>OY728158.1:77525481-78136777 GCA_963277665.1 Viscum album | reverse complement strand
TGTATAGAGGGTAGTTCTAGAACTACGTGTGCTTGATTCCCATCCTTATGGGATACGTAGGAACGTTCGAGTGTCCCTAAAATCCATCCCCAAGTCTTTTGGGCCTAACCCCAAATTCCTCTTTCAGTCCCTTGGTTGAAAAGTCCCCATGAAAACAAACACTATTTATTTCTTATAATGGTCTAAGATCTATGACCCTAAACAAAGATATCCAATCCTTTTGTCCCACATGACGTTAAAATGTAGTTCAAGAACTACGTATGGCTTGATTCCCATCCTTATGGGATACATAGTGAAGTCCAACATTTTCATTCAGGACCCAACCACAACATGATTATGGTTAGTATTGATTTGTGTATCTCTGCATACATTGGACAATACCCATCTTTATGTGTCATAATCCTAACATTAAAAATATTCAGATCTTTATAACCCTTTTTTGACTTATAGTCACAAAAATGTCAAACTTCTGAGAGTTCTTTTGCCTGACTATGAAGTACGTTCCCTTAGGCGGCCTTGCATAAACAGTTTCCATAGCATATTTGTCAGCTAGAAGATGCTATTATTTGACTATGTAGCCAATTCCCATAGGTGGACCTACATAATTCAACCCCCTAACAGGTTTTTCAGATACTGGTAACTTCATTCTTGGGAAGAAAGCCTCTTTTGTCCTTATTTGTCTTAAATGACAATATGTAGGGATTCAAAAAAATAGCCACCCTTAACGTACTTGTCCCATATCCTTTTTCATGATCTAAATGTATTCATGTCTATGGTTTATATTATCCTTCACTATGTTTGGGTTAGACCTTTCTAGGAGTGATATCCATCCAGTTATTTGATAATCTTGTTTGGAAATATCTTCTCCATATTCAAGTACCTCTTTCCATACAGAAAACTCTATACATTGGAAAATTTGAATCTCTCTAAACATTCACTGGATTTCTAGCTCTAGGAAAGTAAATTTCTGAGAGTTCTTTTGATTGACTATGCAGCACATACCCTTAGGTGGCCTTGCATAAGTAGTCAACATAACGGACCTATCAGCCAAAAGATGCTATTTATTTGACTATGCATCCAATTCCCTTAGGTGGCCCTACATAATTCAACCCCCTAACAGGTTTGTTAAATAATGGTAACTTCATTCTTGGGAACTACTTATTTTAATACCTTTTATCTCTTTTTTATATCATTCCTCCGATTCAAATATTATTAATTCATAGTTTACATATTTTACCTCATACTTGAGTATGGTAATATGTTTTCAGATAAATTGACAAGGAATTGAGCCAATTTTAATCCATTTTGGTCAAAGCTATTTCGACATTAAATATTGGCCTCTTTATGTCTGATGTGAATGACTTTAAACTACCCACAATAGACTAGGGAACTCTGATAAAAAGTCAAGTTCTAGCTCACTAAACATACATTTTGTATGATTTAGGTAATATTGAGGAATTAAGAGATTCAAATTTTGTAGGGTTATTTATAATAATCCTAGAAAAAATCAAACTATGCTTACTAGGAGCATTGGCCTAGGTAAAATTTAAATCATGTAGTGAAAGAATACAAGCATAAATGATTGAAGATAAAATCATTATTTCCATTTTATGGACATGAATTAGAAGGACATCCATAGATTGAAGCCTCATCTCTTTTTTTCAAGAAATTACAAAAGACTGTCAACATAAGTCTTTACTTGATGTACAAAATCCTGAGATTCATCAGCAGCTACTTAAAGCTCATGCACCCGACCAACTTCACTTTTCTAACCTTGATGGAGTGATTTCTTGGCATCTAAAATGGATTTCATACCATTTTTTTGAGCTCCCTCCAATTAATAATGAGCTAATCAAGTTCCCTAGTAATAGAATCTAACTGTTGTTGGAGCTGCACCTACTGGAAGACTTTTTCTTTGATCTTATGCTTCATCTCTTTCATCATGGCAGCATAGTCAGCCTCAGATCAGGATACCACAGCCGCAAATTCGCCAATGTTGAATGACAGTTTCACCCTGGTCAGATCTTCATGACACCTTTTCTCCTGTTCCCTCCTAAAAATGACATGTTTCACTGCAACATGGATCTTTTTATATCCAAAACCGTCAGGTCATAGCATGACGAACTGGGACGATAACCGGGGAATATTTGATGACAGATCTTCTAAAGGAACCTCATATATGATTTTCCATATGTTGTTCCATGCCTTGCGTCGTGAAAAGTTGAGTGCCTTAAGCACCTCTGGGTCTGATTCAACATCATCATCACAGGGGGCATGTAATCTGGGATTAATGCACATAAGAAAGTGCCTTGTTCTGCTAATTCCCCCTGACCCTGGTTTTATTCACCTTCTACTACTGTTTGGGTGGAAGTGGAGACCTCACCTCCAGTTCTATCCATTGAAGTTGATATCCTTGTTTGATCAATTAAAAGTATGGTTAGTTTCATAGAACAATGGAAGTCGGTTTTCTATCTTGGAAACTCATCACAATCATTACCTAACAGTAGATCAGCAGCTTGAGAAGACTCATCCCCATCTTTCCTAGTTTCAACAGGATCTTCAAGATGGGTCTCATGAGGGTTTACTAGGTTTAACTCCACTTGAGCTAATGTTTCTGCAATAGTAGGGTTGGTAGTAATGTCCACACCCTCTTCAGGCATTGGCAGTTCAGTAGCTTCTATGGATGGAACTGCATATTATTTTCAGTCATGATTAGAAGTGTAAATTATTAGAAAATTTACTAGAAGATGTACAACACTAATTCCCATGGTCTTTTAAATCACATGATAATTTATCATGATCATAAATTTTTTCGAAAGACATTCCACGATTCATCATTTCGTCCAATGATATTTCAGAATCCTGGTTAGTCTCACCAGTGCGAGAATTTTTGGTTTCCTCTTGGCGACCTTCATTCTATGGCCCCTGACCCTAGATAGCTTCTTCAGGAAGGATTCCAGATTCAGTTGTTGTGGCTGCCCATGATTCTGGTTCAAGTTCTTCTTTACTTGTAGCTGCAGCAGGAGCAGTACTGGGAATAGATATTGGCTATTTTTCAGAAGCAGCCAAGTCAGCCTGAATTTTCATTTGTTCCACAACACCCTCCGTGGTCCTTAAAGGAAGATCAGTCCTTTCCCTCAGGGGGAAATTGACTAAGCCCCCACAATCCTTGGAAATATGAGGAATCTTTTCATGGGTATAGACTCATGATTACCTGAAGGACTTACTGCTGCTAATGAAGCGTTTAGCTACGGACTTCCTCTTTCATTGACTTTGCTTATTTGGTTTTTTGGAAGTATCATTAGTCTCCATTATAGGTACCTAGATGGAATAGGGGAAAGCCATGTGAAACTCCTCATCCATGGCCTTTTGGCCTGGAGATTTTTCGCCTGGTTCACGAGGATATTCAGCAGCAGCCCTGATAGAAGTACCACAACGACTATACTGTGGAGAAGGAACCTCAGTTCCTTTCTTTGCAAGCTGCAAGATGAAGAAAATAACTTCCTTAAGTAACAAAGCTTCGAATGGAATAAAGTTTCAAAGAAAATAAGGCAAGAAAAATTACATCTTCAGGAGCCACATAATCATGCCACTCCTCATCTCCAGAACCACCAGCCCCCTCAGCGGCGCCATGATCAATCATTTACTTCACCTACCTGGTGACAGGAATAGACTCATCAGTGGCATATATGAGCATTTCCAGCTCTCTGATGTAAGCCTGCACTACATTGGTGTTATCCTCGTATTGGATATCTGTAGAAGCCAGAAGATTCCCAATTCCATGAAGTTGTAGGCCCTCACAAAAATCCAGCCAGAGAGTCTCAGTACCTCTATATAAACTCTTCCATAACTGGACAGCCTCTGGTCTTAGATATGAAGGCTGTGAGGGGGGTTCTACAATCTTTGATTTCAGTTTCTTCCCGGCTCCTATAACTATAGATAATGAATAAGAAAATAAGACTTATTGCGTTATAAAGTAGTAGTGATTAAATTACCACAATGAAGTAACTCACCAGGTATTGATGGAGTAGGTATCTTGATTCTAACCGGAGGATTATATCGGGCACGAGGCCACTTTTCAATATATTGTGCCTCATCATCCCCATCATGGGAAACCAGTGAATCAGTCCCAGAGGAGAAATCTGGTGAATCAACTTCAGGTGGGGAAGCATCACCCTCATGAGGAAGGGCTTCTTTCACTACAGTCATCTTACTTTTCCCCACCTGATAAAATGAGTGATTCAGCACCCCTTTAGGGTATGATGCTATCCAGTTCTTGGCATAATATGTAGTCAAGTTATGTGCTGCTTTTTCAACTGGTAGATCAAATACCTCCCTAGTATTCTCCCTTGACATCAGTATCCATAGTTGCGGAGCAACCATCGAATGTTGCTCTAACCTGACATGTACTAGAGGAGATACATCAATTTGTTTCAGACACTTGAATTGACGTGCAAATATATATGGAGCATAGGTGTCACATATAATTTCTCCATCAATCTTGGCAACTATCACACCATCTCTACAAGCTAGCATGTATGCCCTCAAATCCAAATGGGATGTTCCATCATCAACAAAACACTCGGTTGGTGGATTTACATATGGAAAGAAGTTAAATTCCTTAAACATGATCAACCTCACTTTCATGCCATAGACATTAACATCTAATGGAGAAACTATGGAGAATTCTTGCACTGATGGCTTGAATGAACTTCTAGGAATTTGTAATCCATTCTGTACATTGTAAGTCTTGAAGTGAGTGGCGATCCATCCCCATAAAACATGGAATGGTCCCACTATTCTTAAAGGATATTTACCCATGGAGACATGAAGTAAACTCATGTGAATATTTTCTAAAATGGGGGTAGCCAACCCAAATATTTCTTCCTCAGCCAACTTTGCCACAATGACGAAGGTCCCTGGCCTAACGCCTCCCTTAGAATCCCTAACTCGCAAGAGATAAACACTGAGCCATAATGCCAAGAAACTTTCCAGACAAGTCTTCTTTGGGATCCTTTGATTCACCTCATATCCCAACTTCTCGAACTCTCCTTCTTCTAGAGTTGGCCAGAATGTGCCCGGAGCACCCCTCTTCTCAGGTTTTGGGCAAGTAGTAGGATGTTTGGACTCTTATCCTTGGATTTATTTTTCTTGGATCCTTTCTCCTTCGGCTCCTTCTCCTTTGGCTCCTTCTATTTATTCTCAATAAGAAATATAGTCATCCAATCCTCTGGATAAATATCCTTTCTAGAATGAGTTAATGAGGTCTTTGAACTCTTGAGCCTATGAAAGATTTTAAATAATTCTTGAGTAAAAGCAGGAGTCTTCTCTGAATCATTCCAAGTCATCATGGTTGGAATGAATTCATCATACATGTCGCCCAAAATTGGAGCACCTGAGATCTTGTGGACATCCCATAGACTGATGCCTATGTCTCCATGAGTCTGATGGAAAGAATTAGTTTCTGGGCCCCAGTGGCTGAGTATCTCCGGTATGAAGTTATCATGTCTGTAAACATATGTTTGCCGAACCCAAATAGCATTATATATCACAACTGCTTTCAGATCCTCGACAAACTCTGCACAGGTTCGTCGCACCCAGTATGCCCACATCCAAGTTGGCTTCACACCTCCCCCAGGAGAGAAGTCCCAACTTTTCTTCCAGCCTTTGGATTGATCCATCTGAGCATTTCGGAAGATTGAAAGATGACAATGTTGTTGGAGCTCATGCGTAGGAGGTTTTAAATATGGTGTACAAGGGATATGATGCATCATGTGATCTTTCTCCATTGTTCCAGCATTTATAAATCCTCCTCCATATGAGATATTTGCTGAAGAAAAGTTGGTATAATTCTGAAACCACGAAAATGGGAGATAGTTCTTTGCTTCTGGAATAGTACCTTCTCACAGATAACCATAGCCATACAATGGAAAATAAATGCTTTGGGGGAAGTCAGGATGATATTTCTTTATATACTTAGCCTAATCCGGAAGAGTGCTACTTTTTACGGTATAATAATCGTGGCTAATGATATCCATCATATCATCAAGACGTTTTCTTGCCAGTTCCTCAGCTATTCCAGTTCGAAGAGCCATTTATTCTGCACAAAATTTGAATAAATTAACTCTTAAGTAAATTGATTTTTCATGAAATTTGTGAAGGAATTTTGGAAAAATGGAAAAGGAATTAAGGCGCGCAAGTCTAAACTTGGCACACAAGTATGGATGTGTCGTGCAAGTGTTAATGTGCCATGTAAGTTTTTGGTGCGCACGTATCACTGCATAAGTCCTATTACCTTGACAACAGTGCAACATCAAAAATAAACAGTGGAAAATGAGCAACTTGTGCGGAGAAGGAGACCTGCACGGTGAGATCTGAAAAATCTGGATGTCAGGTGCTATGCATGATAAATGATCGCATATTTATAGGCCAGGCTACCCACCTATGTGCCTACAGCTGGCGCGCTCCAGCCCTGCGCGACTCGCACCTGCGCGATGATGTCTGTGTGACTAGCCCTGCACGCCTATTTCCCCTTGGTTTTCTTCTTTTCCTCAGAGTCACATCCTTATTCTTTCGGATCCAACTCCGAGGGGGGACTTTTGTTGAGGCTCCTTTTTTGTCACATTGTATAAAAGAATAGAAAGGGAAATGACTTAGCATAAATTGATTCATCTGTTGAAGAAAACCTCAAAAATAGACAAAGGCATGAACAAGGCTTCAAATACACAAGGGTCGCGCATGTTCCCTCATTCTCGTGCAATTATACTTGCACGCCACCTAATGGTCACGCAAGTGACTTGCGAACCCTAAGTGATAACTATCTGGGGTCTTCTCCAGCCTATAAATAGACTCTGTGGGCCCCCGACTAGAGGAGGGAATTTTTCCAAAATTCAGATATAGAGATATGAATGCCTAAGTCTTTTCTTTAGGTCTTCCAAACACTTCTAAGGTAATTCTTTACCTAGAATGGAAGGTCTAAACAAGAGGATTAAGGTCTAAGTGTTAAAATTGACTAACACTTGCGCGCCTTTGGTGTTTTACACTTAATGGAAATGAACATACTTGTGTGCCGCCCTACTTCTTCACCAGAACTTGCGTGCCTCTCTTCTGGAAGTACCTTAGGATAATTATAAAGGCTTTGGTCAAGGATCGCCCAAGTGTTACCCTACTGGTTAACAATCGTAAAAGTACCCATGTGTCGTGCAGGTATACCTGCGTGACCAGGACTTGCGCGCCCACGTAGTACCTGCACGCCTGTCAGGACATGCACACCCCTACGTTTTTGGGTTCCCTTCTTTCCCCTTTTACCCCTCTTATACCATTCCACCTCCCCTATTCAAGATTCAGCCTTCAAGACATTCTTCAAAGACATTTATGGCATGTTTTCTTGATTGAATTCTTTATCTGAAAGGAATTTTGTGGGGAATCTTTTAAAAACATAGTGATTCACATATTCTTTATGTCACTAAAGATTGATATTTCATTCATTCAACCTCATCCTTCAAGATGAGATAACCCCTTAACCTGGGCCTCCTTTTCAGGTGTAAGTCCCAATCATAATTCTAATTAATTTTGGGAATCCTCCTTAAGAGTTGTGCGCCCCTATTTTTTTGGGTGCCTTTCCTACCCATTTCACCCCTCTTATGCAATTCGACCAATTTTATTAAAGATTTAGTCTTCTAGACACTCTTCAAAGTCATTTATGGCATGTTTTCTTGATTGAATTCCTTATCTTAAAGGAATTCTGTGGAGCATCTCTTAATAACATAGTGATTCACATAATCTTTATGTCACTAAAGATTGATATTTCATTCATTCAACCTCATCCTTTAAGATGAGAGAACCCCTTAACCTGGGCCTCTTTTTCAAGAGTAAGTCCCAGTCATAATTCTCATTAATTTTGGGCATCCTCCTTAGGAGTAATCCCCAAGTCCCTAAATTTTTCAAATCCATTAACAGGGGCCTCCTTCTCAGGTGTAAACCTCAGTCTTAATTTCTCTTAACCAGTCCTAATTTACTTTTTGATCTCGGTCTCCTTCTCAGGAGTAAAACCCAATCATAAGTCCCCTCCTAATTTGGGCCTCCTTTTCAGGAGTAAGCCCCAAATTAGAGTATACAAATCTCCAAAAAGTACATATACCTTTATAGACCCAGTTCCTGGATTTCTTCCCTGAAGTTAATTCTAATCTTCATCTATTTGGGAAGTCATACATACATAATCCCCATATCATTTCTTATGATTGCATCTTTTTTGGCACAAATTGTTTGGTTTTACCAATACCACTTGTTTCTCACACCTAGCATGACTCACATGAGCTTAGAGTGTAAATGTAATTATGAAATATTTCTTTGAGCCATCAATCATAAACATCATATTCCCTTACTCAAACTACGTGGGTTCTGATTCCTTTTTTTTAAAGCAATGGATATATAGGCATCCCATCTGTGAGTATGATCCCAACTCTGAAATAATCTATATCCTTCTGAATGACAATAATCTTAAAGTGCCCCACTGAGTGGATTTAAAACCAGTATGGTCATCATAATGACCAAGAGACTTTTATGTATTAAAGGATACCATTGACTATGTATCTCTTAACAAATACAGATGATTCTCTATCAATGAAGAACCTCAAATACATATAAAAGATTCTCTAAATTTTCTACATATCAATCACTGATTGTCAGATCTAAAGTAAAGCTCATTTTATACATGGTAATGTAATAAGGATTCATGAACATAACTTAAATCTATAAAGAGAGTCCCAGAGATGACAATAATTCCCCTAAAAAAGGTGTGATGAGTCCAAACTCCCATCCTATTGACCAATGGAATTTCCTAAGCCTCATTAGTCTACAACTAATGAGCACCTACCTTTGAAAAGTAGGTTCAAATGGATATAGAATCATTGGATGTTTCCAGTTCTATGAAAATACCCATTAGAAACCGCTTGAAATGTTTGAATCTTAAATCAATGAGATCACCCCCAATTCCATAGGGAAACACTGACACACTGATTGGTAGCACCTGATTTCTTCAGACCGAAAGGCACAACCTAATAATAAAAGGTACCTTGTGGTGATTAGAAGGTGGTAGAATCTTTGTCCTTAGGGGCCATTCAGATTTGATTATATCAAGAATACCCATCCATGAAGGAATAATCATGTAATATAGTGGTATTATCGATCAACAGATCTATCAGAGGAATGGTAAAATCATCAAATGGATAGTGACCATTGGGATCCCAAAAGTAGATGAAGACTTTGATATGTCCATTCTTATTTTGGAAGAGAACAATGTTGGATAACAATCTTGGGTATTATAATTCCTTGATGAAGATGGATTTAATGATCTTATCAACCTTAGCCTCGACCATGGCACTGTGAGAAGGGTGCATCTTTTTAAGATGTTGTTTAAACCTTGGAAAATTTATTAGGAGACCAAGGATGTTGATGGTGACATGAGAATCCAGTCCTAGAATCTCTTCATTGTTTCATGAAAATACATCTTGATTCTTCCTCAATAAGTCCACATAATGTTTTTTCTCTTCCGTATACATAGCTGCACTGATCAGTGTCGGTATTGGATCAATCTTGATACCGATGTCCTCCTATACCAACTCCACAACGGTCGTGGACGCACATTCCTCGAATACAGGAGTAATATCTTTCAAATCCTCTTTAACATCTACAACTCAATAATCATCTTTAAGGGGTAATTCTTCCGAGTTTTCAGATCTAGACAGAATGATAGTGATGACACAGGCAGTGGTGGAATCATCATTGTAGATATCTCACACTTCTGAAACCAAGGATATTATATATGTTGATCCGATTCCATCAGGACTTTGGCCCAATGGGCCACATTTGATAATATCGAAGTAGTAGTGGCATGCCGACTTAAGTCGGTTTAGCCCAACCTGGAGAAAAAGCAAGTATTATGTATTTTCATTTCCATGGGGTGAATATCCTAATACCTTATATGGTTAAGGGTATCTGGAATTATCGTAGCTTGATTTATGTTGGAATTAGAAGAGATTAACCTCTGTTCCTTATACATAGGAATACACAGTGATCTTCTTCTAGAAACGACGAAGCAATTCCTCGATTATGGGGTGGTGGCCACCAACCGGTGGATTAGGGGAAAATGGCATCATCTAAGTCTTTCCACTGGCCAGTCGTAGTAGTATCATGATCAACCAGATTGTATTGAACTTCTTGTCCTTTCTATTGTAATATTTTGAATCTTGGAGGTGGGCATCAAAAATTGAAAAGGGAGACACATCACCATGAAGCACGCCCACTCAACCATTAAGGGAGTACTTAGGGGATTGGTGATATGAGTAGGGGACTACTGGTTGAAGATAGAGCTAGGGTATACCCATGACCGAATTGTAGGTGGTGTCATGCGAGACAACCATGAACTATGTGCTAGAAATAAGACCAAAAAAATGTGTCTTCATGCATATTTGTCCAAAATTTTTGTGTTCTGTCCTTTTATGACCTTGAATATTCAGGTCATAGGGATCGCGATATACTTTAGAGAACCCGGTCTTGTGGAGTGCCCAAGTTGGGTTGATATTGATCTTGGAACCTGTATCTATTAGACAACGCTAGACTTCTTCACTATTGAACTGAACAATGATATATATTAGATGGCTGTTCCCTATATAGGAGATCCTCCATGTTCTCCTGATAAAGAGATGACGGAGAAAAATTTTTCATTCTTGAATTCCTCATCTGGGAAGGAATCTATAGATTCTACCTCTATTTAAAAGTAGAGCAGGTCCTTAAAGCCTCTATGAGGGATTATTGAATATTTCTAAAGAGGTGGTGTGCCTTGAGGATTGAGTTCCTTGTGGGAATGATAACATGGGGTTTGAGTACATCATACTTCTTCATGAGGCACACACTTATTCCAACCTAAGGTTTCCCAGCTGATGGAGTCATGAGGGGTGTTGTTGTTCAAACTAACAAATTTTGGCGAGCACTGGGAATGTCTCGGTGCTCACTAGTCAAAATGTACAGTCCCAACATCTTCAACAACATGGCTGGGAGAACTAAGCATACCGTTATGGTGATTCACATACCCATGACTACCATGATGATGGAGTCAACTAGGGTAATTAGGAGGGTCATCATGGGATCCACTATCATTGGGAACCAAGTAATGGTCTACTAGATCAATGTTATTCACCGAAATATACTCCAAATTATTTCTTGAGGATTGTTCTACTTCCAAGCAAATTCTCTATGAAATAACCATCTCTAGATTCATGAAACCACCGAGAGTATTGAATAGACTTGGAGTAGGCGGTGGTCTTCAATATCCCATGTGTCATCGGTGTCTGCTCCCTCGAGATGGAAAAAGCTAGGATCTCAATGCTGAAGTAGTGGATGGTGGTTAAAAAATGACTTTGAAAGGATTGAGTTGATTCAAACAAGCATAGACAATACTATAGGATCGATAGAGTTCCTTTTCTGTTATCTGGTCATCATAATATTGAGACCCACAATGAGAGACCTACTTTTATTCACCCTCAATATCGGTTTTAAGATTTGTAGACTGACAAGTTACCTGCATCATGGCTAGACCCAACCTCACTTTGTTGTTATCGATTGGGTCATAGATCCAGTCCGTGAACACATAAAACTATTTGAGAGTGTGTCAAAGGAACTTATGATATGGGAAATAATTGGGGCAATCAGTGATATCTACCTCTTCCGGCCTTATGCATTCTAGAAATAGAAGGATTCCCTGATCCAAAGCACTCTAGAAATTTCCAAGGACCTTAGCCTCATTGAATTGGTAGATCCAGTTTCTTGTGGGAGCTAAGGGATGTAATGGGAGTGCCTACCTAAATAACTATATATATTCCTCTAGATCATTGGATTTGTTAGAGAAATCCCAAAATCCACTTGTGAAGTTCTAAGTGATGAGAGAATATAGTAGTTTGGTCATCACATTGTTTACACATATCGTTAGTAGCTGTTATTGAGTTAGCGACATGTTTAGTGAATATGTGAGACCCATCCAACTAGCAACAATGTATACGGCTCACTCGTTCCACCTTTTTTGAACTTAAGGAGGTTGAAAATACTAATCTTACAATTGGTGTACCTGAACATGTAGAGAAACTAACTATAATGATCTTCTCAACTAGCTATGGACCCAATGGGTAACTGGATGTAATAGAAAAATGTTGTCCCATCCAATGTCTGTATGAAGCATTGAAGCTTAGCCACCTCATGATGTACTAGAGTTCCCAGCATGGGTTCACACCTTGAATTAAAGTGGGCTAGATGTTCCAATGGACCAGTCATCCCATTGAAAGGGTAGACAATAGGATTTAAGAATCCCGGGGGTGCTAGAATCTTATCCACCCATGCTCGATATGGGTTACCATCACTTGGGATTTCCACCTATCTAGTTTCCAAATCCTCGAGGTGATCAATAAGATAATCCATTAGATCATCTTAATGAGGATTATTGTCTTGATGAGATCCCTAAACACCAATGCATTGGAAGGCTCATATATGTTGTAAGTGGGCCTAGTGGAATAATTCTGGGTATGATTTGGTTTTCCTTATATAGAGCCAACATAAATTTTATTTAGAAAAAAATAACTCTCTATACCATGAATCATCAAAAAACTCTATACAAGTATAAAGGGTATGATGAATATTATTTAGAACATATATATCAAGAATTGTTACTATTTCCCTATGATAAAGAATATCTTTCTCAAATGTTTCAGCCTAAAGAATATATTGACCTTGAAGAATTTGACATTATGGGGGAATAAGTAGAAGTGTTTTCTGAAGAATTATCGGGTCTTCCTCCTAACTGAGAGGATGAATTTTTAATAAATCTTATACCTGTGGTTTTTCTAATATCTATTAATCCATTAGAGTAGATGTTTTTTTAAATTGAGTAGATGGAAAAAATATAGGATAATCTAGAATAGGGGTTCAAATTCCCAAGAGCATCCTGGTGAGGTGAACAAGTCCACTTCAGTAAGTAGAAGGATGGGTCAATGAACCATTACATTGATTATCATGACATAAAGTAGATCATGATAAATAATAATTATCCCCTTCCATGAATTTATTATTTCTTGATCAGCTGCATGGAGAACAATAATTATTTATGGTTGATCTTCGATTAATGTATTATCAAGTAGTAGTGAGGAAGGTGGATATACCCATAACTGTGTTCCGTACATGGTATGGGAAATATGAATTCATTGTAAGGCCATTAAAACTCATTAATATTCTAGAAATCGTCGTGGACTCGATGAATAATGTCTTTAGATATTAAAATGAAACATTTATAGTAGACGTTATAGATGAGATTCTAATATACTCCAAATGACTGGAGTATAATGAGGAGAATTTGAGAATTATGCTTAAGGACTTATGAAAGAATAATATTAATGATAATTATGTAAAATATGACGTCCCATTTTAGGATGTCTCATTATAGATTCATATTATCACATGTAATGATATTTTTGTGGACCCTTCGAAGAAAGAATCAATTGAAGGATGACTGAGGCCATATCTCTAGATTCATTTGACTGAATAGCTTATTGCATTGATTGGTGAGAAATTTCTCATTATTTTTAAATCATCCAAAAAAGGTTACTTAGAAGGGACTCATGTTTGCTTTTGAATAATGAGTTTTAAGAGAGCTTCAATGGGTTGAAAAAGAGTCTTATCAACGCACAAATACATACAGTACTGAAATGTGGGGAACTTTTTTTTGTTATACTAATATATTTCAAAAAAAATATAGGGCTATGTAAAAATAAAGAATGAAAATGTGATAACCTATTCTACCATGAAATTTATTGTTCATGAACACAACTACCCAACTTATGATCATGATTTGGACTTAGTATTTATTGCAATGAAAATATTTCAGCATTACATCGTTATAAAAAAGTGTGAAATTTATAAAGATCATAAGATCCTCATGTATACATTCAAAATAAATGAGATTAATGTATTATAGGGAATTTTGTTAGAGATTATTAATGATTGTGAATATTCAATCAACTACCATCATATGAAAGAAAATAGATTGTAAGATACTATAAGTTGAACAGATCCAAAACATTTATCGATGATGTTAATTTATAAGAATATGATCTCATTAGTCATGAAAAGGATAGATATGGGAATCATGAATAATGAGAAATCAACAAACCTTTCACAAATGTTTTCTCAACCATCCCTTCTAGAGAAGATAAATGACGCTCAAAGAGACTATGTGTGAATTCAGAACATGGTGGAGGCTATTTGAAAAGGGAAATCATTAATGTTCAGAATTAATTAAGAGGGAGTTGTAACATCTGTGTCAAGACTATATGTACCATCAAATCCTAACTTAAATAAGAATATTTTTGATGATTCATATAACTCAACCATATACATCCATTTAAGGATCACCAAGATGCATCGATATATCTGAGAGCACTATTGGTGAGAAAATAGAAAGAAGGTTCCCACATTATATACATGAAGGTGTCTTGTATGTGAGAAAGTGATGGATGAAAAGAAAAAATTCAAGGGAAATGATACAATCATTACCCTTAACTACATCATAATGGGAAAACAAAATCATGTAAATTGTTAATGAACTTATATATAAATAAAGAGGAAGAAATTATATTTTGGTAAATGGATCATTTTACAATATCTGCTAAATTATTTTCATTTTGAGATGACTTATCACTTTATAAAGTTGCAAGAATATACATTACAGAAGTGGTGAGGCTACATGGAACACAAATATAAATTGTATCTGAAAAAGATACAATATCTACCACCATGTTCTAGAAGAGTCTCCAATATGCTATAAATACCATGTTTACATTTAGTGAGACTTATCACCCTCAAACAAATGGCCAATATGATCAGACCATATACAAACTAGAGTACATGTATAGAGCATTCTCAATGGACTTTAATGGAGTATGGGATCATTATCTTATGAATGTCACGTTCTTATACAATAATTGTTTCCAGCTAAGAATACAATTGGCTCAATATGAACCCTTTTATGAGAGAAGTGCAGAACCCTTGCATGCGAGGATGAAGTTGGGGATTGGAAATAGAAGGGTTGTTAAATGGTAAAATAAGTGGTGAGAATAAATAAAGACCATATAACAACACATCATGGCTAATCAATGTTGACAGATGACCTATATTAACTAGCATCCATGAGTCCTAGAGTTTGCTGTTGGAGATAAGCCATTCCACCGCATATCTCTCTGGAAGAATATCATTAGATGTGGGAATAAGAGGAATCTAGATCAAGATACATCAGTCCCTCTATAATCCAGGATCACATTGAAGTGGTGGATAATCTACTAGAACATACACCTAACACATATCAAGTACACTATGTGTTCCATGTACCCCCTTTGAGGAAGTACTAACCAAAACCCTCACATGTTTTGAATCCAGTAGTTTTATAGTTGGGGAATGATATTCCATATGAGGAGAAGCTGGTGAGGACCATAGATCATATAGACAAATTTCAATTAAAGAAGAAAATTTACTTTGTCATTTTGTTATGGAGAAACTAGAACTCTGAATAAGATATGTGGGAACTAAGGGAGGCGATGAAAAAAAATATCCTAATCTATCTTAGTGTGTGAAAAGAAAATTTATATGGAGAAATTTCTGATTGGGGAAACATTGCAAGGACTCAACCTTTTAAAAATAATATTCCCTTTTTGATTGTATTAAATGCTCAATTATATATTATGGTCCTTGAAAACCCATACAAATATTTCATTTTATTATATCCAATAGGATTTAAAAGACCATTAAGGTTCATAATCGTTGATAATATTGACATTGAATAGAGATCCCATGATTAATATAAATATATGGTTTTGATAAATTCAATTGACATAGACAAAGGATGTGATGTCCTCAGTAAGTAGGATAATACCTAATGATGCCCATTTATTGAAGATTCATAGTGGGATATAATCATAAGGATTTTACATTGAAGAAAACAAATAAATGATCCAACATATATATCCAGAGTGAAGTAGTCTATCTGATAAGTTCAAACATATCAGGTTCACGACCCAAACAATGTATGAAAAACCACCACATAATAATATCACCATCACACACCTTACCCTTAGGGAAATTTATGGTGCAATAATGGGATATCTATTAATACCATATTAAAATGAATATATGTATTGTATTTTCTATATAAATATGGTTATATTTACTTCCCATTGTAGTTACATTATAAATGATTTCATATATGAATAAAAAAATTGAATTTTTGCGTAATATGTAATTTAAATTATAACAATATTTTTTGAGGAATTCATCAGTTTTAAAAATTATTTATAATAAAGACAAATAGTAAAGTTAAATAATTTATATTGAATATAAATGATAATTTAATTTTTATGATGTCTAATATAATTTTTAAGGGTTCAAAAATTGTTATTTTAAAACCCAACATTTCTTAATAAATGATGATTCTATTTTTGAAGTGGAAATTTACTTACATAGAAAATTATTTGGATAAAATACATATTATTTTTAGAATCATATTGTCGAAATTATCCAATGGAATTTTTTTATTTTATAGGAAATTCGATTTATAAATTTGGAATTAAATAATATATAAATATACAATGTTTATTTATTTTTGGAATGACCCAAAAGTGTTGTAAAAATTATATAAAGGGTATTCTTGAAAAATATTTGTTCACCATTAAAAATAAGTTTATTTTGATGATATATTATTAATGTTTTAATACCTTTATGAAACCTTTAAAACCATTATTATATTTTCTGTTTATAAAATCATTTCTTTAATAACATGACTGACTTCCACATCACCAAGGGTAATATTTTAATGACTTAATCCTTTGAAATTATAAATTATTTAGAATACCTCCAATTTTTAATAATTAATGGAAATTGATTTTCAATGGCTTTTTATTAACTTATTATCTGGATTCCAAAACCTGAATTTGAGTAATCATAATGATGTCCCTTAAATATTCATGTATAAACCCAATAATTCTCCCCTTAAACTTCACTCAAAAACCATTGATCACCTCATTAATCTACCATACCAACTCTATCATCCCCCAATATTTCCTTAGTAATTAAGAAAATTATCCCACGGTGTTAGAATAACCCACTCAAGGAAAATGTTATTTTAACTTTCCTACTTATTCAAGAATCTTCAACATTATATTATTTTTTCTTTCAATAACTAATTTTAGGATATGTTTTTACACATACCAATTAATTTAAATTTTAATAATTTATTATGATATACCCCTTTCAATATCATTAAACCATTTTATGAAATTTTATGAAATTTCATTACGTTGGTGAAATTTTGATGGGATTTCTCCATGAAAAACCATTATACTCTGAATAACATCTATATTTACATTCAATTTTATTCATTTAGACATAAATATACTTTATAGATTGAGGAATTACAGGTTTTTATTCTGAATAATTGATTGTGTGATGAAATGTGATGAAATATGATTCGATGTTAAATGGTCAAGTGGAAAAATTATACATGTAAAAGATATTAAAGTGACAGGTGTGTCTGAAATTATTTAGTGGTCCAATGTATTGTGTAATGTTTCTATCACATTAGATTTAATGAAATGTATTTGAGATTAAACCAAATCTATCACCATACTCTTTACACCACATTATTATTAATTAGTGGTTTTCCTTAACCTATGTTTGTGATTTTGTATTTAATGATGTTTCCACATTTTCCATGTTTCTTATATGTTTCAATGATATACCATGACTTATTGTTCATTTTTATGAGTCTCCCCCATTTAATTTTTGATTTAAACTCTTATTTTATAGAATTTAATTATTTCAACTTATTTTTTTTGGTTATAGACTTATTAGTCTTTATTTCTCAAGATTTTTATATGACTATACCAAGGTTATCCCATTCTATTTTAGAGGACTGATGATTTCTATATGACTATTAAGGAAGCTTTCAATAATGTTGTTATATCCCATTTAAAATATGAAATTATAGGTACATAATTCCCCAATTCAATATAAATATCGATCATTCAGGTTGTATTATGCATATTATTATGTAATAAATCATGATTTAATTTCTATTAAATACAAGGATTTTATTAGTAAATATATAAAAATATATTTTAAATCATTAAAAATGATTTTTAAAAAATTCAACATTTTTACATAAAGGGTACTTTTGAAGTATTCTACTATTAATATAGAAGAAATTATATTGAAATATACTTGAATTATATGTACTAATATACATTAAATATCTAGAGGAGTTTATCTTGAAATGGAGAACTTGTTACATGGAAATATAAATCCATCGTTACAAAAAACATATTTAAAATATCGAACAAAATTTTTGAGATTAAATATTTAAGAATAAAAACATTATAAGAGTGTATAATTCACATTATAATTTTAGATAAATACACTATCATTAAGATATAATGAATATAAGATATTATTTTTCTATAATGGGATAAACCAAGTATATATGTGTGATGACTTCTTAGTGTTCAACATAAAATTAAATAATAGAGAACTTACCCAACATTGAAAAAAAACGTAAAAAATTTACGAATTTAATGGTTAATTAGATAAATTGTTTAAAATTGTAATTTATGTTTATATTTATACAAGTTAGATGATATAATCAAAAGGATCAAACCTGTTATCCATATAAAAATTGAAATATAGAACGAAATTGAGAACAAGATGTCATTTTGACAAAAATATTCATCGATCTTGAGGAAGGAGATGATGGGAGACAAATAACTATGAAATATTTATAAAATGTTTTCTTTATAAAATAACCATATTTTATCATCCTATGTTTAGGATAAATGACATTTTTTGGATAGATTAGTTAGATGAACTGGTCACTACGAGAAATATAGATATTTGCGATGGGATCCCGTCGCAAATAGCCTTTTGCGATGGGGCCCCGTCGCAAATCGCCCATTCCAGAAAACGTCGTCGCAACTAATTGTTTTTGCGACGGGCCCGTCGCAAAAACACGTATTTGCGATGGGAAATTGGCCCGTCGCAAATAGGTTTCTGGTTTTTTTAAAAAATCTTTTGCAACGGGTCCGTCGCAAAAAGTATTTGCGACGGGCCATATTCCCGTCGCAAATGGTTGCTTCGAAGAGGGTATTTGCGACAGGAATATATTCCCGTCGCAAATAATAAAAAAAAATTAAAAAAATTGAAAAATTTATTTATTATTATATAAATCAATAAACCTATTTATATTGATATAAATATAATATTTATTTTTTAAATATGTTTTATAAAGGAAGAATAAAAATCAAATATGAACGTATAAGATGTTCAGTAAAAGAGGCTTATAAAATAAATTAAAAAATATTTTTAATTATTAATTATGTAATTTTTATCATTAAATAGTCATTTAATAACTCTTTGAATATAAAAAAAATAAAAAAATTAATTAAAGATGGAAAATAATTTAAAAATGAAACCCAAACTTCAAACGGCCATAACTTTTGATCCGGGACTCCGTTTGAGCTCCACAGCATATCAAATCGAAGCCTGCGATGATCTCTACAGCGCTATGGACTAGTGTAACCACTCCAAGGTTGTTTCAAGTCCAAAAAAGGCCCATAAGGCCTCCAAAATTGAGTTTTTAGTCGGGGTACCCCCGATTTTTCACCGTTTAAACAGCTATAACTTCTGCTCCCGATGTCTGATAAACCTCTACCATATATCATATCGAAGACCGTTTCATGTTCTTCGATTTGACTGATTGTGGAGCGGAAACGGACTTCTGGATTAGATGTTATGGTCGTTTAAATATTCAAATGGCTATAACATCAGATACGGATGTCCGTTTGGCCTGTACCGCATATCATATCGAAGATCATTTCATATTCTTCGATTTGACTGGTTGTGGAGTTGTAACAGACTTACAGAATAGAATTTATAGCCGTTTTAACATTCTCGGTGGATTTTCACCCCCTCATTCCTATGTATTCATTCATAACTATACATATATATATATATATTTGTGTGTGTGTGTGTGTGTATCTATTGTATATATGTATTTATTTATTTAATTATACATATACATAAAAACCCATATTTTATAAATTTATTTAAAAATAAGCTTATAAATATATATTAATTAATATACAAATAAATATACGGATAAAAACATATAATTACATATATATATATATATAATAAATATATATTAATATATGAATATATATATATATATATATATTTATATAACCAAATATACTTATATTAATATAAATCTATATTAATATACGAATAAATATAACTATACATATATATAGATCATTAAATGTATAAAAAAATGAAATGGCTTAGTTGTAAAGGTTAATGCGCGCATGGGGGAGGTTTATTCCTATTTATTATTAATAATTTCTAATTATTATTATTTACTACTAATTACCATTAACTATGAACAATTAATACTAATAATTTAAATTTATTAAATAACAAAACAATATAAACACAATTAAATTACAACTAATTAAAAATAAATAAAACTAATAAAAAATTTAAATTAAATATTAAATTAAAAATAAAATAAATACCTTTAAAATTGATCTGAGGTTGATATATGATAATTGTTGAAGGCATCAATATCAAATATGGAAATAAAAATTAAACTTAAGAAACTGTGAACTCTAAAAATAGAGTTTTGAGAGAAGTTGAGAATGAATAGAAAAAATGGGTGGGGATATTTATAGGTTAGATTATTTGTGATGGGAGTATTTGCGACAGCATACCCATCGCAAATAGTATTATTTGTGATGGGACCCGCCGCAAATACTTGAGCCCGCATTTATCACGGTCAACGGTTAAATAGTTATTTGCGACGGGTCCCATCGCAAATATTAACCTGCCGACATACTATTTGCGACGGGGGGTATATTCCCGTCGCAAATAGTTTTTACCGCCGCCGGGTATTTGCGATGGGGTATATTCCCGTCGCAAATAGTTTTTACCACCGCCAGTTATTTGCGACGGGTGGTAACCACCCGTCGGAAATAACTTTCCCGCGGTTTGGCGCGCTTTGCGCACCAAGCCTTTTGCGAAGGGTGAGCTTTCCCTGTCGCAAATATGTGGTTATTTGCGAAGGGAAAATACCCCCGTCGCAAATAACCCATCGCAAAACCCCCTTTTTCCCGTAGTGGGTGGAATGTGTTTATAGGGTTGTATGACCTTATAAATCCAGATAATGATGCATAGAAATATGGGAGAGTGTTTGGGGATGTATTTTGGTGGAGTTAAATATTTATGGAAAATTCAAGGAAAATACAATGGTGTTATACATGTTTCTCATGTAACACCAAACTATTTTTATCAATCAAATGGTTATTGGTTGGTTTTTGTGCATTTTTATGAATTATGTCTATAAATTATGAATCTTTTAAAAAATTTCTCATAATTAGATATTTTTATTATAAATTAACAAAAAAAATCTTACTAAAATTATAATAAGAATGAATCTTGTTGTAATACCCATATATGGAGATTTTTGTTATTTAACCTCTTTTAAAGCCTATCTATATTCCATTATTAGGATATATAGTCTATGATATAGGTAAGATCTCCCCTTTCTGTTGTTTACTCTTCTTTATTTTTCTATCATATTACAGTGTCACACATTTAAGAATTATGGCATAGGTTTATTTGAGGTAGAAAAAACCAATAATATTATATGGACATTATTTTGGATATCTATAGGTATATAAGATGAATGTTTCTAATGTGCTGTGAAGATTCACTGATGTTTATTAAACACTAGGTAATTTTTTCTTTATATTTGAATTTTTAATAAGGTTTTTCCAAAAAATTAAAGTTATGTAGTTTGAATTTATTTACTTTTATTGTGTTGTATTATTGTTAAGATTGCCATTATTTTTTAGAGTTAGTTTTGTAAATAAATATGAGGTGATTTACTTATCATGAATCTAATTTTTTGTTAAACCATATTTAATTGGATATTTGTTTTTTATATTAACTATTTTAAACTTATTATTAATATAAAAATATATTTACATATTCATTTTTTTTGAAATTTTTGGGATAATTTACTTTTTTTTAAAATTTTATTTAAAATTAATTTTAATTTAAATGAATTTTTTTTGCTTTAATAAGGGTTTATGTTGAAATTATGACACTTTAAGAAGTTATGTAAATTTTTTATTTTTGACATGTGATAAAAGGTATGGTTTAGAATGTGTGATTTAATGAGAGATTTGATGTGACCAATAAAATTGATTTGGTATTATACAATGGGAATTTTTGGTATGAGTTAAGGGTCATTGAATGGGAAAATAAAATCATAATTTAATTAGGAAACATTTAATTTTGGGTTCGGTGTCATTATTATAGTTTACCAATTGGTGATGACTATAGTTAATGAGATGTAATTCCAACTTTTGAATAGAGTTAACTAGTAAACCATGTCATATGGGATGTGTGACTAGTCACTCCAAGATTCCCTCATGTGGCATTTTAGAGTATTTTTAATGGGTGAACACATTGGTTTTGTAATGGTTAAATATTTTGTTTTTAGAAGTTGACTATGTTGGATAAGTGGTAAAGGAATGGAAAGTGGAGGAAAAATATTTGAAATGGAATGGTTTATATATTCTTGATTTGCGGCCTGGGTTTTTCTGAATAATATTAATCATGTTCTCAAATTATTTTTTATGGTTTTATGAATGAGATTACAATCATACATTATTAAAATGTATATATTGATATTGTAACCATTTATATTCATATGGTATATTTTATTGGTCTTTATTCTCACCACATACTTGTGAACTAAATGTAGTTAAATTTTTTTATATCTTTATGTATATGTTAAGTATGTTTTTTGTTATAATTTCTTAATAATGTTTTCATACATGATTATTAGAGACAATTAAAGTATTTAATGATTATATTTTTATTCACTGGGTATAATTATTTCATATTATTGATGAAATTTATTTGAAATATATATTTATATGTAACTAAAACTAATGACCCATTTTAAATTATATTTTATTTTATATGTTTTCATGGAATGGATTATTAGGGTAAATTAACCCCCAAATTAATTTGCGTGACATCGAGGATAATTATATGAATTTTTTATTTAAGGGATATTTCAATAGGAAATAATGTCTGACTCGACATCAAGGATATATTTTCATCACATGATTACTTTAAGGAATTAAAAAATAATTATTTGGTTTTTAGGGTTTATTTGGTCTGTAGATAAGATGTTCAAACTCAAGGGGTAATGTATAGAAATTTATGGTCCATATTGTTTTTATTAATATGTGAGTCTTTATGGATATCTAGGATGTTTGATCTATTATTTTACTTTAATGTGTTGAACTCATTTTTTCCTTATTAAGGAAAATTTTCTAAGATATGTGAGTCAATATTTACATCTCATGCATAATCTAGTATCATTATAGGAATTTCAGGGAATACCATTAATTTTTTGTGTTTATTTTGTCAAAAAGTCCCCAATGTAAATCACATCTATGGGTAATTTTTTTAATTTTTTGGCAGTCAAATTGGGTTAATTTTTTAAAAATTCTATATGGGATAGTTGAAATCATTTTTTGACATCCATTATAAGAATTTAGAAACTATGTTTTGATTAGTTTTTTTTAAATAACTTCTTTATGTGTAAATCATTTTAATTTATTTTAAAGGAAAAATAATTTTTTACGAAAAAAGTTATTATGATTGAACAAAAGTTTTCATATATTTAGAAATTTTTTAAATATTTTATTATAGATGTAAATTAAAAAAGAAAATAAAAATAGATTTTTAAATGATATCAAGCCCCGGTTCTACTTTTTATTGAAAAAATATATTCAATATTGAAAATTATAGGGATTATATTATATATATAATAAATTTCGTTTTTCAAAAAATATTAGGGATTAAGATGGTTTTGAAATATATTTTTTGATATTTTAAGGCATAATTGAAATTAATACTTAAATATATTCCCATGCGAATGATGCTTTCCTAATACCATATTTAGAGATGCATATTCCATAATAATGAATTTTGTAATGGTATAACAAGTTCAATTTGATCAGGACTTATCATATATTTATTATTAAAATAATTATATTGATATTGGATAGAAATTGATGTCAAATTGGGAAAATTTACCAGTAAAGGTTTTTTGGAGGAATCACAAGCTTAAGGAAGTGTCAAGTGAACTTGAGGATCTGATGATTTGGACATATCCATGTTTATCTATTGATTAAACCATATTTTTTAGGATGCAATTATTATTAGGTTGGATAATGTAATACCACATTAACATATAGTAGTAACAAAATTATAAGAAATGAAATATATATTTATTAATATAGATATAAATTATAATAGAAAAGATAAAAGACAAAAATTCTATGTGCAATGTAGATGTCCCATGGATATTATTATTTAATAATCATATATATCATAATAATTATGTAATAATAAAAAATGGATACAATCGATGAAATTTAAAATTTGGGAGAATTAAAATGAGAAGAATTTTTTATGTAATTTATATGAACTAAATATTATTACGTAGGAGTAAATATGTTCATTATATGAGAATTGGAAATTATGATTTTTAGTGATATAATCCTTATTAAGTGTCAACTAGAATAAGTTTATATTACCAATTATGAGAAACTTTAATTTATATAAAAGGTATAAACTCCACACTAAACCAGTTCGAATATCCCTTAAAAAGAATTATTTTTAGGGATTATGAAAGAGGTGTATTCATTGGGGACATTTGTAGACTAGGTCCAAGTAAAACATCAAGATTTGATGTTCATGCAGAACTGTTTTTGAGAAAAGATATAGTGATTTGAAATAAATACCAACCAATATTTGATTAAGAACCCAATGAAATTAAAAAAATTCACATATTATAATTATGTATTATGATGTTGTCGTAAGGTTTTATGTATATAAGACTTATATAATATTAATGTATAAAGTATTTTACTAAGGAAGTGGTATTTACTATGAAAACACTTTTTAATTAAATGAATCACCAATTTTACAAATTTTTTCAAAATTTTAGAATGTATATTATAAAATATATTTATTATTTTTAATCATGATTTTTTAGTTAAATTTTTTTTTTGAAATTTTTAAAATTCATGTTAAAAATATTAAATAATATAAAAAAGGTGAAATAAAGTAAATATGACATAACATATATGTAATTATGAATAAACATAGAAAATGTGGGTATTTTTTCCTATTATTGTATCTAAAAATTATATTTGAGATTTTTATTAGGTAATGGGGCATAAAAATAGATATTAGATCACTTAAGATAATGAAATAATAAAATTTGAAATACCTTATGCCATAAAATTCCACTCATGAAAACAAGATATACCCACCCACTCATTACATTTACCCCAAAATAATTTTGAATTTCTATCCTCATATATCTATTTATTTTTATCTCCCATATAAATATCCTCATTCATTATTAGTTTTTTATTTTATACGCATCATCTCAATGAAATGGAGCTAAAAAGAGGCAAGGTTCCTTTTCCAATCTCCTTTTAATTCCTATTTTCATTTCCATTTTAGTATCCTCTATAATTTCACATATCATTTTCCAATATCATTTTTATATTTTTGTATTTAATTTTATTATGATATCTTATACATGTGAAATCCTATTATATGTTATTCATAAGACATTATAACATCATCATTCTCCTAAATATCATAAAAATCCATGTTCTACCATGATAAAAAACAATATGAATTCCATGTATTTGTGACATTATGGATATAGTATTTATAAAGGGGTACATGTCTATTGAAATATGATGTTCATATATCTAGTGGATCCTTTTTAGGACTATAGTGGATTAACCTCGATTTTGGAACAATATAACATTTTCTATGAATGTATAATAACCTAGAGATTTCATTATATTAATGTTTCATATCCCTAAAGAATAATAATGTTTTTGATTACATGCTCTTAATTTTAGGTGGAATTTATCCATGTATGATTTGATCTCATAATTTTGAAAAATACAAGTATTCAATTATCAAATCAAATTGATCAAGATAATCATATTATGTAATCAAAAAAATATAATTACATATTCCTTAAAATAATGGAGTACCTAATTAAACATTAATAATCCCTAACTTTTTTTATAATATTAAAGTTAATTTATCTACAAATTCGAACTAATTTATTTAATGGTAAATATACTAATTTTTTTGTAATAATTTTTTATATGTGATAAAATCTTGTATGATAAGCTTTAATAAGAAATTATACTTAATATAAATAAGTTGTTCATTCTCAATCATTATGAAATGTGTCACCTATTATCTTTATTTATTATTTGGAATTATTAGGAAAATTTTTCATGAAGTGTGGGGATTTAAATTTTATAGTTCCTCAGTATAGTGATAATTCTTAGTAGGAAACATAGATAGGGTAATCTAAGATCTTGTACCATATATGTATGATTTATTCTCACATGGTCTTGAAGATGATTAATGTGTTAACCCAGCCAAGATACTCCTAACAAACCCTATTTTCATATTAAAACAATAAATAGTCATTGATATACCCCATGAATTTTAAAGGGATATAATTATATTTTAGGGTACCAATTTATATAGGGTTATGAACTAATATTATCACACGTAATAATGAAAAATATAAAAGAATAATAAGTGACCAACATGTCTATGAATGTATATATAAGTATAAATATAATTTTGTGTATAAAAGAAATAAAATACAATTAACAAAAATACCACCGGAGACTCCTCTAAAAATCTCCACTAATCATGAACAAATCCCCATCCAAGACTCCATTCCATAAACTCAATTACCTATAAAGAACCCATAATATAATCTTAGGTGTCATGGTAAATATAAGAAACCGGCTGAAAAATGTTACTCAATCATGAATTTTAGAAAAGAACATACATTATTACACATTTAGGATATTTTTTTGTTTAGTGTTTTATAAAATTAGGATACCTTACATACATAACATAACAAAATCATACAATAGGATAATACTAAAAAATGTTTCCATTTATTTCAAAATATAAAATATTAAAACATAAATCATTATTTCTTGAACAAAACTACATATCAAACATCACGAATCCATTATATCTATTACCCATACTAATATGACATGAAAAATAATTTAAACACAAGGGATCAGTGTAAAACTCAGTAAGGGATATAATGATAGAAAGCGTTAGTCAAGTGATAACATAAAAACCAATAAAACCCATATCATAAAAACATGAATGCATAGAATACTTATATTGTTGAAATGGGACATATTTACCATATGAATATTACATTCACCATTACACATGGAATAAACTTTGTTTTATCTTCCATCTATCGAGTACCCAATGTATTGAAGAGCTATAATGGGGCTCCTCCGTCATATCTTGAGCTATAATGGGATCAACCTAAAATATCTTGAGTTATAATGGGATCAAACCAACATATATTGAGGTATAATGGGATCAACCCAACAAAAATAATTTCCCGGGAACATAACTTGCTAATAATTCATCTTTAAATATGGAGAAACCTCTCATTCCATACACATAAAAAAACAATCCTCATGAAATTTATTAAGGAGAGTTTTAAAAGGATTTTAAACGGAAAGTAATTTAAAAATATAATTGGAATGTTAATTAATATAATGGATTAGGTATGTGTATAAAATTTAAATACACATTATACAACATAATATAAAAATTCATCACACCAATAATCTTTATACCATATAATGAATAATGAAAATGGTTAACCAAAAGAATGGAAATTGGGTTAAGAATTCCTTTTACTCAGGTTTGTCTTACGTCATCTTGTTTGAACCTCTTGAATAATGGTTAAAATAGTTTTATTAATATCCTACAGAAATATACCCATCATTATAATTTCTTATATTATCATTTCATTACATTATTTCACCCTTTAATTGTTAGTATTTTGTTCTTTGCATTGTTTTGGGTGAATTTCTTTACATGATTTCCATGATTGGTACATGATGGATATTCTAGTAGATTGGAAGTGAAACTACAGAATTGGAATGAAAACATATTTAAATATTTAAAGTACCATAAATTATACAATTTATCATTTGGATGTTTTATATGAGGATGATTCAGATGTTAAAACATTATAGTTGTTTGTTTATATCTTTTTAGATGTTCTTTGATAATAACGACCTCATTTTGTTTTATGAATTAAAACTGTCTGTACAAAAGAATTCAAGAACCATGGATGATCCATAATACAAATATTATTACCTGGATCAACCATAACAATGTTTTCATGACTAGAAATGAAATAATTAATGTAAATTAAAGTCACATTATCTATGATGTCGGTAATTTAACACTTCACTAAAAATGTTTTTATTCAATGAATAAGTGGGATAGAAGAATAATAATGATGATGGATTATCCATAAACATGAGAAAATACAGAAAATACTTGATTCATGTTTCTTTCATGCCACCTTGGTAAGAGGATATGAGGAATGAATAAGAAAATAAAGGAACTCAAAAATAAAAGAATAGTTCAGAAATCCCTTACAAAAATTTGGCAGGCTAATGACTATGAAACATTGTTTTCTAAAACATTAAAAAGATATAGAACAAGGGTCACCCAGACATAAGTGAATAATAAAACATAATATAACAATAATAAGATGAAAAGATGAACATGGTGTGGATTCTTGAATTCAATACCTCATAAAAGAAAATCTGATTGGAAATGATAGACGGTGAGAATTTTATAACCTTGTAGAGTGACTAATAGAACATGAAGGGTGGGACATTGGGGGATTCAGGACACCTTGGGAGCTCTACTATGGAGGTAATTATGCTAGAGCTTTCATGAGGTGGACTTTTGAATGAATGGAATGAAGTAATGGGTTGGTATTTATAGGGAATGTGAGGGAATATGATATTAATTTCCAAGGGACACCTCATTAGTGGTATTTGCAAAACCATGGGCATTCCCATCATATTTGACCATGGTATTAGCCACTTGGGACACCTAACATATTATTTGACTCTATAAAATTATACTAGATTTATTACATCATTATTATATCATTAACAATGTCATTAACACATCGAAACTCAAAACTGTATTTTTACTATTCCCCAAAAAATGGAATATTTTAGAAAAATTTCAAAACTTCAACCTACTTATTTTTCAACATGTAGATTTTTAAAATGGACTCCATTTTTAGAAAATAATTTTCTAAATATTTTTAATTTAATTAGGGAATAAAATCATACTTAATTTAAAAATTAACAATTTTAAAACTATAAATGCAATTATATCACATTTAAAAGCTAACCAAGATTTAATTAGCATATAGACCTAAGAATATAAAATAATAATTCAATTTACTATTAATTAGGTTAATATTACTATTCATATTACTATTCATAATGGTATGATAAAATTCACAAAAAAACAAGTTGGTTCTATCAAACTCCAAACACCTTACTGAACACAATTGTAAATGAATGTTATTCGAAATTCAAAACATAGAAGATTAAAAATTATGATTAAAGGTTAGTTATAAATATCTACATAAATCAATCTATCATGCATGTAATTTATTTTTTAAAATCCTTGGGGTGTTACATTATCCCCACCTTCTAGAAATTTCATCCTCAGAATTTTATTTACTCATTAATCAAGTGATGGTAACTTTCCCTCATATCATTTTCATATTCCCATGTTGCTTCTTCAACCATATGGGTTCTCCTGAAAACCATTACCAGGTGGATTACCTTATTCTGCAATACCTGTTCCCTTTGATCAAGAATCTGTATTGGTTTCTCTTCATAAGAAATGTTCTTTTCTAGCTAAACTACTTATAGACTCAAGAAATGTGATGAATCTAGAACATTCTTTCTCAATATCAAATCGTGAAAAACATTATGTACCTAAGATAAAATTAGACACACCGTTACTTGGTATGAAACTAGTTTAACAATCTCTACGATTTAAAAGGGACCGATGAATCATAGACTTAGCTTTCATTTATTTCCACAACGCATCACACTTTTCCTAGGAGATATTTTAAGGAAAACATGGTAACCTACCTCGAATGAAAATTATTTCCTTCTATTATCTACAAAACGTTTTCTCCTGCACTATGTTGTCCTCATGTGTTGCCGAATCATCTTCACGATTTCAGCCACTTCCTCTACTAATTTTGGTCCTAACAACTTCCTTTCCATGACTTCATCCCAAAAAGATGGATTTCAACACTACATCCCATAAAATGCCTCAAAATGTTCCATCTCTATACTGAAATGAAAACTGTTATCATTAGAAAACTCAACTGAATAATTTTGCTGATACCAACTTTCCTGGTAGTCCATTGAACAAGCTCATAGCATATCCTCCAAAGTCCAAATTGTTTGATCTAACTGTCCATCTTATTTAGGATGAAAAACTGTACAAAAAATTTAATTCTATTCTGAATGAATTCTAATTCCCCTTCCCAAAGATAGTAGTGATCATAGGATCACAATTAGATATAGTGGAAATAGGAACCTTTTGTATCTTTACAATATCTTTGAGGTACAATTGAGAAAGCTGATCAAATTACATTATATCACAAATAGAAAGGAAATGTGAAAATTATGTCAGCCGATCAACAATAACCCAAATCAAATTCTTAACATGATAAGTATTAAGTATTCCTACTAAAAAGTCAATGGATATGTTTTCCCATTTCCACTACGGCACTGGAAAGGGCTGAAGCATCCACTTCAGCAACTCTCACCTTGGTTTAACATGTTGAAATGTCAAACATTTCATAGTAAAATCAGAAATATCCCTTTTCTTTCCATCCCCCAGTAATACTCTGGAACATCCCTATACATATTAGTAATTCCAGGATAGACTAAAAATGCAGAAAACTGAGATTCACACAACAAATCTTTCTTCAACTAGGAATAAGAAGGAATACACAACATTTTTAACAATCATAAAACACAATAATTATCAAGGTTTAATTCTGGAAGCTAGCCCATTTTAACCCATTCTACATTTTTATATAGCTCACAGTCTTCCTCCTAGGCCTGCTTAATTAGGTTTGATAATGATGATGGCACTGGATCATAATGAAAGATAAATGTATTCCCTACCACAATAACTTCTATGCCAAATATTTATCCAATCCTTAATCAAGGGATCATTTTCCAAACATAACTTGGTTAATGATGAATGATGTTTTTGACTAAAGTCATCCACCACTTTGTTTTCATTTCTTATATGATAATTGATCGTGCAATTATAGTCCTTTATCTGTTCAATCGATCTTCTGTTCCTCATGATTAATTATTTTTGAATTAAATTATACTTTATACTATTATTGTCAGTATATATTTGACATTTGACTCTATATAAATGGTTCCTCCCTACATTCAAAGAAAAAACCATAGCTACCAATTCCAAATCATGTGTGGGATAATTTAACTCATGAGGTTTTTGTTTTCATGAAGCATAAGTGATTACCTGATCATTCTGTATCAAAACCCATCCATGTTTATTCAATAAAGCATCATTGTAGATGACAAACAAACCATTTCGGGAAGGCCAGTCCCAAACTTGAGCATCCACCAATCTCTTCTTCAGTTCCAAAAAACAAACATCACATTCTTTTATCCAAACGAATTTAACCACTTTTCTTGTTAACGTAGTTTGTAGGATAGATAACTGTGCATAATTTCTAACAAAATATCGGTAATAACCTTCTAATCCAAGAAACTACAAAACTCTATAACATTTTTAGGTCTTGGACATTCATCAACCACATTTTTTTGGGTAGGATCAATAGTTATCCTATCCTTATTTACAATGTTCCCAAGAAAATAAATTTGTTGCCACAAAAAAATCACACTTTCCAAATATTCCATATAGTATCATTTCATTTAAAGTTATCAAAAAAACACCTAGATGTTTTCAGGTTCCTCTTCTCCTTTAGAATATACCATAATTTCATCAATAAATACAACCAAAAAATTCTCCAAGAACACATGCTATATTCTATTCATTAGATCCATGAATACAACAAGTGAATTATTTAACAAAAAAAGGCATAACTAAAAATTCAAAATGACTATAACTAGTTTGCAATGTAGTCTTCATGATATATTCATCATTTAATTTCAAAAGATTGTACGCCGAACATAGGTCAACATCCAAGAAATACTTTTCCCCCTGGAGTTGACCAAAAAAATCATTGATATGATGAAAATGTTATTTGGTTTTAATAGTAATGTTATTCAATGCTCTATAATCGATGAAAAATATCATTAAACCATATTTTTTTGTAACAATCATGACAAGAGAGCCCCATGGTGAAGTGGTGGATTAGATGAAGCCTTTATATAATAATTCGTGAAACTTATTTTATTTCAAAAATTTCAATTTGGGCCATTTGATAAGGAGTTTTAGAAATTGTCTTAGCATCATTAACCATTTCAATAGTAAACTCAAACTCCAGATTAGGAATAACACCAGGAAAATCTTCTAGAGAAAAATACAAGTATTCATTTACCACTGGTACATCATTAATATTTATAGTTCCCTTATCGTCAAAAATATGAGCCACATAACTTTTATTTCCACCTGTTATCAGTTTCTTAGTTTCCTAATATGTTTTTAATGGTGTGGGTTCTTTATTGAATACAAACTGAAATTATTTCTGAAAAACAAATTCTTTTTCTCTACAATCTATCTTAACTTGATAAAAAGAAATACATTCCATAACTAGAATAACATCAAACTATACTATAGGTAAAACAACAAGGTTTTATGGTAATCCTTTTCCAGAGACAAGGATAGAAAAATTCATATAAATTCTTTTTTCCACAATATTTCCTCTAGGTGTTTTTACAATACGATCTGGTTCCATTTAATGAGGTTGAATTCCCAATTATCCAGAAAACATCTTTGAAATGAAGGAATGTTTAGACCCTGAATCAAATAACACATTTGTGAAATATAAAAAAACATTAAATGTACTTGAGACCACCACATTTGAAGGCTCAGAATCTACTGAATTGGTTTCAAATGTGAAACCATTCGGTTTACTATATTTTTTATTCCCTACTTGAGTAACTATATTCAGAAAAGCATTAGAAAAATGATCCAATTCCTTATAGTTAAAGCATCTCACCATCTTCTTCTCATTAATTTATGGATCACTTTTATACAATCACGAGGCATGTGTCTAAATTTTCCACATTGGTATCATTTCATAGAATTTAAAACACATTTCGCAGTTTTCCATTTAACACAGTTCTCACAAGAAAGAAAATTCATTTTTTTTACATCCATACTTCGTTGAAATGTTCTTCCCCATTACATACCTACTTGGCCACATCTTATTATTTTTATCACGCGGCACATATTTTTCATAAAACTCCATCTCAATTTTTTTAGCATAATGAACAAGCTTCTCATAACATTTAAACTCTCATGAATCCAAAGCTCTTTTCAAAAACGGTTTCAATCCAGGGAAAAATATTTTAATTTAACATTCAAATCCTGAGTAAAATCTGGTACATACTTGGAAATTCATGTAAAATTATATTGATATTATTCCACATAATCATCATCTTTCTACTTCAGTTCCAAAAATTGTTTCTTCATTCTAAGTTGAATAGTTTTGAGAAAATAATATTCAAGAAAAAGTCTCTAAAAATCATCTCATTCCAGTCTTTCAAAATTATCCATTTCTGTCATATTCTTAACTAGAGACCACCATTGATCGGTTTCAACTTTCACATGATAAATGTCTTGTATTACCTTTTTTCATTCAAACATCCCATTACATCATTTATCTTCTCTAGATCATTGATCCATCCTTCAGCTATCACTAGATCTGAGGTTTCATTGAATGGTGGAGGATTTTGCCTCAGAAAATTCTCTACAAAAGACATGATTTTTCCTAGTAGATCATGTTCCTCTCTAGCATTTATAAAACCAAAATTTATTTCGTGACTCAACTGATCCATTTCTATCAAAAACTATACAGTTCAAATTCCCACCATTTTTTGTTGCTATTTCGGACAAAAATTATCCTCATAGTGCCTTCCAACTTCAGTATCCTTGTTTCATATGCCGACAACCATTTTGAACAAACATATCTTAGATGATGAAATAAGGTAATCTTTAAATTCTATAACATTTCAAATTACCAAGGGGTAAAAAAAATTAATAGTTTTCTTAAAATTTCATCCCATCCCTTAAAATTATCTAAACCATACTTTGATACAAACTATAAGGACCGATCGTAAAATGTTACTGAATATTGAATTTTAGACAAGAAGATAAATTTTTACACAATTAGGATCTTTTTGAGTTTAGAGTTTTATAGAATCATGATATCTTACATACATAACATACCAAAATCATAGAAGAGGAACTACAAAAAATAGTTTCCATTTTTTTCAATATATAAAAAATAAAAATATAAAAAATGATTTATTTTACCAAACTATATATCAAAAATCATGAATCCCTTATTTCTCATACCCATCCAAATATCTTGTTAAAAACATTTTAAAAATTCAGATGAGTATAAATAATAGTAAGGGATATAATGATAGAAGGAGTTAGTCAACTGAGAACATAAAAACCATTAAAACCCATATCATAAAAACTCGAATGCATAGAATACTCATGTTGTTGACATGGGAAATATTTAACATATGAATCTTACATTGACCCTTATACATGGAATAACCTTTGGTTCAACTTCCATCTCTGGAGTACCCAATTAATTGAAGAGCTATAATGGTGTTCACCCATCATATCTTGAGCTATAATGGGATTAGCCCAACATAAATAATTTCCAAAGAACATATCATGGTAATATGCTTATTTATATATGGAGAAACCTCTCATTCCATACACATAAAAAAAAATCTTTCTGAAATTGATTAAAGTGTGTTTTAAATGGATTTTAAAAGGAATGTCCCTTAAAAATATAATTGGCATGTTAAATAATAGAATAGATTAGATATGTTAATAAACTATAAATACACATAATAAACATAACATAAAAAAAATTAATCACACCAATAATCATAATACCACATAACATATATATATATTTAGGATAACCCAGAGAATGGAAATTGGGTTTAGAGTTCCCTTACCTCAGGTTTGTCTTACTACAACCTGTTTAAACATCTTATATAACGGTTAAAAGAGTGTTTTTAATATCATAAAAAAACATATACATCTTTATAATTGAAGTGCCCAGATCAGTGTGAATCACTGAGAGGGGGAGGGGGTGAATCAGTGATCCCTTAAAACTTTTTACTAATTGATTCCTTAATCAATTAAACCTCTATGGCTGGTTAAAGCCTCGATCCACTCTTCTTGTATCTATCACCTTTCCACGAATGATGCAGTAAATGTAAAGGCACTGGACACAAGGATTTACAAGGTTCGGCACCAAAGGCCTACATCCTTGCCATGCTCTCCCAGCATGGATTCTCCATTATAACCTGTTAAAATTACAATGGTCGATACAGAGTCCCACTGTATCTCTCCTGAGTCCCACAGGAGGGTCTTTATACTACGTCCCACAGTGTTACCAGAGTCCCACTGGCCTACTCCAGAATCCCACTGAAGACTTCTTCTCCCTGAGTCCCACATGGTCTTCTCTTGGCTCCTCGAGTCGCACGAGTAGCTCTTCTTCACTTTAACTTATTCAAGTATCCTCAGAAGCCTGGGATAAAGGCTGATGGCCTTGCTCTGTACCTCTGATCACTTGAGTTGATCAGGTCTTCTCGTCTTGCTCAGGCTTTATCTCCTTCTTCTCAGGATGACCTGGCTTCTCTCTCCAAGAACCTTCAACAGCCTATGATAAGGTCTGTTGGTCTTGCTCAGCAACTTCTGATCACTTCTGTTGATCAGGCTCTTCTCAAATACTGAAAACTCAGACAAACAATATCTTTCACTTCAGTCTGGCTCAGTCTCACTTCACTTCAACATCATGCACTGAGTTCATGGAAACTCTTCATCCTCATGCACTGACTGCATGGCCTTCTCAATTCTTCAAGATCTTCTGTCTTGGACAACTCAATTGCACACCACTGATCTAATCTTTGATTACGTGCGCATGTTCATGAATGTATGCATGCACTCTCTTGTTCTTCTTCTAGGTGCAGTAAGCCCTCAAAGGGTGCAATTCTTTTAAGCAAACACCTTCACTAAACTTCACACACTTTATTCAATTTGCTTACACACTTGAATGTGTGTTATACTTTAGTGTGGATGTCCTCCCTTTTCTTCTTCTAAGTGTATACACACTTCTTAGTGCACACACCTAGGTTCGGCCTTCTTGTTCTTGTTTGCTCACACACACTTCCTTTGATCAATTAGCAAACACAAGGCTTGGCCTACTTCACTTACTAGGCACACACACTTCCTTGTTCTTTTAATCTTCTTCAAAGTATGCACTTCACTTATGCACACACTTGGTTCTCCATTTTGTACACACAAGGGCTACGGCCTCTTCTTCAAATGCACACACAAAGTGTGTTCTTCAATTTGGCACAACCAAGGTATGGCCTCGGTCTTCCTCCTCTTCTTGCACACTCACGGCTAGGGTGTATGTCTTTCACTTGATGTGGCTTTCCTCCTCACTTAGCACACAACCCGTAGGTATGTAATTCACTTCATCTGAATGTTGCACTAAGCACACACACTGCCCGAGGTGCTCTTCCTTCCCTTGGCACACAAGCAAAAGGGTCTCGGCCTCCACTTGTCTTCAACAGCCACGCAAGGCTTGGGTGCACAGGGTAAGGGCCGCGCAAGTCCGCGGGCAGAGAAGGATGCAACCACGGGCGCGCAAGGATGCGGCCTCGGGTTCTTCCTGTCACGCAAGGGAAGCGCGCAGGGGACTTCCCCTTTCTTCTTTCGCGCAAGGAGTGCGCAAAAGGAACACAACCGCGCAAATGGGTTGCGCGGGGCTTCAGCTTTGCGAGGCAGAGCTCTCACGGGACTCGGATTTTCAACAGTGTTTCAGAAAGCAACAATGAGGTCTCGGCCTCTCCTTTTATAGGCAGAGATGCCTCATATATTCCGCGTGAGATAAATCTCTAATCACCGAAAGTTTTGGTTCTTTAAAATCTTTTCAAATCTTGAATTTACTCTCTGTTTCACGCGGGCTCATTTATTTTTCACTTCCCTCACGTTCATGCTCGGTCGAACGTGTTCATGCCTCTGTCTAGGCCTATCCATGCAAAACATGAACACCCGATGCCTCAGCAACTCCGTTTGCCTCGGCCTCGACCGAATTCATCCATACATCGCATGCAAGCCAATTTTTAGGCATGGATGTGTTCAGTAGGTCCAGACGAGCTCAATGGAGCCTTCGGATTCGGAAATGGTGGCCGGGAGCTCGAATTCTGGTGCTCGGAGGGCTCTGGTTCAGCAGGGGACGTCGGGTGGCCTTCAGCTGAGCTCGAGGTGGAAGACGAGCCACGGCCGTCGGATTGGGCGATTGAAATACATCGGACGGCTGGATTAGATCGCGGCGCGCGACAGATGCGATGAGCGGCTGCGATCCAGCGCGCGATGAGACGGACGACTCAGATCTGTCCCGGGTGAAATTTCCGCGTCCCACATCGAATCGGCGCGCTGTTTTTCCGCGCTTTATCACCCTAGCGCCGCCTCAACCCCTCAGTTGAACTTCTCCCTCCACGGTGCCGCCCCGCACCGTGTTCTCCGTGCGGTCGCGCTCTGCGCCCACTCTCTGCTCCCTGCGGGCGCGCTACTGGCACCCACTATGCTTCCTCGGGTGCGCGGGCTTCACCACCGCGTGCCCTCGGGGGCTTATACACGGCCCCCTTCCGCGCTCCTCCGGGCATGCCCCAGGCGCCCATGCAGTGTCCTAAGGGTGCGCCCCTGCCTCAATGATGCTGCCCTGGTCTTGAGGGTTCCCCATGGGCGTGGCGACCTTGAGTCCCACATGTGCCTTGGGTGATGACCCTCGGCTGGCCTCCTTGGTGGCCTAATTTTTGTTTCTTTGTAGAACAAGTCCTTTGTGTAAAAACAAAGTTTTCCATATGAAACATGCCAAACCAAGTGCCCTTATTTCTTCCTCCCATTTCTTCATTTCTTCTTCATAAGAATTCTTCCAATCTCCTCAACATATATTCATTACTTAGGAGGGAAATTCTTGAAGGTTCTTCATAAACCGAGCTCCTGAATCAAATAATCCATCAACATGCTTCTATGATCCAATAAGAGATCAAGTTGGATCTTCTTCAAATTCACATGCACTAAGTGATAGTGCATGGACTTAATTAGTACCACTTCATCCACTTAGGAGTTGTGGATGGTTCTCCTCATTTCCTCATGCATTGTCAATACAATGCATGGTCTTCAAACATTGGTGTGACATTGTATCCTATTGATACAATTTCTTGGAACTTAAGATCATCTCTACAATCGTCTGATTTTACTAGAGAATGTTTCAAACATCATCTCTTATGCCACTTAGTTCCATGGCCATTCTCCATTCATCACCAACACCATCACAACCTTTGTCATTCACATCGTGACATTCCTTGACTTCCATTCATTCCAAGACAACTTCATGCCTCATTGACAACAAATGCAACACAATGCACTTCAATAATATCTAATATGATGATTTCATTAAATCATTTAACCCTTTAATTTTTAGTACTTTGTTCCTTGAATTGTTTTGGATTCGTTTCATTACATGATTTCCATGATTAGTACATGATGGAAATTCTTGTCGATTGGAAGTGAAACACCAGAATTGGAATGGAAATTTATTTACATATTTATAATACCATAAATTATACCAATTATCATTTTCAACTTTTATATGAGAATGATTCATATGATAAGACATTAATGATGTTTTTAGATCATTTTAGGGGTTCTTTGATAATAATGACTTCATTTTGTTTTATAAATTAATGAAATGTGTACAAAATATTTCTAGAACCATGGATGAGACATAATAAATATATTAAAACATGTTTCAACCATAAAAAGGGTTTCAAGATAGGAAATTAATGAATTAATTTAAAATAAAATCACATCATCCATGATGTCGTTAATTCGACACATCATAGACAATGTTTTTATCCCTTGAATAAGATGGAGAGGATAACAAGAATGATGATGAACATTCCATGAAACTGAGAAAATAAAGAATATACATGACTTATGGAGAATTCATTTGTCTTGGGTAAGAGAATATGAGGAAATAATATCAAAATAAAGGAACTAAAAATAAAAGAATAGTTGAGAAATCCCTTACAAAAATCCGGTAGCCTAACAGCTATGCAACAAGGTTTTAGAAATTAATAAAAATAGATGGGAGAAGGGTCAACCATTAATTTATGAATCATAAAACAAAATAGAAAATGAATAATTTGGAAATAATAACATAATATGGATTCTTCAACTCTATAGCACATAAATGAGAACTTGAATGGAAAAAGAAAAATGTTGGTAATTTTCATACCTTGTAGAGTAACTCAATGAACACGAAGATTGGGACCTCAGGGGCTTGAAGAAACCTTGGGAGTACTAAAAGGAAGGTAAGAAGGCTGGATCATAGTTGAGGAAGAATTTTTAATGAATGGAATCAAGGAATGGGTTGGTATTTATCGCAAAAGTGAGGGTGTATTTTATTAATTTTCAAGTGACACCTCATTAGTGGTATTACCAAAACCATGGGCTTCCCCATGGCATTTTCCCATGGTATTAGAAAATTTGGACACCTGACATATTATTTTATTTCACAAAAGTCATCCAGATTTATGAAATCATTATTGCCTCATTAATGATTTTATTAACACACCGAAACTCAAAACTGTATTTTTACTATTCACTAAAAAAATCAATTATTTCAGAAAAATCCCAAAAAACCACCCTAACAATTTTTTGACATGTATAATTCAAAAATTAAATATATTTTCTGAAAATATTTTTCTATATATTTTTTTAAACAAAATCATACTTAATTTAAAAATAAACAATTTCAAAATAATAATTTCTTTTATAAGACATTGAAAAATTAACCAAAATGTCATTATATTAAATCCTTAAGAATATAAAATTATAATACATTTTAATTTTCTTTAGGGTCATATTTCAATTCATAATGTTATATTACAATTCACCAAAAAAACAAGTTGGTTCCATCAGACTACAAATAACTTACTGAACATAATTGTAGATGAATGGTTTTCATAATTCAAAACATGAAAGCTACAAAATTATGTTTAAAGTCTAGTCATAAATATTTACATAAAACAACTTTACTGAATTTAATTTATTTTTTAAAAACCTTTTGGTGTTACAGTACACATATTTTTGGTGATCATATAGAACAATAGGATTTTGGAAATTTCTCTAAATGTTAACTGTATATAGTTAATCTATGTAATATTTTTTTGAATATTATAAAATTCACGAACAAACACCAAAAACATATAATATTTGACATTTTTTTGAATTAGTATAAAAGAAATATTTAAAGGAAACATGAACCATTCCATTAAAAATAATTCAATAATCCCAATATTTCCCACCCATTTAGATGCACAATTCATTTCCACAAAAATCTCATTTGATAATTACAAACCATTTTAAAACAAATTTTTTTACTCACAATAAATTTTAATAAAAATATCATGTAACTACTATGTTACAATCCATGAGTCCCATATGATGAGGATAATAAAAAACTCAGCTCGTGTCTGAAAAATAATTCCCCTAACTTGAGTAAACACATTAACACCACCAACCAAGTCACCTATATTGGTGGGTTAATTTTTTACAATTAATTTGAATACATGAAATTAAATACCTATTTTTATGGTTTAGTTGTATTTAGGAAATAGATACACAATCCTCACACAAAAATAAGAAAATTTTAATAATTTTAGAATAAATATTTTTTATTTTTCAGTATTCACAGAGCCGGTCAAACAATGCAATCCTCTTCATTAACTTGGGAAATTTGAAACATAAAAAATGGTGAGATAAGACACCTGATAAGGAAGGGTAATGTTAGTTCCCTTACCCTAATTGTATGATTTATTATAATGAGAACAATCTATGTATATTTCATCAAATGAAATCAATTGTCTTTGTCATATCTACAAACAATATTTTTTAGGGAATTCATAGGCGGAGTGCAAGATCTATATTTAAATAAAATCACTGGAATTCAATTTTTTTACTCTTATTTAATATATCATGCCCCACTCATGTAGTCATACAGATGAATATTTTCAATATCAATGCTTCTTTTAAATTTTCTTTGATTTGAAAAATATTAAACTAATTGGCTCTGGGACTTAATGAATAGAATTTTATTGAAATTATAAAGGGGGAGTTTATTGAACCATTATATCATTTTTTTCAAGGACGAGTTTGATTATTGTGGAAGATTTGAGATTAAAAAAAATATATTAATGGGGTGATAAATGAAGATCCATTAATGGAAATTACTGTGAGTTATTTGGAATTTTTTCAAATGAGGTGAGATTGAATACAAAGATCCATGATTGAAAATCATTATTGGTTACAAATGATGATATTTAGATGAGGGTTTGATTGAAATGTTTTTAACAAAAACCAATATGGGATAATATTAAAATCAAAACTTATATATTATTTTTTATATTTATTTAATATTAGGCAAAAAAAAATTATCCTCTAGTTAATTATGTTTTTTTTAAATTGATTTTTGTTTTCTAACATTAGTGACAGAGAAAGACGATTATCAATAAAAGTGGTTGTATATTGAGTGATAATGGATGTGATGATAGAATATATTATTTTTAATAAAATTATCTAAGATTATGTTATAAACAATATATAGAATAATTAATTCATGATTTAAGGAAATATGTATGTTATTAACTAAAGTTACTATAAAAGGTGTGGAAAAGGGGAATGACTTAGGGTATGTCAATAAAATTTTTATTCTGGAGTAATAAATTATGTTTTTGGGATTATATGTTGACATAAAAACCCACATGTCCTCTAAGGATGAATGGGGAATAAGTACATAATGTAGAACAACCTCACGAAAAAAATATAATGACCCAATTTTAATGTATATAATGATAAAACCGTCGATTATAGAGAAACTGTGTGAATATTAAATTTTAATAAAATCGAAGAAGAAGAAGAAGGAAAATAAGAATTAATATAACAAAATCTAGAACCATCCCAAAATTGAAATCCACTATATTGAATAATGAGAAACAGTGATTTAATACTATGAGTTATAGGGAACCCATGTGAGGCATGGTGATAATAAGAAATATAGTAATGCCAAAATGGTACATTTTTATAGAAAAGTATCAAATTGTGTTATCTTATAATAAGATTAAAAATATTAGTTTGAATTACTGTTTATTATATATTGACTTGGATAAATGAGTTAAACCTTATTTTAAAAGATAAAAGATATTGATGAGGGATGATCCATGTGGGAAATAAATAGACATTATTTAGTCAATGGAGAAGAGAACATGTGATGGTTATTCTTGAAAGGAATTATTCATACATGGGTGTGTGTATTATATCATCATGGAGTAACATTATATAAACACAATTAATTCTCTTATATTTTAAATTTAGTCACTATAAATGTTCGAACATATATTTTGGGTCATCATAGGAGACAAGAAGAGTTAACATAGAATTGAAAAGTGAGATAAAATAGAAAAATATTAATGAATGAAATAAAAATTAATATCTTTTCTAGGATAATATATAATAGGGTTGAAATATTTGATGGAAGATTGATTGAATTAATAGTGAGGTGGACCACATTGATGAATACATGAATATTGAGGGAAATGTATAATCAGGGGTTGTTTCTTAGTATAAATAGATATGGTATACCTTGTTGTTATGATGATTCCACTTAAAATATTTAGATAAAACATATATCAAGATATTATCTCTATATTTTAGAATAATGGATAATGAAATTAATTAAATAATTCTTGATGGATATTATAGATGAAATTATTATGGAATCTCATGAAAAACCTATGGAATTATAAACATTCAATTTAGGTCTTAATGTTGAAGATTTTTTCTATATATAGAAATGATGTATATAATAAGTGTATTTTTATGAAATTGAAAAATAGAAACATATAAATAATTATAAGAAGATAGAATTCAAAAAGAAATAATAGACCATTGAAACATTAGGTACAATGTTTTATAGAGGGTTTTCAAGGACAATCATTAACATATTCTGAAATATAATAGAATAAAAAATATTAGGTGTATTATATATGAATTCTACAAGTAGGGAATTTTTGTATCTTGTTTCCAAATATAAAAGGATTATGCTACATAACTAGCAAAATCCAAAACTGATTATATGAACCCTTATCATTGTTAAAAATTAATATATGATTAAATAACATACAATTAAACATAATAAATCCTGAATGATAGATAAATATATTGTCTTTGGGAATTAGTTACATTTCATTAAAAATACAAAAATTAATTACAACATCATCATTGATAACTTCTTTAGAAATCTTATTCTTAAAACAGCATTGAATAACCTAGGGAAATACATAAAAAAGGGGATATCTGTGAAGGAAACTAAGGGAATAAAGATGGAATAACATAAAGATAATGATATATGTTAGAAATATAATATCAATGAAGAATAATGTAACATGAATAATAAGGCATGATATATCCTGATAATCATAACATGGGAAATGTGGAAGCAACTTCAAACACTGCATCATAAACATTGGTCAAGGCTAATCCACTAAGACCTCATGGTGGATAAAGTCCAATAAATGAATCCAGTAAAACCATTTCCCAAAGTGACATATAATGATAATAAATATTACCCAATGCATTTTAGTTAAATATAATTTTGGGGGCACCCATAACATTCATTTTAGTCTCATGTTTATGTGTGCTACACAGATCGTAAAACATGGATTGATTTATCATAATAATTTATTCCACAATCAATGAGTGTTTAATACATTCATATAAGTATAAAATAAACATTTATTTGGGTATATATCTGAACCCCCTTAATATTAAATGGGAATTTCATTCACTACACAATTTGTTTGGCATGGAAAATTACGGTGCAAATTTGACAACATGACAACATCACATAAAAATTCAGAAAAAGGGATGATGAGAGTGATATTGGTCTCTCATAATTTGGACATAAATTTTAATGTAATAAGTACATGTAATTACATGTACCCAAATATCTTATTAGAAAATTAAGGCATATAATAACCAATAATGTTGAATATAAAGAGATTAGAAAGGATGGTTACGAAATTTCAACATAGTAATAGGTGTGCGTGAGAGGTAATAATGAGATTGAAAAGGTTATATCCTCATTTATACATAATAAGTGTAGTTTTAGGGATGTTTGAAAACATACCCCATCATTATTAATTGAAACTAAATGGGCATAACAAGATAAATAAACATGGATAGACATGAGAAAAGAATGAACCATAACTTGAATATATTGCTTCAAAAGCATAAAAAGGGTATTATTGAGAGTTTTGGGTTCTTTCGTAGGATTATATAAAGGTTTCAAGAGATTAAGTACATTATCCAAGGGATTTAGTTAATATATCTGGGAAATTGGGTTCGTTTATAGAGAAAATGAGAGTGGAATTCTTTATTATTTCACAAACCTAGATTTTGGTCTCTATATTATAAAATATTCCAAACCATTAACATTCCCATTGGTTTTCCCATGATTAATTCCTAATCAGGGAGGTTATTAACATTTTATTAGGAAAAGTTTCAAAAAATATTAATATATTACTTTATTATGTTGAGGTGAGTAACTCTTTTAAAGAAATGAATTTTAAATGATAAAATATATTACATATTTTTGAGGATTCATAAAGGAATTAAAAAATTATTCAAATAAAATCAAAATAAAATTATTTTAATGGATAAATATATATTTTTTATAATGATACCTCTTATATTAATTATTACATCATTTTTGGGTCATTATAATGTCGTTAAACACACTGTATTCTTATACAGTATTTGATTTTTACCCAAAAAATCGATTATCTCAGAAAATTTTCAGAATTTCACTATTGGATAATTTTAAGGTAATGATTCCAAAATTAATATTTACTTAATCTAAATAATTTTCATAATATTTTAGTTTTCACCTTTAAAAATTTATTTTACATTTCATTAAAAATTGATTTATTTTTTACAATAATGGGTTTTGAACACATATTAAAAGTACATTTCACATCATAAAAATTAAATGAATAATTATAAATAATGAAACTTATTCCATGATTTTTTTTTAAATTAATATTTATTTGAAAATCCATTAATTCATCAAAATATATCAATTAATTGAATTTGAATATTACCTGAAATATATTCTATCTTTAACTAAATCGAAATCAAAATTATTTATAAAGTAATAATAAAAATGGAAAAAATTTATATATTATATAGAATAAAAATAATTAATATTATTATTGTCTTGATACATATCCCTTTATCACACTAGGTTAATCCCTAATGGTAAGGTGCATGATAATGAAACATTCATGGGGTCGTTTAGCGAACATGGTTTGGGTCGTGATCTCGATGTGCTTGAACATATCCCATAAATAGTTTCATACATTATTAAGTTATTGGATATCATATTGTGATCATTCAATGTAAAATACCATAAATTATATCTATAAAACCCCATATTTTTATTGGGAATCACTATGTTTGATAGCATACAAGATGCACCACATTTAGAATAATTGAACAACTTAATATTATTATTTAACAAGATAGTTATCACATAGGAATTAAAATGGTGGGAATTAAATATATTAAATAAATTTAGAAAATATGGGTTGAAATTTTTTTTACAATGATTCATCATTAACCAAATGAATTAGGAAATAAAATAATAATAAATTGAATATACAAAAGGTGTTTTTCTAAAAAACTATTTAATTTAAAATAATTTTGTTCATAAATTAATAAAATAAAACATAATGAGTTTTATTAATGAAATATAAATGAAATATTCTCAATTTTATTTTTAAATTAATCTTTTATGTTTTATATACATTATATAAGAACAAATTTAATTTTTTCTGATGAACGAAATGTTTTTTTAAAAAAAGTAGTTTTGAATCCTTTTATTGGAGAACCCGTTTTAAATCTTTTTTTCACACATTATCTGATATATTTCAAATAAATAAATTCTTCTCTCCAATAGGGACATCCCATTTTTTTTGGATAATGTTTTAGGGTTTTTTATAACTTTTATATTTTAATAAATATTGAAAAATACTGCATTTTAATTCAAGACTACTTTTTATTTAAGTTATTTATATTTTTATTTATCCTTTTACATGGTTTTAAAGCATAATTATATTTTTTATATCAGTTAATAAAATTTAATTAATTGGATTCTTTTCCAAATTAAAATTAAATTGAAAAACTATGTGAACTTTTGAACATTTTACTCAAAAACCATGTTTTCTTAATCAGTCTATGGGATTATTGTTAAACCTTATTTAACCACATAGATGAATTTAATTTTCCAAAAATTGATTAAATATTTATAATAATTATGAAAATTATTTTTCCAATATGATCAAAATAATATTTGGTGAATATTAACATTAGTACTTTATTTACCACTATTAAAGGTATATATTGTAATTAAAGATAAAATAAATATTATAATATTACAAAATTTTCCTAAAAAATTTCCTAATATTATTGAATGAGTTATTATTGACCATGACCATACTTGGGTCAAAGTGATAAACTTTTAAAGACACCTGGTTTTGATTATTACATTTATAACATTTAATTCAATATATAGGCAAATTTTTCATAAACTTGTCACTCATTACTAATACAATTTTAATATGGGGTTATGTAAGTGTTATCATCAACTATGAATTCTATGTATAAATATAAAAATATTTCCTACCACATGGTAATTTATTTATTATTTTCATGAATTAAATATTTTAATATAATTCTGACTCAAAGATGATGGAGTAATATATTTATTAAAGAAAGAATCAAATAAATGATATTAATAATAATAAAATAAATATAATTTCAAAATATTGATGTATCCATGAATTTTTTAGATGAATATTATATTATATGATTTATTTACTATTGTTTTTTCAAAGGAATAATGTTTTTATGTTATTTTAAAAAAGGCATGTTATGAATAGTGTCAAAATTGACATAATTCATTTTTTAAAATATAAAAAAATAAATTAACAGATATCAAATTTATAAAAATAGAATATTCAAAAATAAAGTTTGAATAACTCTAAAAATTTCATTAATGACACATTAATTAGACTTTTGGTATGATTGGATAATTAGTTTAACCCTATAAGTGTAAATTACTAGTTAAAGTGGTAAGAGTTAAAAGTTGTTAAAACAAAATGATAATGATTAAAAAAATTATAAATATTGAATAATTTTTAGTGGATGATTAGATTTCAAACAAAAAGAATCCTATATTAAAACTGAATAATTTTTGACCAGTTTAGAATCGATATCGAATATATATTAAATTAATACTTTTTATAATTCCATAGGTTCCTCACCCCTCTCCCATAAAATGACAATTATTCCTCTATATTACTCACACATACAAAACCATTTTCTCTAGAAATTATATGAAAAAAACCCTTACTAGAATATCTACCCACATTCTTGATTCCATATTTTATGCATAACACCATCCTGAGAGGTTTTAAGGTGTTAAGAACGGTGCTCATCCGAAGGGAATGTAATGTTTTTAATTAATTAATTCTATATTATTTCTTCAAAAACATCATTAAAATCATATTACTCATGTATGAAATAATAAATATAGTATCATAAATATTCTTAGACGTTTTTATGTTAATATAATCACCTAAATCCATCTCCACTTCTATCAAATGGAAATGGAATTAATCCTTCTTGAGTGTGTGTGAACTACCACCTCCACGAACTGATATATTTCGTTTTCCATAACTATCTCCCATGATGGATTATAAATATGGAATTAAATTTAATATGATAAATTATATACATTTGAATAATTAATAGATTATAATATTTTAATTACATTCTTACTTTCCATGAACATAAAAATTATATGGTATTCTGTGCGTACGTGTGAACTATCACCTCCATGAAGCGATGTGACTCATTTTTATTCATTATATAACATGTATGATATATATAAGTAAATTTAAATTATTAATATGATATTAATTATGTTATGATCATTTTCTAAAGATAAAATAATACCTAACTACTTCCCATAATGATCAATAAAAAATGGAAAACATTACTCATGTGTAGGTACGACTCACCGTCACCAGTATTATAATGTTGTTCATTTTTCATAAACACACATCATGTTTTGATTTAAAGGTATAATTGATGTTTAATATTATAATAATGGAATTAATATTAATTTTAGATGAATTTATTTTTAACACATGGACTTCTCATATCTTACCATGTTCATTTTTGACTCAACTATCATATATCGACAAAATGTCCGATTTGAACATAAATAATTGTGTAAATTTTATAACATTGTAACCAGTGGTGTAAAAGGAATAATAAATATGTGAAATTATATCATGAAATTATAAATTAACATATGTTTATTATTTATGAAGATGAAGAATCTACTTGTTGATTTAGACACTAGGTAAGTGACTTCGTCTCAATCTCGTTTCTTTGCGGCATATTTGGATGTTATACACAACCTTATTTTAAATGGTATATAATCAAACACTTTTACTTTTAATTAATTAGAAGGTTTTAAAAAATAATTATATTTATATGAAGAATTTTATTTTCATTAAAATATGACAAATTGAATGTTTTTTAAACATATGTAGTGATAATGACTTGTCTGCCACCGTAACCATTATTTGATATATCACTTCCTTTATAAGACTTAGTGTTTTTAAATGTAAAAGAAATTCCCTAGTCCATATTTTGTGATTTTGATACAAAAAATGGGTATTAATGTGGATTGGATATTTCAATATCTTGAAAGGATTTATAGTGATTTCAAATGAATTTTTTTGTGTGAAATGTTGAAAATTGTAATCTTTTATGTGTTACGATTATAAAATGGTACTTGGAAATTTGAGGGGTAATTACGTGATAAAACAAATATTGGTTGTCACATGATAATCCAAGTAATGTAGGTTACATTATAAACATCAATGCATTAGGTATGGATGTCGGTCATATGCAAATTCCATTTGTAAGAGTGATATGTGTGGAAGTCAATCATATGGTTATTTCATTTAAGTATGATTATGTCAAAAGTTACTTTTATATGTTATATATATATATATATATTTATGGGGTTTAAGGAAATATTTTGTTAAAAAAATGGTAAGAGATTATCTTTTATTCTGTGAAGTGAATATACTACTTTTTAAAGATGAAAAGTATTACTTCATGATAAAGTATTCATGGTTTACATGTTATCACAAGAATAACAATTTTCCTTCTTTGTGTATCCCATAATGAGATTTTTATACTCATCAAAAGTTTTGAAATGTTCTTTATACGATTTAAATTTGAATAAATTATAGTATGGGATCACGGAAAATTAATTATTTTTATACAATATATGAATTAATGTTTTATTTTTTAAAAGTTCATGTTTTATGAAAACATGGATAGTTTGTATAAGTGACTACTTTGTAAAATTTAAGTTTTTATGTATGAGTTATGGACTAATTATCTAAATATATATACTTTAACAGATTTATAGATTAAAATGAAGTCAAATTATTAACCTAAAACAAGATTACGTAATGTTTAAGGCCGGGGCCTTACATTTGGTATCGTAGGACGAATCAAACAACTTCAGTTATTATAGAGATATTTAAGCATAAGTAACAAGTTATATAAATACACAATGGTTAACATAATATAAAGGGTCATATATATTTTAGATAAATTTAATTAGTTTGACATGGAATGAATATTTATATCTTAGTGATCATATTCCTCATAAGATAATATATGATGATTTTATTGATATAGTCACACAAACATTTTCTGTTTCAGTAAATGGATGGATTTATCAGGAACCTAATTAACAATAGACGTAAAAGAAAATGTGGTGTTTTTATAAATAATAAATCAATTTAAATATATGTTACAATGATAACACTCATGGTTTTTTTAAACCAAAAAGTCATGAGTCGTGATTAACTACTGAAACTGTGGTGAGTTTTCTAATTCATCCTATATGAGAGAGTTGAATCACTATGGATGTTCACGTAATAATAATAAAGGTAAGAATATTCAATGAAATATGTGTTGAGGATGTGGAAATAAACACCAAGGATAATTTTTTAATGGGATGGAAGAATATTATAGATTTAATAATGATGGTCATAATGAAATGACCTTCAGTAGAAAATAAAAGCGTTCAGTTGACTCCATGAAATGGAATGATGTTTTTTAGGAGTTATCAACTGAATGATTGAAATGTGGGTAATATGTTCATTAATAAAATCAATGTCCTATAAAGAGGGTTTGTGAATGGGACCAAAAGGACCATACAAATATATGTTTTTTAATACTGTATGTCATTCCAATTAATGACAAGGAAAAAAATAATGACCTATGAAAGGTTATTATAATTATTTATCTCATGTTTTGATATTATTGAATCATAATAAATGATTAATGTTTTTTATTATAGAAAACAACTATTTAGGAATAATTTAGAAAATAATGGTTAAAGGATCACAAAGAATGCTGAATGATTAAAAATATTACATATGAAAGATTTAAGAGATACAATATATTTTAGGATGCTGAAATGATTTAATGTATTAATTATCTTTTGATGAATTGATTACCTTGGAAGAAATTTTCTAGTATGTGTAACCCTGAAGTGTGTTATGTGAAAATGTTATTTGAAAACGTATTATCTTTTCAAGTGTGGAAGTAATTACAATGATATGGAAAACCATTAGAGTTTATATAAACAATGATTTTGAGGTAATTATGGGTTCTTACATTTTTATATTTTAAAATGAATGTAATGAGATAAAATTTTATGATAAAACATGTTAAGGTTTTTTAGTATTTTATCCCATTTTGGGAATGTTTTAAAATTATATAATTTTAGGGAAAGGACTACCCACTGAAATGGTGACAACCCATTATGTCGTGAAAGACTATGGAAATCAATCCCACAACCGAAGTACGACAAGGCTTGATTCCCTACCAATAGATTATTGGAAGTCCCATGTTAGTATGTAATTTTATTTTTAATTAAACTAATTTATGGAATAAGAGTATGTTTATTTTTCATACATATGTTTTATGAAGTAGATATCCTTTGTTTAGGAAAATGATTTGGGGATTAAGTGTCAAATGTTTTTTTGGATGAAATTTATTATTTTGGGAACCCTATATGCCTAAGGAAAGTAGAATACTATGGGATTTTATTTGAATAGTAATTGATGAACTTTTTTCGGAGAATAAATGTTTTTTATTTTGTACTTATAAAGATTCGGATTATTTTTAGAAATAATTAACATATCATGGAGAATATGTGAATTTGGAAATTAATTTTTTTGTAGGAGACATTAAGAGTGGTTGATGTTATTGGGAGATATATTTTAAGATTATTTGATTAAATTAATCTCATGTTTTGGATTCAATCGTAGTAATAATATTTTTTTAGGAATTTTATGTATAGTTATTTATTGAGTGGTCTATGTTTGTTATTGGGTATTATATTTGAATTTTATAGATTAAAAGTAGTCATTTTTTTATTAAAGGTTTTCATATTTGGGGAATTATATTATATTATCATAAATTTTTGGTTTTCGTTAATTTTTATGACATGATGAATAGAGAGTTAGTATTTTTTTGATTGAGTGATTCTATAGAAGTTTATTCTAGTGATTCATATATGAAAACAGAATTCCTCTTAAATACTCATCATTTGGTGAAAAAATATGAGTTTGTTATTGAATCTGATTAAATGAAGAAACTATAATTTCTATGTAAGTTTATGTCTTTATGGTCTTATTCCATGTAGTAAATTAATTCCACAACTCTATGATATGGATCATTAAACAAAAACGTTTTCTATTTTGTTTTCCTACTATAAAATCAAAGAATTTTTAACCCATAAATAATTTGTGTTTTTTATTGTTAACATATGATAACATTTTTTATATTTTTTCTATAAGAACATGATATTTAGTTATCTCTTCCACACACATGTTATCCTATATGAAACCCTAGTATGTCTTATCTTAGGTGACCTTCATAATTTCCTTTCTTTGTTTTAAAGTGGATGTTTTTTAATCCTTTTTTCAATGAGGTATTTCAATAAAGGTATTTTGAAAATACATACCATAGTTTCTAACCTCAGATTAAAATTGCAATGATTCAGTTTTTATGGGGGTTTATGTAACAAACTCTGTTTTTTTAAAGGAACACTGTGTTTGATAACATATATGATAAACTACATTTAGCTTAAATGAATAATTTATTATTATTATTGTGGTTATTATTTAATATAATAGTTTTCACATAGCCATTATAGATTTTGAATTTAAAAGGATTAACAGAATTAAAAAATATGTTTTACACATGTTTATATAATGATTCATTATTTATCAAATTAATTATGAAATTAAATAAAAATAAATGGAACATAAATGATGTTTATTTTCTAAAAAACAATTTATAGGAAAATAACTAAATTTATAGAATAATAAAATCAATCTAGATGCATTTTATTAGTAATACATATTTGTAATATATTCAATGTAATTTTTAAAATTCGCATTATATGTTTTATTGAAATTATATAAGGAAAAATTCAATATTTTATAAAAGAAGTATATTTTTTAAAAACAAACAATATTTTTTCAACCTTTTGATAGTGAACCCATTTTAGATATGGTTTGTGACATCGTTATATGTAATATATGAAAAAATAAACTTATTATTTAGAATTGGAACATCAAAAATAAATTTGGAGAAATTTTTTGTATTTTTTTGAAACTTCCATATTTTAATAATTTTTGAATAATACTTTATTTTAATTCAAAACTTCTTTATAATCTAATTTATTTAAATTTTTATATTATTATTTTAATTGATTTTAAGATATAGGTATATGAATTTTTCATTTGTTAATCCAGTTTAGTTCTTCGGATGATTTTTCAAATTAAAATTAAATAGAAAAACAATGTATACTTTTGAATGTTTTATGTAAAAAACAAGTTTTCTCGAGCTGTCAATGGTATTTGTGATAAACCTAATTTGACCACCTTGGTTAATTTAATTTTAAAAAAATTATATACATGGTTTTACTCAGTATAACATATGTGGGCTAAAAGGATCAAAATAATTTATAATGAATGGAGACTTTATTAATTTATTTACCACGGTTAGGGGTAAATAAAGTTATTAGAGGTAAATTTAATATTATAGTCTTATAAAATAACCCATACACTTATAATAATCTCTTTGGTTGAGTTATGATCAACCATGACCATCCTTGGGCCTAAATTGACAGCTTTGTTAGCTACTTGGGTGGGATTATGACATTTATATCATTTAATTTAATATAATGGAAAATATGTCATACAAATGTTTCTTCACACAAAAACAATCTTAATATTATGTTACGTAAGTTATATAAATGTTAATATTAATGATAATTATAAATCTTAAAATATTTCCTAAAATATGTTAATTTATTTATAATTTTTATGAATAAAATAATTAAATTTAATTATGACAAAAAGATGATGCAATAAGAGATTAATTAATGAAATAATCAATTAAATAATATTAATAACATTAAAATAAATAAAATTTTAAATATTTATGCCATTAAATAAAAATATGGAAGAATATGAAATGATTTTATTGATTTAATGTAGTTTATTCAAATCAATAAAGTTTCTATGACATTTTTAAAAAGTCATGCAATGGATAGTGTCAAAATTGACATAATTCAATTTTCAAATAAGAAATATTAAATTAAAAACAGAAAATTTAATAAAAATATAATATTCAGATTATATTTTTATATTGCTCTAAAATATATTACTAAAGACCCATCCATTAAAAATTTGTTTTTATTTGTTAATTATTTTAACCATCTAAGTGAAAATGACATGATAAATCGATGAAAGTTAAAAGTGGTTAAAAAAATATAAGGATTAAAAAAATATTTAAAACTTGTCTAATTTTCATGGGATGATTATATTTAGACCCACACTCATCCTTGCTTCTAAATAATTTAGTTTTTACCCATTTGGAATCGAAATTCAAATTATTTCAATTTAATACCTTTAATAATCCAAGCGTGCCCCTCCCCTATCATATAAAAACCCATTCATCTTTATTAATCACACTTCCAAAACATTTTGGCTTGACCATGATATACCCAAAAAACTTACTATAATACCTCCCCATATTTATGAAGAATTATTTAAGGCTAAACACCCACCTTATAGGTGTTAATGTGGTAAAAAATGTGATCATCTGAAGGAAAGGAAATGTTTTTATTTGTAAGTATTTATATATTATTTCTTCATAAAAATATTTCCAATCCACGTATTCCTAGGTGAAATAATAAATAAATTATACAAAATATAATTAGATCTTATTATGTTAATATATTAAGATAAATCCATCTCAACTTCTATAAAATGAGAGAGGAATTAATCGTTCGTGAGTATGTGTGAACATTCACCTCTACGAACTGATATGAATCATTTTCCATATCATTAATTAATGATTGATTAAAATGATGTAAATAAATTATATATATCATATTAATGAAATATTAATCATTATAATATAGTAACATATCAATTATATTCTTAAATTCCATGTGTATAAAATTGATAACTTCGTTCGTGCGTAGGTGGGAACTATCTCCTCCCCAAAGCAAAGTGACTTGTTTTTTTCATTATATAACAATTATGATAGATATAGGTATATTCAAATGAATAATATGATATTAAAGATGTTATTATGATTATGAAATGACAAATTAATACGTAACTTCTTTCCCTAATGATCAATGAAAAATTTAAAACGTTACTCATGCGTACATACAGTTTACCATCTCAACGATTATAACATTGTTGATTTTTTATAACCACACATCATGGTTTTATTTAAAGGAATAATTATGGTATAAAATTTATAATAATTTCATGAATATTATTTTGGATACAAAGGACTTATGAACACATGGACTTTCAATATCGTACAATGTTTATTTTGAACTCAAGCACCAAATATCAGCAAAACATCCAGCATGAACATAAATTAGTATGTAATTGTTATAAAATGGTAATAAATGATATATAAGGAATAATGAACATTAATAAGGTTATAATGAAAGTATAAATTAACATAATTTTTTTATTTAGGAATATAATTAATGTAAGTGATGATTTAGACTCGATGTAAGGGAATTCATCTCAATATCATAAAATTTTGGCATATTTTGATGTTATACCACATCTTCTTTTATTAGGTATATAATAAACCCCTATTAATTTTAATTCATTACTAAGATTTTTTAAGGAATATTTTTATACTAATAATTTTAGTTTCTTAAAAAAATAAAAATGTAATGTATTGTAATGTAAGTGGTGAAAAATACATCTTTGACGTTGTAACCGCTTTTTGATATTTGAATTCCTATATAAGAATTAATATTTTAAAATAAAAAATAAATACCTTATTCCCTTTTTGGGTATTTTGGTATTAAAAATGGTTTGGAACTATATTGAATATTTTAACATCTTTAAATTATTTCTTGTGACTTCTAATTGAATTTTTTGAGTGAAATGTCAAAAATTGAAATCATTAATGTGTTATGATTTTTTAATGGTACGGGGAAATTTGATTGGTGGTTATGTGTTAAACTAAAGATGAGTGGTATTTAGATAAAAATTCTAAATTTGGTTATTTTTTAACCTCTAATATATTGGGTATGAAGGTAGATTGTATGATTATTCCAATTTTAGGAGTAATATATTGGATGTCAACCTTATTTTATTTCCATTTAAGTATGACTATGTACAATGTTAACTTTATATGTTATATGTTGCTTTATATGGGTTTTAAGGTAATTGTTTTGAAAATAAAGCGTAATAAATGAGGTTTCATTGAATGAAGTGTATTTAATTTTCTTAAATGAGAAAAAAGTATTAATTTATGTTAAATTATTCATGGTTTACAAGTTATCACCAGAATAATAGTTTTTTTTCATTGTCTATCATGCACTGAGCTTTTTATACACAACCTAATTTTTGAAATGTACTTCACATGATTTAATGAAAAATAGAGTCCAGTATGGGGTCCAAGAAAATTTATAATGTTTAAATATGAAACAAGAACATGTTTTAATTTCAAATGTTCTTATTTAATAAAAATAGATAGTGAGTAGAACTTTTTACTTTGAAATATTTAAGATCTTATGTATGAGTTTTGGCCGAATTCTCTAAATCTCTAAACATTTTAAGATCCTCAATGTGATATAAAATAAAATTACTGACTTAACATAAGATTTTGTAATGTATAAGGCTAGGGCCTTACACTATCCCCCTCAAAAGCTCCAATAATTGGGGTTCATAGGGAGAAATTATACAGGTTGAGTGTATCACTTCCTTTGAATGAATAAATAGGGTTTTTAAAATACTTATATTTATAATAATAATTTGATTACTATTAATTGACTATTTTAGCAATGGGAAATATTCCTAAAGGTCTTTTATATCCAATAAGATAAACCCAGGAAGTGAATGTGTTTTTTATAACCATATTAAATAATAATTCATTTATCTAAATTAGAAAGGGAAACTACCAAATAGCCTAAAGGATTTCTTTTTTATTTTATTATAGATAATTCCCCTTTTAATGGTTGAAGGGGAACCCGTACATGACCCGTAGGCCCAAGGCACAAGGCCAAACATGACCCGTAATACATGACCCGAAGGCCGAGAGGCATACCATGCCCACAACATGACCCATTGGCCCAGCCCACTAGAACATCCCCTCCCCAACACCTGCATCATTAATTGAATTTATCTCCCCACCTGCATTGCTGATGACCTAAAGGCCCTTGATGGCCTAAAGGCCTTTGATGGTCTAAAGGCCCTAAGACACTGTGAACAAAAGGCCTTTGATGGCCTAAAGGCCCTTGAGACCCGTTGTCCCAAGCCGATGGCTTGAAAACCCAAATCAGGTGAATAGTTCTGGATGCTACAGTACCAAACAATACCTTCCATTGTAATGCTACAGTAACTTGGAAAATTTCCTGCACCCGGGTTTGTACTTGGTTCTTCTAGATTCCAAGTAGGAGCCCTTACCACTCAGGTACGGGCTCGTTGGCAAAAATGGAAACTTCATTTATAGCAGTTTGTGTCATCATAATCATCCCCCTTAAGAAATTTCACCATCAAAATTTTCATTTCAAATATTAGAAAAGATGATGGTAACTTTGTTTCATTACCTCTTCTGGTTCCCATATATCTTCTAGAAACATATATTTTCTCCACAACACTTTGACTAGGTGAATTTTTATATTCTATTGAACATTTTCTCTATGATCTAAGATCTTTTCTGGATGATCCTCATAAGAGAGTATATTCTCCAATTGTACCATCATTGGATTGAGTTCATGTGAGGGGTTAGGTATGTACATTCACATGAGTGATACATGGATGATTCCATTAACTCGAGATAGGTCAGGTGGGAGTGAAAGTCAATAGGTCACCATTGTACTATGATCAAGGATCTCAAAGGGTCTGATATAACTTGGAATAAGATTCCCCTTCTTCTCAAATCTCAACACTTTATTCTATTTAGATATGTGGGGGAATACCATATCTTCAGCATCAAACTCTAGGTCTCATCGATGATTGTACGCCTAACACTTTTGTCGAATCTTTGAAGCCTTTATGTGACATTGAATGGTCTTATCATTTTCCACCATTTCCTAAAATATTTTAGATGATAACAATTTTTATTCCTTATCTTCATCCCACCACGCAAGATTCATTCATCTCTTCCCATAAAATGATTTATTGGGAGCCACTTGGATGCTTGATTAGAAACTATTATTCTAAGAGAACTCATCCAATACAAGATGTTGATCTTCTCCTACATTTTAATCATGTGAGGATTATATTAACTTGTACTCATGTTTCTGGATATTCCACTCAAATTGTGCATTAGTTTTAGGGTGATAGGTAGTACAAAAGTTTAACACAAGGTTTAGAGCAGGATGAATACTTTTTCAAAACTTGGAGGTTAATCTGGGATCTTGATCAGATACAATTGATAGTTGTAATCCATGTAGTCTAACCCCTTCCTTAATGTATATCTGAGAAATTTGATCCATTGATAATTTATATAATATAACAATGAAGCGTGTAATCAATGTAATATGAACCCCACAATCCATAAAACAATATTATTTTCTTAGGTCTTTGTAAGATTAGTTACAAATTCCATGGTGATATTTTCCTATTTCCATTTGGTATGGGTAACAGATGCATCATCCCCTTGTACTTTTGCCTTTTCAAATTCACTTGATGAAATATATGACATATTGATGTATATTGTTCAATCGAATTCTTCATATTGTCACATTAATAGTGTTCTCAGAGATCACGATATATATATTTGGGCTTTCTAGGTGGATGGAGAAAGTTGAGATATGTTCATCATCAAAAAAATCCTTCATTAAGTCAGGATTTGATAGGACACATAGTCTTGACCCATATCTCATAACACCATCATTATTAACATTGAACTGTTCGGATTAACCATTCCATATAGATTTTACTTTCTTATGAATTCCCACATCTTGTATTTTAGAATCGTTTAACCTTTCCAAAAGAGGCAGTTTTGAAATAATTATTGAAAGTATTGATGATTTACCATCCTTTATCATTCCCATGTCTATAATTTCCAAATTATAGAAGATCTAATCCCAATAAATTCTCATCAATGATAGAATTTTGAGATCCTTTCTACATATAGCATATTCTACATTATTTTATTTCCTAGTATGTTAATTGATTTAGAAGTCATATTCATTTATCAGATATAACCATATTCATTGGTGCATATTCACCTATTTTTGTGTGAATATATACTTTCATATTTTGTGATCATTATATATTTTACACTTCTCCCAAAAGATATAATACCACCAAAATTTTAATTTAAAAATCACTACATCCAACTCCATATAATGTGATGGTTAGTTATGTCTATTAACATTCAAATACCTTGAATCATTAGCAATGTATTTGTCATTTTTCATCAACACACTGCCTATTGCCTACTTTTAAGCATCGTTGAATACCCTAAAAATATCTCCACTTGTGGGTAGTGTGATAATATACAGAGTGATAAGCCTCGTTTTCCTTGAATCATTATTTTCATTCATAATTCCATTAAATCCTAACCCCAATCCATTTTTTTTAGGTAATAGGGATTTAAAATAAGGAAAAATTTCTCAGGACATGGAAAAAATACCCAGTTCACTTAAGGAAACTGTGGGCATCTATCATAGATGTTGGTCTGGGCCATCCTTTAATTTCATTTCTTTCTAAAGGTTCTACAGATCTCTCATTACTTGTTATGATAATCCATATGAAAGAAACTTCCTTCAAATAGAACTCACATATTCTATACATTTCATATTGATTTTACTTTCGTAATATCTTTAGCACAGTAATCAGATTCTCCTCATTATACTTCTTAATTTTGGAGTATATTAGAATATCTTCTATAAAGACAACCTCCAATTTATCCAGGTAATATATAAAGAATATATTCATTATTTCTTTGAAGATTAAAGGATCATTAGTGAGTTTTAATTGAATTACTATGAATTTATAGTGCATGTACCCTTTTCCAAAAATTAGTCTTGGGGATATACATTTTCTTCTCTTAGACTAAGTAATATCCCGAACATAGATCCACCATGGAAAAGTATTGTGCTCCATGTAGTTGTTAAAAAAAGTCACCAATCAGATGAATATGACACATTTTCTTTATCACGATCTTTTTGATATCACAACAATAAACACAAAGTCGCATTGAAACATCCATCTTATTAATGATGATGGCCGGTCCACCCCATGAAGAAGCAATTGGGCATATGAAGCCATTATCCAGATTCTACTATAGTTTTTTCATCATCTCCTCAATTTCCAAAACATTCATTCTATACAGAGTCTTGGATAATGGTAATTCTCTAGGTATAAGATCAATTATAAAAATTCAACATCTCTACTAGGAGGAAGGCCAAAAAATTCCCCAGGAACCACATCTTTATATTCCTTTATAATTGGAAACTTTTGAATGATGATTCATTAATTAGACTCAATTATTTTAGCAAGATATACTTTCTCACAGTGAAAAAATATCCATTATTGAGATGATGGTGGTAAATAATATTTATCTTTCTCATTTTATTTTTATAGAATCCTAGGATGAGTTTTAATTCAAATAATGATTTCTTTCTCATGAAAATTTAAATTACATCTAAATAGGAGATCCAAATACCTATCTAGAATTGAATCAATTTTTTTAAAAGGGAGTATGATAATGCTAGCTAGGATATTATTCCTACAATAATTTACATGATAGATGTTATATACTTGGGATGGAATAATATCCCTATTTTCTATCTTCACTGATAACTTTACTTCTATTTTTGTGGTGTTGTTTGAATAAATCTACAAATCAAATATGATATGAAGAAATTTGTACAACCATAATAAAAAATTAGGTTTTATATTCTTGAATTAATAATTAGTATACCTATCACCACATCATTGTTGAGATTCATGTCAGTGATACTAATGGAATAATGTTATCACTTTATACTATAGATTTTGTTGGTTTCCTTAATAACCATTTTCTTAGTGAATTGGTTTGAAAAAATTCCATAGTTTTTTATAGTTTTAGAAATGAACAACACACTGAGGGATGACAAGAGAATTCATTTTCTCCAGTTCAATAGTTAATTTTTCCTACTAGAAATTGCTAGCATGATGCCCATCCATCTCACACCTAAAACATTTCCTCACCTCCTTCAAAATATTGGGGGTGCTTCTTTCCCCAAAATTGAAAATTGGTATGTTTAAATTTTGTGGAAAATCTATTTCTCTCCATTATACTAACAGTATAGATCTCCAAATTCTGCATCTTATCCTCATGGTACCCTTGAGATTCATCAATATTCATTTTGACTTTGAGGGAACATCAAACCATTTTTTTCATAACTATCAATGTCACAGATTGCAGGGGCTTTCCGTAGGTTAGGATTTATCCCACCAAAGAATCATTGATCCTTGAACTCAAGGGTAACAACAAAGTCAAAGGTGTATCATGTATGAATTGTAATATTTTCTTTATATTCATCAATAGATTCATTAATTTCTTTCCCTGAAGTCATGTAAATCCCTTTCCATTATAATACAATGAGTGTGGGAAAAATATTTATCAATTTTGTTTTGAAATCGTTCCATCCCAGCCCCTCAATCACGTCCTCATTCTTTGTATTTTTGACCAATGTAAACCATTGATATACATAACCCTCTATACGATAAACAAATAAAATAAAATAATCTTTTTTAGAGAATTGATGTATATAGAAGATATTATCAATGGAGTTAATCAATTTTTTAGCGATTAAGGTATCAGATGATCCAGTAAAAGTATGAGGCCTTTGATGCATGATGCTATCAATTAGATCTTATTCTATTTTGGTGGGATTTGTACTCCCCTCTTGAACAATTTTTTTAATCAAAACTTATGTTAGCTGAGAGAGTGTCATCCTGACGTTCATTATTTCTGCAGCCATTAGGATGTGCATCTCTTTGGGACAGTCATCTCATTTACCATGAAGATGATTTTTACTGTATTATTCTTATTTTTATCTATTGGATAGAAGAAAAGTAATATTATGGATGATTATTTTTAAAATATTATACATATATAAAGGATAATTCATTAAAATTAAAGACATAACTTATAAATTACATTTATTTCCTTTAATTATGAATTTTTAGGCTTCATTCTATGTTATCCATGTTCTATTTGACAAAATATATTCTGATGGGAATTTTTTTGTTCCATTAATAATGTTTCATACTAATATTTTGAATTTACTAATGAATATCCCCTAGGGTTTCAAGAAGGTGGCTAGTAAGGCCCATTTTTGTGTATCAAGTTACCCCAATTAGGCCTAGAACACGCTGTTGGAGTTGTTAATCCTAGGTAAATCTGTGTGAGAACCATGTCCACTTGTCGTATCGAGACATGGATGTGTTTTCCTGTTAAAATAAATACTCTATAAAAACCAAAATTTTCGGATGTTTTCTTATACATATTCTTCCCCCTTATAATTTTTATATCATTTTCTAACCCCAATCCCAAAAATAACTAAAATTCTCCTCTCATAGGAACAATAACAACCCTTATATTTATTGCACATTAATACATGATTTAATTTCATAATATTATAACAAATAAACCTCGATCAATTTAAAAGTATATTGTATTTGGGAATTAGGTAAATTTCATTATTACATTATACATGAATTACAACATTTTTATTGAAGGCTTCGTTAACATTTATGGGCATCAAACTACATTGGATAACCTGGGAAAATACATATGAAAGGGGTGAGACATAAATCCTAGTAAGGGAATAAACACATCATAAATTGAGGATAATAATACATGTTAGATAAAGAATATCAATGAATCCTGATGGAACATGTGTAATAAGGATTAATATAGCTTTATAATCATAACATGGGAAATGTGGAAACAACATAAAACATTGCATCATAAACATAGGTCAAGGCTAAACCACCAAGACGTTATAGTGGAAAATGTCCCACAATGAAATCAGGTAGACTTCTATAACAACATGATGTATCACGATATTAAAAATTACCCAATGTATTGAAGCGCTATATAATTCTTGGTACACCCATCTCTTTCATTTCATTATCATGCATAAGAGTTCCACATTGATAAAAAACATGGACTAATTTATGATAATAATTTATTACATGATTTAGGTGTGTGGAATAAATACATATATTTACCTAAGAAAAAATTATGTGTGCATAAAAGTGAACAACCTTGATATGGAATGGGTAAGATATTCACAACAAAATTGGTTTTGCATCGAAAATCGCGGTGAGAATTATGCAACATAATGTTGTCACATAATAATTCATAAACTGGGTTTATTAGAATTAAATGGGTCTCTCAAAATATGGACATGAAATTTAAAATAATATGGACATTTAGTTACATGCCCACAGATTTATAAATATAAAAATTAGACATATTCTAATAACTAAGCTTGAATAAAAAGAGAAAGGAAATGGTGCCTATAGAATTTCAGCATGTTAACGGGTGTTTGTGGGAGGGATTAGTGAGAGAATAAGTGGTATCCATTCATTTATACATAATAAGGGTAGTATGGGATGGTTTTATAATATAACCCTTAAATAGTAATTGTAAATAATATAGAATTACAAGATAACAAAACTTCCATAAGGATGCGAACAAAAAGAACCCTTCCTTGAATGGGTGGCTCCAAAAGCCTGAAAAGGGGCTTCTTGAGATAATTGGGATACATGGGTGGATTATAGATAGTAGATGGTACATTATGGATGTGATAAAATGATTTTTAGTGATGATAAGTGTGATCTTGGATGGGTTTATATAGGAAATGAGAGGGAAATTCTTTAATATTTCATAAACTATAGTTTTGGACTATATACAAAAATATTCAAAAATAAAATCTTCACTGTAGTTTTTGAACATGGTTTAGGGAAAATTAGGGCATTTTTTTATTAATTTATTTGTAAAATGGATGAAAATATTAAACTATTACTATTTTATATGTGTAGGTGAGTAACTCTTTTAATGAAATTATTTTGAAATAAAAAATATATTATATAATTTGTAGGATTCATAAAGGAATTATAAAACCAAGAAAAAAACTAAAATCACATTATTTTAATGTTAAAACATATATTTTTCCTAGGATACCCATTTTTGTATTAATTACATAATTTTTGGGTCATTATGATGTCATAAAAAACATCGTATATTAATACAGTATTTAATTTTTACTCGATAATTGGACTCACATAAAATAATTAAAAATTCCCCATTGGATAATTTCAATTTTATGATTCCAAAAAATTAATCATTTTATCTAAATCGTTTTATAAATATGTTCATATTCACTTTTAAAATAATATTTGTCATTTATGAGTAAAAGCTGGGTTTTATACAATAAGAATTTTTAAACCATTATAAAAAAGTACATATCACTTCATAAATATTATATGACCATTTATAATTAATAAACCGTATTTAATGATAAAATTTTATTAAAATAATTTTTATTTTAAAAATCCTTGAATTTTTAAAAATAAATCCAGTAATTTAATTTGAATATTAAATAAAATATAATTTGTGTTTAATTGAATAAAAATCCAAATATTTATAAATGTAATAATAAAAATTAAAATAAATTCCAAAATATATATAAACAAATTCATATAATTATGATCTTGATACATATACCTTTTTTACACCATAAAATTCCCTAAGAGGAAGGTTCCCAACAGTGAGATTTTCAGGGGGTTATTCAACAAACATGGTTTGGTTTGTGAACTCGATGAGCTTGAAATTATACCGTAAATGGTTTCACTCCTACATAAGTTATTGGATCTCATATTGGTCATGGTTAAGGGAAAATCCAAGAGTTTCTATCCACATCTATAGATCTGATAAATGGGATTTTTAGGGAACAGTTCTACTGTTTGAGGCCATCACTTCTTTTTTCCGAGTCAATTTGATTTTTTAAAAGGCTAAAATTTATACTAATCATGTTATCACTATTCAAATTCTATGTTAACAGTGATAAATATTTCCATTGGTATTTTAATTCCAATTAGTTATAACCAAGTAAGTGAATGTGTTTTCAATAATCATATTACATAATAATCTATATAATTAAATCAAAATGTGAAACTTCATTTATAACAGTTCTCGTCGTTACACCACTCATGTAGTACACTGACATGTGATATTTGGAAATTTAATATTTTATTATATTAACATTTGAAATTAATATTATAATGTACTAAATTACTATAAACCATCTTAAAATTTCATAATCAGATATTTATAGGACTGGAGTAGGAATTGTTCTGTCTAATGACGTATTCTATAAAAAACACTTCTAAATATAATTTAGCTTTGTGAAAATATTCTTTCCCTATACATGTAATTGTGACCATGCATTAGTAATTTTGGTATTCCAAAACATCATAGTATATAAAACTATTGGTAATATTTTATTATATGAATCATGTAAACTAGCTAATTAAGTGTACTCATTTATTTTATTACATGTGGTGAATGATATATTAATAAATTCTATTTCACAAGGGGACAAGGTCAAGTTAATTGTTGAATTATTGTGATTTTTTTAAAATTTAATTAACATATTTCAACTTGTCTAAATAGTGTACCATTATTATTGAAATACCTAAGTAATAATAAATAAATCATCCAAATTTAATTAATGTAAAAGGATTAATAGGAATTAGGGATTTGAATTATGTTTTCAATCATTATAGAAAGGCATTACCGAATTAGATTAGGTATATATGAACAATATCTAATATTATTCTTGGATTATACAAAAATTAATACGAAATAAAAAGAGTATCAAATAGTCTACGTCATTGTGAAAGAACCCATCCTTAAAATGGTCATCGAGGCTGGGACAACCAGGATCCAAAAATTTCCTTGTAGACTTTTGATCTCCACCATAAGGCTCATGTTAATTTTTCCATAAACACACCCTTTGAAACATAACAGGAGTTCACCAATTTATACCACTAATCTAGGACACACATGCTTAATTGTAGAGTTCAAGTGGGGTATGATTTAGAATATAAAGGCTGACCGTGTTGACTTGGGTAGTAATATGTATCCATCTATCCCTTTAAAATTTTTTATGGTACAATAATATACAAATACTTTTAACACAATGTGAAAGAAGGATAGATTCATGTATAAAAAATGATTGATATTATACATGGATTGATCTATCAATATAAATAGAATAATAAATTAGAGGTTTCCTTATAAAATTTGTCACCCATTGAGAGGAGAATAAGGGACCATAATGAAATAATGAATATAATAATAATGATCAAGTATTTCGTTGAAAAATAACCCCTGATTTATATAAATTTGTACTCATTTATCACTGTTAATTTGTAAAAAATTTGGAGGTTTTTTTATCATTAAAATATTTTGTAATTTAATATTTGGAAGCGATAATGTGATTCAAAATAAATTTGAGATAATTTGATAAATTTTTACACATAAATATATTTTATAATGGAATTTGTTTAGAATGAAGTGAGTTCAACTTGAATTTTATATAGTTTCTACATTTTTGGTGACCAGGTAAATCACGTCCTCCTAAGATTATTGATTCAAAATTTTCACATATGCAATTATTAATTACCATATTTCAAAAATTAAGAATCCATTACTCCATTAATGTTTATTAATATTTTATATATAGATGTCTCTGTATTAAATAAATTTAATTTTTGAGTGTCCCCAATTTAGAAACTGTTAGATTGTCTACCATAATGACGAGAATCCCAAAAAAACATATCTTCCTTAACCATGAAAGAGAATTTTCTAAAATAAATGCACTTATCAAATAATATTTTATATTATGATACTTTTTGTTCAAAAAAATTATTTTTCTGAAGAGAAATAATTATATATATATATAAATATTTTAATTATATGGTTTTTTAATTTTTTTTTAAATATAATTATTTAGAAAAAATTAACATATATTTCGAATAAATTAATTTTTTGATGTGGTTTTTAGCTTAAAAGGATTCCAATGTGTTTATTTATACATATAGAGAAAAGATACTCTTAATAAATTATATGATGTTCTTTAATATAGTCCCTACTAAAATATTTAGCATTATTTAATGTAATAATACAAGGATCAACCAGTGTAAACCTAAGGAACCATTAAGTACAAATTACTGGATAAAATTTACATCATTAATATTTAAGTATGATATTATTTCATTAGACATTATCATGAAATTTTTGCATATATGGAATAAAACATTCATCATTTATATAATAAATATTAGTTTTATTTTAATTCATTGATAGAAAAAAATAATGTTAACATTATAAGGACATGACCTTATAAGATTACATAATCATGAATTTTAGTGAAGAACTAACTTATATTAATATTGAGTATCTCTTGATGTTTATAGTTTCAGAGAATTGGGATATAATACATACAAAAAATTTCACTTTCATATAGATAATATAGCAAAAAATAGTATCCATTTCTTCAATAATATAATACATTTAAAATAGATCATGATTTATTTAAAAAATCATGATCACATTTAATTTGGATTCCTTCATTGTCTTACACATACTTACAACCTATGAAAATCATTTAAAACATGGGAAGAGAAAAAAATCCTTTTAAGGGAAAAAATAAAATATTAGTCAACGAATACTTTTAACGAAAGAAATCATTTTCAAGAAAACTTACTCTTCACCAAGATAAACTTACTTACTGAAACATGAGATTTCCACAAAACATATATAACATAAATAGAACCACAAAGTTATCATGGGTAATTACTTACATAATCTTTTAACCCTCTTGGATACCTTATAATTTGTAACCCTCACTATTACCTTACAATGAAACCCTCACGACTACCTTATTGTGTAACCATCGCAGTTACACTTGGAGTAACCATACAGTCTCGACACCCAACATAAAAAAACACAATAAATTTGAGGGAAATATAGGTACCACCCTTAATAATAAAAAATTCTCATAAACCATAACATAATCATAAACAATAATACTTGGATAAAAAATTCACTTTTAATTTTTTCCAACTATAAGTTTAAAGGAGAATTTCATAAGAAAAGTAACTTACAAATAACATATAATTGATATGAAAATCAATAGAACGAAAGTAATATGTGTATAAACTGAAAATAAACACAATATAACATAATATAAACAAAAATTCAACACAAAAATTATCTTAATACAACACAATTAAATAATTATAATGTTAACCCAAAGAATGGAAATTGGGTTTAGAATTCCCTTAACTCAGATTTTCTTACATAAAACTTGTTTAAACTTCTTTTGTAATAGTTAAATAATTGTTATTAATATTTTATACTAACCTATTGATTCTTATAACACCTAATATGATCATTTTATAACATCATTTCACCCTTTTATTGTTATTTTTTGGTCCTTCCATTGTTTTGAGTGCATTCATTATATGACTTCCATGGGCAGTTTGTGTTTGATTTTCTGTAGTATAGAAATGAAATTCTAGAAGTGGAATGAAATTATATTCATGTTTTCCAATAATATATAATGATATCATAAATTATATTTATGATATATGATGATGGATTGTTAGATAAAACTTTAATGATATTTTAAGATTATGTTTGGTGGTTCATCGATAATCATGAACTCCTTTCATTATATAATTTAATTTCATGCATAGAAGTTCATTCCAGAATATAAAATAGGTTACAACATACAAATTACATTCTGATTCAACCTTTAAAAGAGTTTAATGATCATCTTTGATGGATGTAATGGAAATTGGAAACACATCGTCCATGATTTTGGTAAATCGGCACATCACGGATGGTGTTTTTATTTTTAGAATAATAGGGAGAGGGGAATGAGGGTGGCAGTATTTATAGTGAAAGAGATGAGGGATTTTACATTATTTTAAACATTATTATTATATGTTTCTACCAACAATGTATAGTCTTGGTTCATGTGACCCCAAATAGTAATAATTTCATGTGAGTTCAATTAATGTTGTATTACATCATCCTGGCATCACCTATGATCCAGTAAAACAAGTATTTAGCATTTATTGTAATTTATCCTATTTTACGATTCATAAAAAATTCCCTAATATCAGAAAAATTCCAAACAATCAACCATAAAATTTTTCAATGTGTAAAATTAAAAAATTATTCCCATTTTTTGAAAATAATTTTCTAAATATTATTAATTTAATTATTAAATAAAATAATATTTTATTCTAAATTGAAAATTTTAAATCGATAACTCATTTTTAACCACCATGAAAAATTAATCAACATATCATTATCTTATTAACTTAATAATATAAAATAATAATATGATTTACTATTCATAAGGGTTATATTAATCATTATATTACTATTCATTTTGGTATGTTACTATTCATTAATAAAAACAAGATGGTTCTATTAGACTCCATATAACATACTGATCACAACTATATATGACCATTTTTTTAAATTCAATCTGTTAAAGAAGAAAAATATACTTAAAGGATAATTATAACAATCTATTGAAAACAATGTTTCATTAATTTTAATTAATTTTTTTTAAAAACAATTTGGGTAACATTATATCTACCTTCTAGAAGTTGGACCCTCACAATTATTTTTACATATTAAACATATTAGGGTACCTTTCCCTCATATCATTTTCAAATTCTTATGTTTCTTCTTCAACCATTTGGTATCTCCACAAAACCATTACCTATTGAATTACCTTACTCTGAAATTCGTGTTCTCTTCGATCAAGAATCTGAATTGGTTTCTCTTAATAAGAACTGTTCTCCTCTAGTTGAAATACTTCTGGACTCAAGACATTATATGAATCGGGGGTATACTTTCTCAGAATCGAAACATTAACAAATTTATTTACACGAGATAAAGTCGGAGGAAAAATTACTCGGTAGGTGACGGGTCCAACTTTCCCATGAATTTAATAAGGTACAATGAATTATGGAAATTGGTTTACTTTATTAGTAAAATGCATAACACTTTTCCATGGTGAGAATCTATGAAAAACAAGATCACCTACCTCAAAATAAAATCATTTACTCTTCTTGTCTTCATAACCTTTCTACCTTCTCTAATCTATACTCATGTGTTGTTGGACCATCTTCACTTTCTCAACCACTTCTTTTTCTAATTTTGGTCCCATAAATATCCTTTCCACAACAACATCCCAAAAATCTTGAGTTCTATACTTCTTCCTATACAATCTCTCAAAAGTTTCCATTTTTATATAGGAATAAAAACCGTTATTAAAAGAAAACATGAGTAATGAAATATGATAATCCTATCTTCCATTATAGTCCATTGAACAAAGCATAAAGCATGTACTCCAATGTCTAAATAGTTCATTCTGTATTCCCATCTAATTAAGGATGAAATTTTGTACTAAAATTTTATTCTATGCCCCATGAAATTTAAAGGCCCTTCAAAAAGTAATAAGAAAACCTAGGATCCCTGTCAAATATAATGGAAAGAAGAACTCCATGTAACCAAAAAATCTCTTTGAGGTACAATCGATAAAGCTAATATAAAGACATTTTATCTCTAATATGTATAAAATGTTCATATTTAGTTAGTCAATCAATAAAAACAAATTTTTCATTGTTACCTCGAGAAGTCGTTGGTTGTCCCACAATGAATTTCATGGTCATGTTATCCTATTTTCACTCTAGCATTGTAATATGCTGAAGCATCCCCTTTGGTTACTTCCCCTACGCATTAACCTATTGACATGTAAAACATTTCATATTAAAATCTTCAATATCCCATTTTATTCTCTCCCAATAGTAATACACTTTAAGGTCTATGTACATCTTAGTTCTGCTAAGATGGATTGAAAATGGAGAATTATGAACTTCACACAACAATTCTACCATCAACTGTGTATCACAAGGCACTCAAAACATTTTACCAAATCATAAAACACAATCATTATCAAGGTTAAATTCTAGAAACTCACACATTATAACAAATTCTACCTTTTTCTATAGCTCACATTCTTCCTTCTGTGCTTGATAAATTCTAACTAATAATTATGACTACACTGAAACCTATAACAAAGTAGAGGTATTTCCTACACCAATAACTTCTAATCCAAAATTTATCAAATCATTAATCAAGGGATCATGTTCCAAATGTATCATGGTTAATGATGCATGATGTTTTTGACTCAAGGCATCCACTACATTGTTTTCTATATTAATTGATCACACAATCATTATTCTTTATCAGTTCAAGCCATATTTTGGGCCTCATGTTTAATTCCTCATGAGTGAATATATACTTCATACTTTTACGGTCAGTATATATTTTTCTTCCACCTCTGAATAAATGATTCCACCCAATTTTTAAAAAAAACCAAAACATCCAATTATAAATCATGTCTAGGATAATTTAAATCATGGGCATTCAATTTTCTTTAAGCATAAATATTTACTTGACCATTCTTCATCAGAACACCACCATGTACCTTCAACAAATAATCACTAAAGATAAAAAACTCACCCTTTTGGGAAGACAAATCCAAAACGGGAGCATTACCCAACAACTTATTTATTTCTAGAAAACAAACATCACATTCCTCTATCCAATCAAATTTAAACCCTTTTCTCATTAACATAGTTGGAGGGCTAGATAACCATGCAATCTTTTCAACAAACCTTTCTAAATAACTGAATCATCCAATAAAACTATGAATCTTTATACCATTTTTAGGTTGTGAACATTCATCAACCACTTTTTTATTAGTATCAACAATTATTCCATCCTTATTTACAGTACATCCTAGAAAATAAATCTATTGAAACCAAAAAAATCTTAGTTGCAAAATATTCCATATTGTTTTTATTCCTTTATGGATGACAAAAAAACCATTAGATGTTTTTCACACTTCACTTTTCTCTTAGAAAATACCAAAATGTCATCAATAAACACAACTACAAACTTATCAAAAACTCATGAAATATTCTATTCATAAGATCCATGAATACATTAGGTGCATTAGTTAACCCAAATGACATAACAAAAAAAAATCATAATGCTCATATCTAGTATGAAAAGAGATTTCAGGGATTTCATCCTCCTTCACCTTTAGTTGATGATATACGGATCTCCAGTCAATCTTGGAATTGAACTAAGCTCAATGGATCTGATCAAACGAGTCAATGATATGAGGCAAGGGATACTTATTTTTATTAGTGATGTTATTCACAGATTTATAATCAATGCAATGTCTTATGGAACCATATTTATTTTTAACGAACAAAACATGAGAACCCCAAGGTGAATTGCTAGGAAAAATAAATCCCTTATCAAGAAACTATTGCAACTAAATTTTTAATTTAATAAGATTAATTTGTTCCATTCGATATATGGGTTTTAAAATTGTCTTAGAAGAAGGAACTATGCAAATTGCGAATTTGACTTTCTGATTAGGTATGATACCAAGTAACTCATTATAAAAAACACCAAGGTATTCATTTACCATAAGAAAATCTTTAATATGAACATTTTCCTTACTTTAAAAAATATGGGGAAAATTTTATTCATTTCAGTCTTTCAAAAGTTTCTCAGTTTCATGATATGTTATCAGTTGTATAGGTTTGATCTTGTATACAAATTGAAACTCTTTCTAAAAAACAACTTCTTTATCGCTATAATCAAGATTAGTATAATAAATAGAAGTCCAACCCATTCCAAAAATGAAAGCATACTATACTAAGGGAAGACAATAAGGTTTTCACTTAAATTATTTCCATAGACTAAAATTGAAAGATTATTATAATTCCTCTTTAATATAATATTTCCTCATGGTGTTTTAACAATATGTTCTGGTCTCATTTGTTGAGGTGATATTTCTAATATACCATAAAATTATTCCGAAATAAAGGAATGTATAAACCCTGCATAATTTTTTTTTACCAAAATCTGCGTAAAAAAATAAGGAACCTGATAAAACTTAATTGGGTGGCCTGATTTCTACCGATGTAGTCGCAAAGGATCTAACTACACCCTTCTTCTTATAGTCTGGCTTCTTTGTATCATTAAGATCACTCTTTGGGTAGGAATTTGCATAATGACCAATCTATCCACATTTAAAACACTTAATAGTTTTCTAATTAAGAGTAGTCTTGGGATCATTTTCATTAAAATATCAGGCCATATGATCGAACATACCACAATAAAAACACTTCCTAGTTTTGGTAAGGTATTCCCTAGGGGTTTTTTAAAACACTTTTCACAAAATGGAAACTATAATTTCTTTCCATAATATTTATTTGGTTGATTCTTACCCATCGCTTTCCATATGAACCACTTCTTCTACATATTTTCAAAGAACATGTGATCATCAACAAACTCCATATCTACCTTATCAACACATCAGAAATGTTTTCCATAACTTTTAAATTCATTGGAGGATAATTCCCTTCGATACGTTGGCTTTAATCCTGAGTAAAAGCTGTTGATTTCTCTATTGTGATCCAGAATAATATTTGGAGCAAACAAGCCCATTTGTGTGAAGTTTGTTTAATAAAAATCCACTAAATCTTCTAAATTTTGATTCAATTCAAGGAATTTATTCCCCATCCTTAGTTGTACCACCTTAGAAAATAAAATTTCAAGGAAAAGACTATTAAATTCATACCACTCTAAGGCATAAATCAAGTCTCTATACCTGATATTTTTTACCATTGACCACCACTGATCAGCTTCAACTTAAAAACAATAAATAAAAAATAGACCTTTTGATTATCTGAACATAAGATTAAATCCAATATCATTTCAAATGATTTAATCCATCCTTGAGAAGTTACCAAGTCTGAAGATCCACAAAATGCATGAGGGTGTTGTCTCATAAAATGTTATACTATATTCATGTTCTATTGTGGTACCTATGGTTATTCCTTAGTACGGAAGCCACCACCATCTATTTACTACATTATCTGATAAATTATTATCACAAAACTCTCAGTTCTAATCCCTACCATTCTGAGAAACATATATGGAAGGATATCATTTTGTTGGTGCTTTTCCTCTTCAGCTACTGTATTTATTTTGCGAAAACCATTCTAAACAAACATATCTTAGTTGAATCAACCTAGTAATATTTAAATTCTATATCATATCAAATTAATAATAGAGTAAAATTCATTTATGTTATTCTTTTAACATCATCCTAACCCCTAATGTTATCTAAACAATCCTCTTGTAGAAACTATAAGGACCCGACCTTATTACATTACATAATCTTGAATTTTAGTCAAGAAATAACATCGATTAATGTCGAGGATCTTTTCAAGTTTATAGTTTTAGATATTTTGGATATAATACATATAGAACATTGTAGATTCTGAAAGAGAAGATTCCACAAAAATAGTATCCATTTCATCCAAAACATAAATCTTTTTAAACAAAACATATTTTCATTGAAAAATATTAATAAGATTTATCATAGAGTCATTAGTGGTCTAACACAACCTCAAATACTGTAAAAATCATTTAAAAAAATTGTATGACTACAAATGTCTCAACAAGGGAAGAAAATAAAACCTTATTCCATGAATAATTGTAAAGAATGAAATCATTTTCAAAAAGAAGAACATTTCATCCATATAAACATACTTTGTGAAACTTGGGATTTCTATGAGATTTCCACTATACATATAGAAAATAAATAAAACCATAATGGTATCTTGTGGAATTACATAAATAATATTTTAACCCTCTCAACTGCCTTATAATTTTTAACCCTCAGGCCGACATTACAATGTAACAATCACGACTACCATATTGTGTAACCATCACAGTTGCACTTGGAGTAACTATACTGCCAAACTCTGCCTTACATAGACCCAATGCATTTGAGGGAGATATAGGTACCACATTAAATAATAATCCATTCCCAAGAACCATAACAGAATAATAAAATATGAATACCTGCATAAAGACATTAAATTTGAATTTTGAAAAACTAGACCTTTAAAATAGGATTTTATTGGAAAAATCACTTAAAAATAACATTTATTTGATAAGAGAATCAATATAATGAAATTAAAATGTATATAAACTGTCAATACACATAATAAAACATAATATATTCAAAAATAAATCACACAAATTATCCTAAAATCTCACAATTAATAAAGATGAAGGTCAACCTGAAAAATGAAAATAAGGATAAGAATTCCCTTACCCCGGGTAATTCTTACTTAAAACTTGTTTAATACTCCAATATAATCGTTTAAGTAGTGTTATTTATGTCTTATAGAAACATATTCATGTCTATAACTCCTTATATGATCATTTAATAACATCATTTAACCCTATAATTATAATTATTTTGTGCCTTCCATTGTTTTGTGTGTGTTCTTTAGATGATTTCAATAGTCGGGTTGTATTTGATTTTCATGTTGTATGGAAATAAAATTCCACAAGTGAAAAGAAATGGTATTCATCTATTTCAAAAATATATAATGATACCATAAATCATTTTGTTTTCATATATGATGATGGATAATTATATAAAACATTAATGATATTTATTTAGATCATTTTGGCAGTTCATCGAAAATGCTGAACAAGATTCATTATATAATTTAATTTCATGAATATATGTTCATTTCAGAACATAAAATAGGTTAAAACATAGACATTACATTCTTATTGAACCATTAAAAGGGTTTTATGACAAAATCTGAAAGATGTAATTGAAATTGGATACACATTGTCCACGATTTTAGTAAATCAGCATATTGTGGACGATGTTTTTATTTTCAGAATAAGAGGGAGATGGGAATGAGGGTGATATTTATAGTGGAGGAGATGAGGGATTTTAGATTATTTTCATCACTATTATAATATTTTTTTCTCAAGACTATGATTATTCTTGATTCACGTGACCCCAAATAGAAATAATTTCATGTGAATTCTAACCAAGTGGGCTTATATCAGCCTTGAATAACCTATGTTATATTAAAACAAGTATTTAACATTTATCATATTTTACTATTCATCATAAATTATAGAATTTTATAAAAATCACAAATAAATAACCCTAAAAATTTCTGGACATGTACAATTTAAAAATGAACTCCATTTTAAGAAAATAACTTTGTAAATACAATTAATTTAATTTATAGATAAAATCATTATTTATTCAAAAATTAAAAAAAATTTAAATCTATAACTCAATTTTAACACCTTAAAAATTAATCCACATATCATTATCTTATAACCCTAGTAATATAAAATAATAATATGATTTACTATTCAGAAGTGTCATATTACTATTTTATTACTATTCATATGTGTATGTTAATATTAAACAAAACAACAATTTGGTTATATCATATTCCAAATAACTTAAAGATCACAATGGTAGATGATCATTTTTTGAAATTAAAATCATTGAAGCGGAAAAATTATGTTTAAAGGCTAGTTATAACCATCAACATAAAACAATGTATCTTGAATCTCAATTTTTTTAAAACAATGGGGTGTTACAAAAAACACAGTTTTTCTTAATTTTTTTACTCACTAATAAATTTATCACAACTTGATTCCATCACCAATTGACTTTGAGTTTTCAAAACATCCATCTGAATATTAGTAAAAAAAAAATAGACAATCATGTGGCATGAAACTCATTAAAATTTATATTCTAAAAATTCTATTTGGAGTTATTAAATTTTAATATATTGGACTCAACCATTAAATAGATGAATTCTAATTAATTTTTTTTATGAATGTGGATCGGAACACAAGAAAATTAAGATTAATTAAAGTGAACTTCTAAATTTATATACCTAGATACTCCAATAAATAATCCCACTAAATCCACCATAACATCATTTTTCCATCTAAAACTCATGGATTTAATATTAATATATTATAAATGATTTTAGGAATAGATATTTTTATGAACCACACAATTATTCACCTGAGAGTATTTAACACAAAAGAAATGAGAGGACACTGAATCCCCTACCTCAAGAAAAAAATTCTATAATAATGATTACCACTCTTAACCATTATACTTCTATCCAAAACACAATCTTATTGTTTGATCACATCTATAAAAAATAATGAACCATATATGATTGAATGTGGAAGATAAATTAAAATTGATGAAAATTGGATGAACTATATCTTAAATGATATTGAAAATCCACCGAATGGTACTAAATTCCAGGTTAATTTAATCAGTAATAAAACTTTTTTTGATATTTAAACCCCATATAAAAAAAATTTGAATTATATTATAATATAATAAAATATTTATTTATTATTTATATAATTATTTAAATTATTCTATTTATAGTAAATGATATCTTGTTATATTTTTTCAAAACTCACATTTTGATAATATAATATCCTTTTTAGATTCATGATATATATGTCATTTTTTTTAAAATTCATTCATCATATTCTTCCACACATAAATATTTCTTATTCCATAATTTTAAATTAATCATAAACAAAAATATTATATTCGATTTTTCACAATATTATTTAATACTACCTTAAATATATATCATCATTTAACGTAATAATATAAAATTTAACATCATAAAAAACATAATAATAAAATAAATAATAAATCCAATTATTATATATGTAATCAATTAATTAATTATATAAATACTATATTTCATAAAAATATCTCATCATCCAGAAAAATAAAAAAAAATTATAGATATATTTTATATCATTAATTTTCTATATAATACATAAAATCATTTAATTATTAATTGTTCCTAAAAATAAGAATGATTATCATTTAAAAATATAGAAAACATATTTAAAATTTATATTAAAGTATTGATATCATGAATTCATAAAATCACAATTAGAAATTATTAAAACAATATTAAGAGATAATAATGAAAATAAATTCAATATATAATATATTTACATATTAAACCCCTAACCATTAATTTACAGATATATTTCTAATATATCTCTAATTAATTTTATAAATACTAATGACTCCTTAATACTAAAAAAAGAAATTATGTTAATAAAAAAAATATTTCATAATATAATTTATATTAAATTTTCATCAACAATTTTCTTACATAAAATAAATAACATAGTAATCATTATTGATGCTGATTATAATTAGAAAATAGAATAATTCCATAATAATAAAATAATATTATCTCACATTAAAATATCTGAATAATACATGTTTTCTATAATAATGATTTAAAATATTTAAAATTAATCACATTATTAAAATTTTTAAAATAAATTTTTATTTAAATAATATGTAACTTAAATATTGAAATATTATTTCCATATATATCCTGAATCCTATTAATAAAATATTTATTTAAAATATATATGAATTAATTTTTAACAAAACTCAAATGAGAATTTTTCTCTAAATAATATAAAAAGATACAAATATAGATTTTAATATATTTATATGATGACCACCATAGAAATTGTTTACCATTAAAATAAAAAACATAATCTGATGGAATCAAAAAATGGCATAAGATAATTCTATTCATTATAATATTACCACCAATTTTTTTTTCTTCCTTAAGATCCCAGTTATGTCATAGACATATGAATGAAATAATATTCTATAAAACATGAATCAATAGGAAAAAAATTCAAATATTTTATACTAGAAATAGATTTACAATGTATTTTATCTAGATTTATTGATTTTTAACTCACACTTACCCTAAAGGTTCTGTATTAAATTTTTAGCCTTCTATAAATTTGAAACCTCCATGATTTATTTGAGAAACCTTAATCATAATTAAATACATGAAAAATTAATAAACATAATTAACAAATATCAACAATGAGAGAAATTATGTATTTTAAATTCCCTTGATATATCACTTTAAGAGATGGGAGTAATGTGTAAATGAGATAATGATGAAATTAAAAATAAAACATTTCCCTTGAAATTATAAGCATAATATATACGACCCTTGATCACTTCATCCCACTGATATATTCTCTATTTTCCATATTTACTGAAAATGATGTCATTTTTCTCAAATCCCATTAAAAATAAAATAATTCAACTATGTAGGTCTATTACATGAATAGAATTTACCTACGGTTAGTTTCCACATTTATTATGTAAAAAAGTTATTTACACTTTAATTTTATAACTCTATGGATAACACATATGAATCCAAATAATAATAACACCACTTTCACATTAATGATGATGAGACTCATTGGAAACAAAGGTTGTGGATAAAATCATTAACTTAATTTTTATAGGATTTCTTACATCCATAAAGGACTTTACCTGTATCAAACCTAACTTTCATAGAATATATGTCCATATAATAGTCTCATAATTTCGTTATCTAATCATATAATATATGAAAAAATAAAGAATGTAATTTTTTATGAATTTAAAATAATTTGAATAATCAGGCACATATAGTTCTCCTTATTTAATTTTTAAAAATTCTTTATTGTATTTTTCTATGGGGGTAAATGAAATAGTATAATTATTAAATTAATACATAAATAATTTAAAAGAATTAGATAACTCACCTAATTCAAGAAAAACTATTCGTCATAAATTTTGTTCTATGCCTCGATGAAAAACTATTAAAATTGCTACACAAAATCTATAGTGATTTCTCAATAAATTAAATACATTTCCAAGTTAATCTATCTATTTCATATTTTTTTTGATTTCATAAACTATTTAGAATCCCTCTCTATATTTTATATTATAAACTTGATAATTCCCAACATCAGTATTCCTCATGGACTCCCTTTTTTTAAATTTTATAATGCTTCATTCATATCATCTTTTCAATAAAACAACTCAAACATAATTTTTTTTAACTAAACCTGAAATATCATGTGAAATAAAATTGGGACTAAAATATTCTACAAGCGAACATTAGTTTAATAAATCATTCATGTTCATACTATATAATTTTATTTCAATGAATATTCTCCTAACCAATAAATCATATAAATATATTTTCAGTCAGATTCCATCATTAATCCATTGTACGATTCAAAAATCCAAGTAAATAAATACCACCACCACCCTATGGAAACATACATGGATGATTAATAACGCATGAAAAAGGACACTAGGTTCTAGATTGTGTCATCCTAACCTGAATCTCCAAGTTTTAGGTGGAAGTGAAAATGAAGTCATGCAAGTCTTCCCATACATAAGATGCTTCTAGCTAGAATTGAGAGTATATGTTCAATAGTTTGTAGACTATACCCTTGATATCATATCACAAATAACAATAAAATAAATAATATTATATTAATAATAACAAATAAATTATACATGTAATTAGAAATATATCTAAGATGAAATCATTGTCATAAAAAAGATGGTCCCCAAATATGGAAATCCAAAGAAGACTTTTTATAGTAGATAGGAAATAAAAATGCTAGGTACTCCAGAATCTCTTCTCAGCTACTATAAGCTCCATGCTCCTCTACTCAGTCACCCACCATTTGTCTATTTCCCTTTTATAGATCTCTAGTCATGAAATCTACCATAATAAATAAATATGAGTGGGGAGTGAGTACAAGACTCATAAGGACAATGAAAACACGTCTTCAACCTTATGTTATCAATTATAACAAGATAATTACATAAGATAATAGATACATAAACTAGAATAAAATCATACAAAACAAAACACTACAGTCATGTTGTTACCAAGCTACCAAAAAACGCTGGCAATATATACGTCAACTCTCTGTTAGAATGATAATCACGGGTCATCAGAAAAATAATAATAATCAAGATAAACAAATATTTTGGCTTTCCACTCATAATCCACATGGAATAAATTGGTAATTCCACTCATTATTTAGAATAAACATAAAATTTATCAATATGACACTTCAAAATAAAAATGCATCAAATGAAAATTTTACTCAGAATCCCTAAATAACTGGGTCAAGGTATACACAAAATCATTAAGGCATCATGTATCAACACATATCCTCAGAATCCTTAAGGTATCAGGGTACATCTGTCCCATAAGGCTGTCATGATACATCATCATCTTCAGTATACATCAATAATATGCACCCTCCAAAATTATCCTTCTAGGTGTAGTACGTACATTATCATCGAAGTAAATATGATACCCTACCCTGTGTAACATGATAATAAATATATCATGACTTCATGAGATAAATTATAGGACCAATTAAATATTTCAATCATCATCAAACAAGGAATCATTATATTATAACATAACTCATGAGAACAATATCAAAATAGCTCTTACGGGATACACACACTCACTTTCAATCACAATCCAAGAATAGAATCAACTATGAAAACACAAAAATAATATCATGGGAACATATGTAAATGAGATTCCAAATAGGTATGAGTATTCTTACCTCGTGGTTATCATTCTTAACACCATGGTTCCTTGAAGTCATTATCATGTGAACCATGTTCATACACCAACCTAATTTTTTTTGAAAAGTACTCCTATAACTACTTCCAAATCCACAGGAAAAGGGATATTTATAATTCTATGAGAAACAATACAAATAGTGTAGAATTAACTCTTAATCTAGGTTAATGATCATCAAAAAGAATTCGCATGTTATGATGGAGGTATTATTGAAAATATTCTAGAAAATTGGGAGTCTCCTCAAAAGTAGTTGGTGGATACAGTGTGAAGGCGTTTAGAAAAATAAACACCTCTATAACACCAGACGTATGACAACAAAAAAGGGGTGAAACCAAATAAGACCACTGAAGAACAGTGAACACAACTGAGGTACATTACTATTATATAAATTAGACATATGAAACATTGGGTGGGTACCATGACATAATGTTACAATTGAATCCATGTTGATTTCGTATATTCATTTCAGATGAGGATGGATGATAGGTATTTGTTGGGTTTGTTCCCCATGTAAAAACGCTTTTCAATTCCTATTGAATTTCCTTCATGAATTCTAAAGCACCATCTCCTCTTCAATTAAAAAATTCAAGAAATGATTAATGGTTGTAATTACCTATTAATGGAATAAATCCCAAGGACCACAACTGCTAGGCCATTATCTATAAATAATGTTTAGAGATCTCATAGTGTGGTATATGAGGCAACCGTGAAAACCTAAATGAAGATACCTTTTATCTTGAGGTTAAAGGGAACCCTTTTTGAGAAACAACACCATGAAACATCCTTTTCCACCATAGCGTGGTTTCAAATCCACCAAACCATTATGTTTTATCCAAAAATACCATAATGTATATGAATATAGTAATAAATATCCATATATACTAAATCATATCCACCACTAATTTTTCAAAAAAAAGACACAAAACTGACATTTAACCATCGAAGGGAGCCTTTATCCCTCACGTCCCAACCTAATCATGATATTAAATCAAAATAAATAGTATAATCAGGGAAATATGGTTTTCATTAAAGGAACAAAAATTTCATGGTTTTACAATTCTTCCCTACTTATAGCATGTCATAATTGAGAAGTGTATCTATGGTTATTATTTAAAAAATTCATGCTATTGAGCTCAAATTTCAGCAGTTTTCGCCAAAGTATACACCTGGATCAATATTTGATGCACCAAATCCAAAAATTTGGTAACATCACCCCTTATAGGATTTTCTCCCTTCTGTATACAATTTGTATTGGATGATACTCATATGATGAATTAGGGTCCAAATTAATATCATAATAATGGACTAAATGTATAGGATCATCCATGAACTTTTGATGCAATGATTCGGGATGCATGGCATGTAAACCATGGTAGTGATATGGATGATAAAGGTGGAACACCAATACACCTATCCACTTAATGTTCTCAAAGGGTCCAAAAAAATGATTGTCTATATTTTCGTAATTCCTTAAAGGACTATTCCAAAACTAAAGATTCACTCTAAATAAAACATGATCACTTATAGAGACCACTAGAGGTCTCCTCCTATGGTTTTTATAATATATATTTCTCCTCTAAGAGGTGATGAACCACATTTGAATAAACTACACTTTTTTATAGTTCTATCAAACTACACTAGAGATTATAAATTCTTCCAAACCCTCCTCATGCAAGTAGTGTGGTAATGAAATTGTTAACCATAGGTAGCCTCATTGTGAGCCATCTGAATTGCATCCCAGTAACTATTTTTTTACATGAACACAATAGTTTCTTTGTTATCATCTTGAGATCCAAAAAATTATATGAGGGAAGCACAAATAATATCCTATAGTATTCAAATAATCAACATAGGATGTCTGTATTCATGAGGATGTTAAAATGTGATCAACCACATTTGAGTTCCCAACACCTTCTGTAATCGTTTCCAAAACTACAACATAATTTTTTTATCTCTACTTTAAATGATGTTCAAGGTATCCCTGCATAAGTATTTTATCTCACAAACATATATTTTTATAATATCCTCCACTAATTGAGTCTCTCTAATCTTTATGAAGTGAACAATTTTTTTTATTCATCAAAAATCACCCAAACATCATCAAAAATCCATAGGGTCTGGGGTAACCCCATAATATGGTCCATCATTAAATCCTCCCACTTACACAGAGGTATATGAAATGGACGGAGAACCCCACCATGATCGTAGTTCTTGGACTTCACCCTTTGATAGGTGAACCATTGAGACATGAACCAAGAAATGTCAGTCATCATCCTTAGCCAGTAGAATAAACGATGTAAGTCAGGAAACATCTTGTCCACACTACGGTTTACTTCCTATATAGAGTCATGATAATATATCATCATACACTCTTTGATAGATGTGGGGACTACTACACATCAACATTGACTTTTTAGTAAAGAGAATGAAACAACTATAACAATGTATTCCAATAAAAACATTTAGGGGTCCTAAAATAATGGAGACCCAATTGACCCCCCTAATAAAATTAACCCCCTATAGATCCAACAAATGAGAAAATGGAAAAAATGGAATGCTTACCTTGATCATCCGCCACCATTGAAGCAAGATGATCAACTACCTTTTTCCCCTCCGGCTACACATGAGTAACACGAAAGTTGGTGTTGTTGTGGCCAGCATTGCACTTCCTAATAGAATAATATATCTACCAAAGATATGTAATTTTACCATCCATTGCATCATGTAAAATCAATGAATTAGTTTCAATCGTACTGAGCATAATATTTTTCTAGTTGCACTAGTTGATACTCATCTATGAGATTTGGCCTCTTATTGAATTTAATTCCCCTCCAAAAGTATGCATAATAGGCTAGAATTAAACTTCCCCAAGTATCACAAACCACCCCTACTCATCAAAAAATACCTTGAATGCATGAACCATCAAAATTCAGTTTCAAACCTATACTTAGATCCATCCCTTGAACCCATTTCTCTCATAGTGCATGGACATGTTTCAGAAACATAAAACCATAACCTTATAAAGGCCTTAATGAAGGAGAATCATTCCATTTATTAAAACCATTCACCAGATCAATTAGTAATGATTTCATCCTCACAAAAACAGATCATTCTATGGAAATATTACCTTCAAAATTGGCCTTGTTCCTTGACCACCAGATGCACAATCAACCTGCATTTAAGATTAAATATGTGGCAATTTTTTATGGTCCCTCACCTTTAATACCATGGATCCATATTTCTAGAAATTATTTCTAAGAATGATCATGGAAAAATATATCAGTAAACACTCCAATATATCTCCATACTTCTATGGCCTAATAACTCACAAAAAATAGATTATTAGCATATTCATCCATGTGTAACTAGAAAAAATGTCATTCAGAATCCATGATAATTCCTAACTTCTCACATTCTCATCAATATGAATAGAATAATTTCTTAACCTCCATAAAATAAAGCTGAACTTGGTAGGAATAAAATAACAACATAAATATTTATCCACATATCATTCTACCCTTGGGAAGTTGTGATCTGAATAAAATTATTTTTAAAAAAATCCATTATATTAGATGTAGTTAACACACATATACCCATTTCAGAGTTTATGATAAAATCATCAAAATCCTCCCATTGAACCTCATCCAGAACTATATTAACAAACCTAGGGTGTTCACTGGCCTCATTTAAGGAAATAAAAGAACCAATACAACCCATATTACCTAATATTGAACCCACTCATTTATGAAACCATAAATATAACTCCCCCTTCCCGACAATCCACCTTGAATGTCACCGAATGGCAAGAATAATATTCTTGATAATAGACCAAAAATGGGATCAATTTGAAAAAAAATTATTCTCATAACGAGCCCCTATATAGGACATAGTCTTCCCCGACAGAGTACGCTCCTCCACCACTTCCCAAGAATATTAGGCATACATATAGTGAATGTTATTATCTGGGTTTCTCACTTCAATCCCACCTTCCTGAACAATTCTTACCATCCTGCCCCATGATGCCCAACGATGCTTCCCCGTAGAAAAGGCTTCCCATATAAACATTTCCATATCATTATCAATGTAAGAGAGGACTCCCCTGGGAACACTTCTAGATGAGAGATCATGTATAGGGATATAAGTTAACACATTTTTGATTAGAGTTATACATCCTCTGAGGGGTAAAAAGTAATTTTTCTAGTTCAACACACAGTTCAAAATCTTATTCACAATATAATCAATGTCCCAGATTCAAAGACGACAAAGATTTATTGGATATAAAAGATACTCCATAGGTAAATAGCCCATCTGAATATCCATTCTATTACACAAGTACGAGACATTCCAATCACCACACTTATTTGAGATAAAAATACTGCATTTAGACCTATTAAACATCTGACCACTCCAAAAACAATACTCATAATGTGGGAAAAAATATACCATGTACCAAGATTCTATTTTCATAATCCTTTGACCGTTAGGGAATTAGGTCACCCCTTACATTCATTCACTAATCACAACACACTTTGGGTCAAAATCATGAGCATTCTTCACCCGATTAACTAGTGATGATGTGATCACCAAATTTCTAGAAGGAATATATCCCTAATCCTCTGAATCATCCATCCTAAAATCATCCAAAAATATCATCAGGAACTACTATATATCCTAAGGTCAATCACCAATCCCCGAATCAACATATGTCTTACTGCTAAGAGAACCTGCATTGACTTTACCATTTCGAGGTGATTATACCATATCAAAGTTGAATGTTTATAGATACTCAGCCTAGAAATATTGTCTCAATATCATTTATCTCTTATGAAGATATATTGAAGGCACTTCCAGTCCATGTAAACACAAAATCTATCATTTATGAGAATGTTTCCCCTACACTTCTAGGAATAGATTAGACTTCCAACTCCAAATCATGAATAGGGAAATTCTACAAACGAGGTCCTAGAAGATGTGACCTATATTCTAATATCTAATATATCAACATTAATACTTCTTGAGGACACATTAATAATTAATCAATGTATATTTCCTAACCAATCTAAGGACCATGGAGTTTTATTACCTCCTCTATCATCAAACACCTCTTTACCATAATGAATACCTCCTCACTCTAGCCTGACCACTATAATCTCACTCCTTTCATTGTTACTATCGTGGGGGGTGACAATTGGGAGATGTAAAAAATAACTAATTGGTAATATCCGTATTGGCGCAAAAATCTATTAACAATGATCAGGTTTCTAGGACAAGTCCATGAAATCACTACATATACATTTTCAAGGTCTATGAATATGTTGTCTTAGAAACTCTTCCTAATCATAGATCCCACTATAAGATCTCCATGATCCTCTATCCAGTTGATTATGTGAAAGTAAAATGCCTTCAATAACACTAAATGAGAACATGGAAGTCAGTCATCAAGTCAATGATGAGAATCACATTAATTTTCATTATATATAGAATCATGAAATCCCATTTATTTCTATAGCCTATGAAAACTATAGGAAACTCTATGAATCACTAGAGATTATCTAATTTCATTCCCATTAGTGTATCAGTGGGAAATAACCAATCGGATAACATGACTAAAAGGTCAAGTCCACCAACTTCTTGTACAAATATTAAAAACCTGAGCAGCACCAATATCAAACTAGGAACTAGATAAAGGATATATTATCATGAACATACATAAAATAATAGATATCCCATATCCATTACCTTATCTTGTCTGATCCACAACAAACAAGTTATATGTATTAGCTCATTTTCTCCATCCTTGAGTTGTATTACTAGAATGTTTCCACTATTGATTACCTCATCCAAATCCTAGAGTCAAATATTGTTCTTAACCACTATTTTTTATAAATTCATCCTTGAACCTCTTGAGAAAAAATATTGAAATTTCCATGGATATGTACATTTCTTCCATGTGCACAAAGTGATGGTACAAGACATGATATGATGTCTAACTATTAAATAGTTTATGCACTGTGGAGATCATTCTAATGACGCTACACTCAGTTTTACCTTTATGGATATGATCCACTATAATTATCCTACTTTTCTCATCCATCCACTATAAAAGGTAATAAATAGAGTTGCTTTGTTTCCACTAGTATATATATTAATTTGTGTGAGGAAACAACATCTCGAATCTTTTCTAGACCCTTTTTATCATCAAAGCCTTATGGAAAATCTGAGTATAAGTCATTGGGTCAATTTTTCTAATCCAAAATATTAACCATGGTAATATTTTGATATAAAAAATCCATGAATTATGTACCTCATCTCTAAACAACAAATGAGAATAACAAAAAATATTCGTAAAGCATGTTGAGTATGAATACACTATCATTACTCCTCATCAAAGATCCATGAAGTCCAATGCCTAGTCTTTCAACAATATACATAGAAAGTATTATTGGAGGATGAGATCCTTTTTCATATCCCATGTGATATCCTCTCACCGTCCATCCAAAATAATAACATCACACCAATAACCAACTGTTCCCTATAATATAATGGTTGAAATATTCACCTCTTCATTCTCTATAGTCTTGAAAAAGTAAGAGAACGTCTTGATAACCAAAATCAAATACTCTGCATCCTGAGGAGCTCTAGTGCCTTGAATTGATAGATGATTCTTTTAGAGGAAGTCCCATGAATAATCGACCATAGTCAAGGAGACTCGTCTTCCTTGGATAGACATAATTAAAAATAATCCCTTCTAAATGGGAATTGTAACCTATTTCACCTATTCTATTATTTGAGTGTGATCCGGTATGTCCTCCAACAACATGGGTAGTTCCATGATGGAATATTATGTTGTCACAATTTTTTCTTTCAATTATAAATTTTTGAGGAGGCATATATGGATCACAAGAACATTAAGAACATAACATAACCTAATCAGTCTATGGGGTAACAGAAGGTTTTCTCGTAGAAGTATACCCTCATCTGAAGGTATACTCTTCCTAGTATTAAACTTGGTATCTTTCCCGCCATTCTAGAAATATAAATTATATATATACTAAAGAAAACATGCACAATTCGACTAATTAACTCCATCATGGATATATCATAACAGTATGGAAACACTTCCATATCATACAACCAGAATCTATATCGAACAAGTAACATAAATTAAGGAAATTTATTATAAAAAAAAAATATAGAACAACAAGATGTATATATATATGTCTTGTGAACCAATGTGACTAATCATGAAACATGAACAAATTGGAAATAACATAAATCACATATCAATATCATCTTCCTCCCCTATGATAAATTTAGTCAACATTAATAGAAAAATCTAATTCACCAAATTATGGTTAATCATTGGTATACTATATAGGATTGGCTTGGAATTATCATTATTCTCTTCACCAAGCCCCAACAATCCTATCTCACATATACCATGTAATTCCCTACACCCAGAAGCCCAGAGTCTGTGTGTTATTTTAATACATTTAAATGATTACATAGAATCAAATCCCAAAAAACTGATCAGTTTCGCAGTCTTGTAAAATAAATTATATTAATGAAAATTATATTAAACATTAGAAAATAAAACAGAACATAAATGATCCTTTGATGAAACCATTAATACAATAGCTTAACCCTGATTATCAATTATAATACACTTCTTGGAATCCTGGGAAAATAAAACATAAGAAATGGGTATGCTCAGATGCACAGTAAGGATAAAAATGTAGCGAAAACATTCATAAATAAGCATAAATATTTAACAAAATGTATAAAACTAAAAAAATTCCTTCTAAACATAAACATAAACATAATATTGAAATATAAATCAAATAATTCCATTTACTTATTCACATGGATATTCTACTAGTTGAACAATCACATGCAATATCCATATCCAATTTCATAACGATGGAATGCATAATGCAAGACTTCATAACCACATTGTCAAGGCATTGTTCCAAGAATACATATAATATTTTGCGAAGGATTTATGAAAACACACTATTTTTTCTCGTTAGACCTACCAATGCATCGAGGAGCTACATCAGTCTCTACCGGCCACATAGTAAGTCCAATGCATTCCTCATATGAAAAGGTTTAAACATAACATATACATTCATATTAAAACTAGAATAAAAAATGTCAATACCTTATAAAAAACATGAATGGTAAAAAAATAACACATCCATAGTAAAACATATCACAAAACCATAAATACAATATGGAAGATTTGTATCATAATAAATCAACTTCAAATAAGGTTAAAATGCATCAATGGATGTTGAGAAAGATGAAAATGATTTGTAAAACATTTTAAGAGAAATGTACCATTTTCATGGAAACATTTAAAATTAAAAAAATGTAGAAAAGAATACATTTAAAGACATTTTTTAATTGAAGTGTCCCATACCACTTTGAAACAGTTGAAATGAATTAACATTTTAAAAACATTCATGCCCATATAAATAAATCCATACAAACCAGTTTGAATACATGGGAATTAAAGAGAATGATTTAGAAGAATAAATTTTTTAAACATTTAAAAATATTATCCAGTTAATGTGTCCCTTCCATAAATAAATAAAATAATACTTTTGAAAATATTTTCATGAAACACTGATGTGGATGATAAAGAAGTCCCAGCACATACTCATGTAAAAATAACCTCAGACAAGTAAAGAGATTGTAGAATTAACCCTTACCCTATACTTTTCCTTGGTCTAGGGTACTGTAAACTTTTGTATAATATATAAATCATAATTATAAAATTATACAAGAATCATATACATAAATATGATATCATATATTATCTTCCAATATTTCTTTGTTAATAATATTTTAATAGTATCATCATTTCAGGTGCTAACTGATCTGTTTTCCTTTATATGATTGGTTATGTAAGCCTCGTTTGTTATGGATAGGGTTTATTTTATTCATATACATAACTATATTAAGTTATTATACATTATTTATAATAATAAAATAAAAATTATTCTTTAATGATTATGATGGTGAATGAATCTCATCACAATCATGGAGACGGTAATCCGTATGTACGAATGGGCAACACTATCATTATATTAATGGTGAAATCATTTGTAATTGGATGGTACATACTATATACAGAATCAATAACATGTTATATTTATTATTTACATAATTTATACTAATTATTATACCCATACAAATAACAAAGTGTTTGAACAACAAACTACACCACGTCGTGGTGACGGTAAGCCATACGTACGCACATATAATGACTTTGTCTTTTATAGAATAGATAGAATAATGAATATGGTTCTACCATATTTATAATAAGATAATTTTATATATGAGGTACTCGAGTTATTATTTTGTTATGGATAAAACAATGAAATAGGAAGTGGAAGAAGAAAAGAACATGAAAGAGGGTGGTGAAATTATTACCTCTTCTTCATGTGTTTCCTTTTGAGTCGATCAAAATGGATCCTTAGGTTGGCTCTATGATCAAATTAAGGACTCTAGGTTGATTTGACAGAAGTTTTAAGGATATTGTTTTAGGGTATGGCTTTTCCAAATTACTTTTGATGTGTGATTTTGAGAGAAGGGGAAGTTCCCTTTTATAAGAGGGTGATTGTCACTTAAAAAAAAGATTAATATATTAATTAATTATATAATAATATTTGGTTTATAATGGTTCAAAATGAATTTATTTCGATCCTTAGGTGGTTATGGGTCTAAATAATCTAAAAAAATAAGTTTTAGATAATTTTATGTTACTATTTTAACCTTATATTTTAGATTTAACACTTAGTTAAATAGTTTACCTTTTACCCTATCTTCTTGTATTCTTGCGCTATATTGTTAATAAACATATTCTAAACATACAAGAGAACCTATAGTGGTTCATTAATAAATTATATAATATTATATAACCACTTTTACCTAACCTTATATTTTTATAAATATTATATGAACCAATAATATAGTATTTGTTTTAAAAATTATTTTATGTCAATTTTGATACTATTTGGTATTTTGTTTTTCTGAAAGTCACAAAAACCTTATCAGTAGGAAAAAAATTATCTAATCAACCCTAACATGTCATATTAACCTATAAAATTAGTTTAATTCATAATTAGTCTATATTTATATTTATTTGGATATTTATAATATCAATTATTTCAATATTACATTAATAAGGTAATTACTGCATCATCATTGTCTCATAAATAAATTAAATTATCTAAAGACTAAAAATTATAAATAAAATACATTATGTAGTAAATTGTTTTATCTTTCTAATAAAAATTTATAGTCAAATTTATATTTTTCTTAACCATATATTAAAAATGTATTAATTATTAAACATTGAATATAACACTTTTAACTCTTATTTAAATAAAATAATAATAAAGGTCATAATCTCTTCCAAGTGGACCAAAGAGAATAATATTTTATTAATAAGGTTATTTTTGGTCGAATTAAACTTATACAATTGAATTATTACTTGTGTAAGGGTAATTATAATATCATTTTAACCCTTAATAACCCTATTTACTTTTAACCATGTAAAAAAAAGTCAAATGATAGTATTCACCAGAAATGATTTTCATCCTATTGAACCACATTTTACTTACTGATATCAACCATGTCTCTCAGATTTTTTAAATTCTACTCACAGAAGATGTAAAAACAAGTTTTATGTAAATTTGCAAACACTCCTAGAAGGTGGGTAAAAAACGTTAAAAAGTTCAATAAACTTGTATTCATATAATATTATTATAAAATGACTTCAATATATTATATTGAACTTATATAGGTATTATATATCTATTTTGTCTTAAAATAAATTTAAATAAAGTAAATAATTATTTAAGTAAAAAGTTGATTATTACTAAAAACGTATTGTTTTTTACTACTAATCAAAAAATGAAAGTTTTTAGAAAAATAAAAAAAATTAACCCTGAGAAAATTTTGTTATTCTGAATTCTAAAATGAAGTATATTTTAAAAAATTTAAACATCTATGTCGAATTTATTAATTTAAAATTAATTCCTCTTGTCAAAACCAAAAAACGGGGTTTTAAAAAGTAAAAACTATCAAAAGATTAACATGTGTTTATTTCAAATTTAAATGTAAAATTACTTATAATGACCAAAATTTTATTAAATGATAACAATATATCCAAATTATACTTCTAAACCATTAAAATGTATAATTTAACACTGTAAATATTATTGATTAAAAATGATGTTTTCAATTAAAATTTATTATTTTTCACTATTCACGAAAATATGAAAGATATCATAAAAACAAAAAAAAATTATCAAAACTAAATTTTTATGTCTAAATTCTAAATAAAAATTTTATTTTGTCATGTTTTATTTATAAAAGTGTCTAATATTGGATTTTAAAAGGGTTCTCCATTAAAAGGCGGTAAAATTGCATTTTCTAAAAAATACTTCTTTTATCTAAAAAATGAATTTGTTCATATATTAATTCTAGTAAACAAATTATATAGATGTAAAAATTTATATGGAATATATAAAATTCAAAATGAAGAAAATACTATTCATAACTGCTTTTGAACAGCTAGTTTGGTAAGTTGTAGTGCACTCGAAATCGGTGTTGCCAATAGCGCAAGTTATTGAATTAATTTGAAGAAATAACGTACAATGAAATATTTGGGTGTTATATTCTTCCCTCCTTCAATAAATTGTATTTTCTCAATTTGAAATTGTTCTTCTAAAATAAATGGTTAAAAATAGAAAAATAACTTTGTAGAAAACCCAAATCGGAAATTGGGTTAATAAAATATTTTCTTAATAAGAGGGAAATGGAAATGAAAATGATACCACCAAATTATGATCCTTATTATTAGAAAATTGTTGGAAATTAGAGACACATAACTGGAGGTAAGCCTAAATATTTATAAGGAGTTATTTATGTTATAAATTAAAAACTAGTGTAAATTTGGGGGCCTCGATGCCATCAATCTATGATGATTTGAAATATCATCAGTTCAAAAAAACATAAGGTATTAAGATAACACATTTTTGGTCTAAAGATCCCTTTCCTAAAGTTAAGAATTAATTTATTCATAGATGAATTATAAAAAAATATACATTTCTAGTAGAGTTTCATCATTCAACTAATTCCTACCACAAACTCATCTTTCACTCCAAAATATAAAAGAATTCAAAAATATTCTTTTTATTCTAATCATATAGGGTTCTAAAAATAATAAATTTATAATTCATTTGTCATACTATTAAAAATTATTACATTCAACAAACCCGGACAACACGTTTTCCAGTGGTAGGTGATCCACCCTTGTTATCCTTCGGTTGCGGGTTCTAGTCTCACGACCTTGCTGGAGGTGCCAGGTTGTTTGCCGACCTCTGGGATGTCCTTTTTATGACAACCCAAAAATAATCTTAAGAAAATATTTAACCACAACAATAATATTCAATATCAAAATTAATAGATTCCCACCATTATAATTATCCAAAATACTTCTGTCCAAACTCACAATCCAAAATTTATATGGAAGGTATAAACAATGAAGATCCTTTTTCCACGTAATAACATGTGAATACCTTAATCATGTATTATTTTAAAACACTATAACACCCTGAATTAAAATAAAACCTTATTGGTTACAATCATGCTCCCTTATTCCTTAAAGAAAACTAGATATACTCCTTCTATACAAAAATGTTATAATCTCAAACAATGATGGAATTTACTAATTATTAATCAGTTTCAAGGTAGTTAAGAAAATCCAATATAATTTATCCAAATCAATAATATATTATTCCAAAATCACTAACTCTTTATCAGAATGATATTATGGTTTACCTTTCCCCCAACTATATATTTTCCAAAAAGTTCAACCTATTATTGAGTAACTTTTCTTGGTTCCACACAATCTTATGTCCTTAATTAAATAGCACTGCTGTACAATCCTTATATACATTAAAATTCTTAAAACATGTACATAATTAATAAAATTCTCAAATGACACAATACTATAATAACATAAAAAATCTAATCATTCCTCTTAATATTTTGTATTATCATAACTTGATTATTATCCAAAAGCAGCATTTCGGGTATACTCTGATGATTTGGACATTGATTTACGTAGTGTTCCAACTCTTTGCAGATGAAGCATTTTAAATTTGAAACCTTTTTATTACCTTTGCAATCACGTACTTGGTGACCCTTTTATCTACACTTATAACAAACTACCATTCCCATCAATCATTTACCAAGGTGAGTTTTTTCCACAGCTATCACATATGAGAAAATCCTTCTTTCCCCTCTTCCCATTATCCATCATTTCCAATTTCATCCTTTTCATCTCTTGCTTCCCTTCAAAGATATATGACTCAAATAATTGTTAACATATCTTATTAACACGTGATACTATTTCATTATATGAATATAATACGTGGGACACTATTTTCCTTTTAAATTTTGGCCTAATAACATGAAATATATGATCCTTCTTAATCGTTCGATCATCCGTATTGCTGGAATTTTTCATTCCTTCTACTAGGCGCCATTTATAAACAATGACATACACTAGGTTAGTTTATGAATCACAATGTATAATTCCAAACATGTAATATACATAACGTAAATTGAAAAGATTATGCATATAATCTATAATCATAAAATGTTTTCTTTAAGGAAATATTTACTCTAAAATCCTTCATAATTTCTTCTAATGAAAATGTGAATTATGCTAAGCATATCTCCTGGGAGTGTTGTAACCAAGAGTGCAGCAAGGCTCGCTATCGTGTACCAAGATACCCTTGGTCATGCCTAAAACTCCTTGTCATAGTTTTCACTCCTAGGTACATCTGTTCCAGATCTGCCTCTACCTGCTCGTATCCAGACAGAGATGTATTGCTAAAAAAATACACAAAATCTCACAATTACCAGAATTCTAGGAAGTTTTTATATACTAATCCTCAAAGTATATCTTAGGGTAAATTTCACTAATCAGATTTTATGTAAGTCTATTTCCAAGGTTGTTGCTAAACCTAATCTGATACCCACTGGTAGGCATTAACCCTAGAAGCCTAGAGTCGGTGCGTTATTTTAACACATTGAAATTATTATAAGCAATAAATTCCCGAAAGATTGATCAGTTTAGTAGTTTTGGAAAATGGATTACATACATGAATGTTACATTACACATTAGAAAAAAAACAAAACATAAATGATCTGTCGATAACTCCATCAATCCCCTAGATTAACCATTCTTATCAATCATAATACACTTATTGGAATCCTGGGAAAATTAAACATAAAAAAGGGGTGATCTCAGATGCTTAGTAAGGATAACAATATAGAGGAAACATTAATAAATAAGCATAAAAATTTAAGGGAATGTATACAACTAAAACAAAATCCCTTTACACATAGAGTTCAGCATAAAAAGGCAAAGATAAATCAAATAATTCCATTTACTCATTCACAAGGATATTATACTAGTTGAATAATCCCTTTGAATATCCATAGCCAATTTCATAATGATGTAATGGATAATTTCAGACATTATAACCACATAGTCAAGGCCTTGTGCCGAGACACTAGTTTGTCTCAAGAGACTTACCGATGCATCGAGGAGTTATAGCAGGCACCACCGGTCACTTACTAATTCCAATGCATTAATTATATGAAAAAGATTAAACATAACATAAACATTCATTTTAAAACAAGATTAAAAAATGTCTACACTTTATCCATAAAACATGAATGGTATATAAATAACACATCCACAGTCAAACATATCACAAAACCTTCAATACAATATGGAAAACTTGTATCATAAAAAATCAACTACAAACAAGTTTAAAATCAATCAAAGGACGATGACAAAGATGTAAATTATTTGTAATTTTTTTGAGAGAAATATTACTTTCTCATGAAAAAATTTAAAAGTCACAAAACTTTGAAAGGAATACATTTAAAGACATTTTTGAATCAAAGTATCCCATACCACTTTGAAACTTTTGAAAGGAATAATAATTTTAAAAACATTAATGTCCATATAAATAAATCCTTAAAACCCATTTTGAAAACATGGATATTAATGAGAATGATTTAGAAGAATAAATATTTAAACCATTTAAAATGATGATATTGTTAAAGATTACCTTCAATAAATCCCTGAAATAATCATTTTGAAATTATTTTTAGGAAACATAGTTGTGGATGATAAATAGGTCTTAGTAGATACTCACATAAAAACAACATCGTATAAGTAAAGAGATTGTATAATTAACCCTTTCCTTGTAATTTTCCTTGCGTGATTGTATGTTAACCTCCTATATAATATCTAATTCATTTTTATTAAATTATAAAAGAACCATGTACATAAATATTTTATCATATATGATCTTACAATATTTTTTTGTTAATAATATTTTAGTTCTATCATCATTTCGGGTTTTAACTGATCTATTTTCCTTAATATGCTTGGTTACGTAATCCATGTTTGTTATTAATAGGATATATTTTTTTCATATCCAAAATTATATTATGTTCTTAAAAATTATTCTTAACTGTAAAATGAAAATTATTCTTGAATGATTACGATGGGGAATGAATCTCATCGCGTTCGTGGAAATGGTAATCTGTATGTACGCACGGGGGACAATATGATTATATTGGTGGTGATATCATATGTAATAGGATGGTATATCATAAAAAAAATCATTAACAAGTTATATTTATTATTTACATCAGTTATACTCATTATTAAACCCTTCCAAATAATTAAGTGTTAGAATGACATACTACACCACGATGTGGAGACGGTAAGTCGTACGTAGGCATGTATGGTGACTTTGTCACTTATAGAATTTATATAACAAATAATATGGTTGTACCATATTTATAATAACCTCAATGTATGTAGGAGGTACTGGAGTTATTATTTTGGTATGGAAACAACAAAAAAAAGAGGAAGTTTAATAAGAAAAGAACAAGAAAGAGGGTGGTGAAATTATTATCTCTTCGTCGGTTGTTCCCTTTTGAGTTGATCAAAAGGGATTTATAGGATGGATTTCTGATCAATGTATGGACTCTATGTTTCTATGAGGGAAGTGGGGAGGATATTAGAGAAGGGTTTGGCTAAACCAGATGGCTTTGGAGGTGTGGTTTTGAGAGAAGCGGAAGTGCCCTTTTATAAGAGGGGTGGAGGTCACTTTAGGAAAGTATTAAAATAATAATTGTTTATACAATCATATCTGGTTTATAATGGATCCCAATAAATTTATTTTAATGCTTAGATGGTTATGGGTATAAATCTTCTCAACCAAAATGTTTTAGACATGTTTAGGTTAAAATTTTAAACTTATCTTTTAGTTTTAACTCATAGTTAAATATTTTATCTTTTATTGTGTCTTCTTGTATTCTTACACTATATGGTTAATAAGCATAATCTAAACTTCAAAGGGAACCTGAAGTGGTTATTTAAGGATATATATAACATTATTTAAGCCCTTTGTCTGAACCTAATATATTTAGGAATATTATATCAAGCAATAATATATTATTTGATATAAGAATTATTTTATGTCAATTTTGACACTATTTGGTATTTTGTTTTTGTGAAAGTCATAACAACCTTATCAATTAGAAAACAAATAATTTAATCAACCCTAACATGTAATATTAACTTATAAAATTAGTGTATTTTATCATATGTGTAACGCCCTAACCCTAGAATCCCAGAGTTGGGGAATTATTACGTATCATTGGCATGATCACAAAAGATCGAGTCTCGAAAGACTGATTAGTTTAGTAGCCCTAGATGTACTAGATACATTCATAAGGTTTACATTACATAATAAAATGAATAAATACAACAAATTTTTTTCCATAGTCAAAACTAAGATCCCATAGACTATCCCTGTAGGTCAGTCATAATATACTTGTTCGCATCCTGGGAAAAATAAAACATAGAAAGGGGAGAACTCAGATGCTCAGTAAGGATAAAAATATAGCAAAAACTTTCATAAATAAGAATAAGCCTTTATGGTAATGTATAAAACTTAAACAAAATCCTCTTCAATATAAAAAATCATCATAATATGGAAAATATAAATCAAAATAATTCCATTTAATTACTCACATGGATATTCTACTAGTCGAATAATCACATGGAATATTAGTAGCCACATTCATAACGATGGAATGCATAATGCCAGAATTCATAAACACATATTAAAGGTCATGTTCCAGGATTACAAACACTATTTTGTCAAGGCCGTGTGCCAAGAAAATATATTTTTTCATGAAACCAACCAATTCATCGAGGAGCTATAGCAAGCTCCACCTGTCACTTACTAAGTCCAATGCATTCCTCATAGAAAAAGGTTTAAACATAACAAAAACAATCGTATAAAAACTATCATATAAAATTTAAATAATTTATCCATAAAGAATGAATTTTATAAAAATAAAACATCCACAGTCAAAAATATCAAAAAATATTCAATATAATATGGATGTTTGGTATCATAATAAATCAACTTTAAATAAACTTAAAATCCATTAAAGGATGTTGACATAAATGAAATCAAAACCTTTTTTTAGAGAAATATCTTTTTATTTTTTGAAATCATTTACGAAAACATTTATTTTGAAAATATTATTATATGTGTATAAGGGAAGCTTCAATGATGTTATAATGGAAAAAAAACCACACCTGCTGTATATGTAAAAAAATTCTTACTTTAATTTTTTCTAAAAGGTCATAAGGTACCTAGTTTGGAAAACAATAGAAAAATTTCTTTCAAATTTTTTTATAATATGTCAAACAAGGGTATAAATGGATTTAAATAATAGTCTAGTAAATATTAAAAAAAAATTGGAATAAATTTTTAAGAAGCATAGATGTGGATGATAAAGAGTTCCCAGTAGATACTTACGTAAAAACAAACTCAAATAATAAAGAGATTGTGAAATTAACCATTACCTTGTACTATTCCTTGTTCAAGGGTAGGTTAACCTCTTATATAATTGTGATATAATTGTAATTAAATTATACAAGAATCATATACATTAATATGATATCATATATGATCTTTTAAAATTTCATTGTTAATAATAACTTAGTATTATCATTGTTTCAGGTGATAACTGATTCATTTTCCATTATATTTTTTGTTATGTGAGTCATATTTGTTATAGATGAGATGTATAATACTCATATTTAGAATGACATAAAGTCTTTAAATTTTTTTTATCTTCTAATGAAAATTATTCTTGAATGGATACAATGGGAAATGAATCTCATCGCGTTTGTGGAGACGGTAATCGGTACGTATGCATAAGAGACAATATCATTATTTTATATTAAAATAATATATAATAGGATGGTATATCATATATTCAGAATCATTATCATGTTATATTTATTATTTACATCAATTATACATCATTATTATACCCATACAAATAATAATGTGTTGAATAACAACTACACCACGACGTGGAGACTGTAATCCACACGTACACACGTATGGAGACATGTTGTTCAAAGGATGTATAGAATAATGAATATTGTTTTACCATATTTATGATAAAATAATAATATATAGAAGATACTGGAGTTATTATTTTATAATAGAAACAACAAATAAAGAGGAAGTGGAAGAAGAAATGAACTTGAAAGAGGTGATGAAATATTTACCTCTTCTTCTGGTTCTTCCTTTTGAATTTATCATTAGGGCCCATTAGGTTGACTTTCTGACTAATGGGAGGCCTATAGGATGAAGGGAGGACAGTTTAAAGGGTATGTGGGTATGTTTTGGCTAAGCCAAAAGGCATTGATGATGTGAATTTGATGGAAGGGTGAGTGCTCTTTTATAATAGGGGCGAGGGGCACTTTAGAAGAATCTAGAAATATTATTTTATAATAAAATCATTATATGTTTCTAATGGCTCAAAAATGAATTATTAAAAGGTTGAGTTAGGTATGGGTCAAAAACCTTTCAACCAATAGTTTTTTGACAGGTTTGGGTCACTATATTAACCTTATCTTTTATATTTAACTCTTAGTTAAATAGTTTGACATTTACCATGTCTCTTTATGTTTTTATATTATATGGTTAATCAACATACTATAAACGTCCAAATGAACCCCATGTGGTTCCTTAATGATAAAACTATCATTATATAAGTTTTGTTTCTGAAAAGTAGATTTTTAAGATTAGAATATCAATTAATAATATAATATTTGTTTTAAAAACTCTTTTATGTCAATTTTGACACTATTTGATATTTTGTTTTTGATAAATTCATAACAGAATTATTACTTCGAAAAAAATATTTATGTAACCAAACATAACATGTCATAGTAATCTATAAAATTAGTTTAAATCATAAAATTCTAAAATTACATTTATTTGTATATTTATAATATCAATTATTTTAATATTTCATTAATTAGGTATTTACTACATCATCATTATGTCATAAATAAGTTAAATTATTTAATGTATAAAAATTATAAATAAAATTTAATTATTTAGGAAATCTTATTAAATTTCCAACGAATATTTTTAGACGAATTTATATTTTGTGTATCCCTATATTAAAAATGGTTTAGTTATTAAACCTTGAATTTAACACTTTTAACTGTTCGTCAAATTAACTAATAATAAATGTCCTAATCTAATCCATGTGGAACAAACAGATTCATATTTTACTCCTAATGTTCTTTGGTCTAATTATACTTATAAAATAGAATTATGACATGTTTTAGGTTAATAATAATATCTTTTTTACCCTTAATTACCCTATTTACATTTAACCATGGTAAATAAAAGTAACAAGTTACTATTCATAAAAAATTATTTTCAACATATTGAACTAAATTTTACTAATTGATATCAACTGTGTCCCTCATATTTTTGAACATCAACTAACAGAAACAGTAAAATTATGTTTTATGTCAATTTGAAAATGCTCCTTGGAGGTGTGTAAATGACGATAAAAAGTTCATTAAAATTTTTATTTATATAAAATTATAATAAAATGACTCCAATGAATTAAACTGAACTTATATAGGTATTATGTATCCATTTTTACCTAAAATAAATTTGAATAAAATAAATAATTATTTAAATTAAAATTCGGTTTTAAACAATAACTCATTGTTTTTCACTATTCAGAAAAAATGAAAGTTTTTAGAAAAATACCAAAAAATTCCCCATAAGATAATTTCGATATTTTGAATCCAATAATGAAGTCCATTTTGAAATATTAAATTTATAAAATTTCAAAAAGTGAGTATTAATATTCGTAATGGTTAGTTTGATTGGATGTGGTGTGTTAGAACACGGAGTTGCGTAATGCACACACTACTGTGTTATTCAAAGAGAAGTGTACCGTGGAAGCTTGGGGTGTTACATTCTACCATACTTCAAATAATTTCTTACTCGAAATTTTTGTAGTATTACTACATAAAAAGACTTGGGTGGTTCTTCATCATATGTTCCTCGGGATCCCATGTTGCCTCTTCCATCTTATAGTTTCTCCATAGAACTTTTACCAGATCAGTCATCTGTTTCTCAGCACTTGTTCTCTTGTATCAAGAATATTAACAGGATCTTCACAAAAATATAGATCATGTTCCATTTCTAATTCCCCATAGGTGAATACATGTGTTGGTTCAGGTATGTATTTTCTCAAAAGTGACACGTAGAACACATCGTGAACTTTAGAGGGACTTGGCGGTATTTCCAAACGGTAAGCTACAACCCCAATTCATTCTTGAATTTTGAAAGGCCCGTTGTACCTGGGACTCAATTTACCTTTCTTACCGAAACATATAACACCATTTATGGGATATATCATCAATAAAACATGTTCTCCTACATTAAATTCCAAATACTACATTTGGTTATCAGCATAGCTCTTCTGTCTACATTGAGCTGCCTTGAGGTGGTTTTGGTTTACCTTCACCTTTTCCATCATTTCCTCCACAGGTTTTGGTCCTAAAAGTTTTCTTTCACCAAAATCATCACAACAGGTTGGTGTGAAACATCTCTTTCGATATAATTCTTTATATGGTGCCATCTGAATACTTGAATTGATGCTATTGTTATGGGAAAATTCTACCAGAGCTAAATATTGATCCCACATACCTTGAAAGTAAAGTTGGCATGATCTCAACATGTATTCTATGGTTTTAATAGTCCTTTCTAATTGTCCCTCAGTTTTTGGGTGGTAGGTAATGCTCAAACGAAGTTTAGTATCTAGGGATTTCTGAAGAATTTTCTAGAATTTTGATGTAAAACGTGGATCCTGATCAGAAACAATCAATAGGGGTACTCCATGAAGTCTCACAACTTCATTAATATATAGTATTTCTTGACGTTCAAGTGGTAAATCTTCTCTTATATCAAGAAAATGTGCTAACATGGTAAGAAGAGCAACAATGACCCATATTGCATCGTTCCTTTTAAGAGTATTTGGCAGTCCCATGACAAAATCCATCGTAAAATTATCCCATTTCCACTTCGGTATGGGAAGAGGTTGCATGACTCCTTGAGGATGTTTCCTTCCAGTATTCACTTTTTGACAAGCCATACATCTTGACACAAAATCAAAAATATCCCTCTTCATGTTGTCCCACAAAAAATGTTCCTTCAAATCTATATACATCTTAGTAATACCATGTTGTATAGAGAAATTGGAACTATGAGCATCATCCACAAATTATCTTTTTAGACCAGGTTTATCGGGAAAACAAAGTCTCTTCCAAAATTTCAAAATTTCATCTTTATACACAAAGTCACTCAGTCTACCATCATTCATAGATTTAGTCTTATTTTGAAACTCTTTATCATCGATTTGAGGACTCATTATCCTTTCTAGTAAATATGGTTTGGAAAACATTTGAAAAAGTAATGATGTTTCCCCTTCCATGGGGATTCTCATATCCATATTTACTAGATCCATTATATTGGATCCTTTTCAACTCTCATCTTGTTCAAAACTCTATAATCCTTTCTACTCAAAGCATCTTACACATTATTTTCCTTCCCTGGGTGGTAGTGTATAGAGAAATCATAATACTTGAGTAGTTATAGCCTTCTCCTTTCCCTCATGTTGGGTTCTTTCTATGATAAAATATACATCACACTATTTTGATCAATCTATATCTCTCATTTTTTACAATACATATAGTGTCTCCAAATCATAAACGAAAAGATTACAGTTGAAAAATTAAGATCATGAGTAGGATAGTTTTGCTCATTAATTTTTAGCTATCATGATACATAGACAATAACCCTATAATTCTACAAAAGGACACAACCAAGTCTTTTCTTTGAAGTATCAATATAAATAAAAAACCCTTCATTCCTCAATGGTAGAGTCAATATAAAGGGCATTGACTAATCTACTCCTCAGTTCGTCAAAACATTCTTCGCACTCTTTCATCTAAACAAATTTAACCCCTTTTCGTGTGAGCTTTGTTCAAGGGTTAGGCAACCAGGAAAAATTCTAGGCGAAACGTCGATAATAACCTGATAAACCAATTAAACTGCGTACCTCAGTTATACTCGTTGGTGCTGGCCATTCTGGGATTGCCTTTGTCTTAGAAGGATCAACAGAGATTCCATCTTAGAGAAAATATGCCAATGAAAATAAATCTCCTGATGCCAGAATTCACACATGCTAAAATTCCCATATAATTAATGTCTTATAAGAGACTTTAGAATAATGCGTAAGTGATTTTCATGATCTTCATATCTTTTGGAGTATACCAAGATATCATCAATAAATACCACTAAAATTTCATCATGATATTCCTTGCAAACTATCTTCATTAGATCCATGAAGACAAAGGGTGCATTAGTCAATCCAAAATGAGTTACTATAAACTCATATTGCCCGTACCCGGTTCAAAATGTTGTTTTCAGAATGTCTTACTTATTCACACACAACTGATGATATCCATATCGAAGGTCAATTGTTGAAAAATATTGAGCTCCATGAATTTGGTTGAATTAATCATTAATGTGAAGTAGGGGATACTTGTTCTTTATTGTTATAGCACTTATATCCCAGTAGTCAATGCACAACATCGTAGATCCATCTTTCTTCTTAACAAAAAGGATAAGGGCTCCCCATGGAGAAACAATAGGGAGAATAATTCCATTGTTTCTCAATTCCTCTATTAGTTTCTTTAGTTCCACTAATTCTATAGTTTCTATTCTATAAGGGGTCTTCAATATGGGCCTTGAACCAGAAATTAAATCAATGAAAAACTCAATTAATCATTCTGGAGGATACCAAGGAAAATCTTCTGGAAACACATCAATATATTATTTCACAATAGGCACGCTCTCTATTAAAAAATTCTTCTCCTCTCCCATCATTATTTCATTATAATCTTCTCCAATAATTGAATTTAATTGAGCTTTTGGGGTGGATCTAGATAAGAATTAGGTCGTGATTTTTTTGCTATAAAGATAAGGTACTCCTTATCATCATCCAAAATAGTAACCTCCTACTTCTCACAATAAAATTTCACATCATTTTCCGAAATCCAATCCATACTAAGGATGATATTAAATTCAATCATGGGTATGGCGATTAGATTAGCAGATAAAGAACATTTATATGCCCTAATGGGGAAAAATTCAAAAAAACATTGTTGCAATGATTCTTCCCTTAGGAGATTTGACTAACAACTACCTTGTTAAATCAAATTGGAAATATCTAATTTTTTTAGCTAACTGGGAAGATATGAAACAATGTGATGATATATAATCAAATAAAGTATTTTCTAAACTTGATGAAAACATTAAATTACCTGCCACCGCGTCTCTCAGAGCTTCAAACTTAGTAGTGGTGATAGCATAAGCTTTTCCTTGATTAATTTTCCTTTTTTGAGGTAATTTCCCCTAACGCATAGGATATTAATTTGCATAATGCCCCCTTTCTCTACAATTGTAGCATTCAACATCTAAAGCCTATTTCTTCCCCTTGCAATCACGAGCTTGGAGTCCCTTTTCACCACAATTTTAACAGACTCACATTCCCTTAAGGCATGTAGCAGGGAGTTTCTTCCCCCATTTACTACAGGATGGATATTCAACTTTTCCCATCTTCTCGTTATTTCCATTTCCAGAGTGTTCAACAGATCTGTTCTTCTCTTTCTTCACTTTAGAGTCGTAAGACTTAGAGAATTGGTTTTTTTCTTGATAGCACATGAGACAATATCATTGTATGATGAAAAGGATTACGAGACTAATGCTCGACATAGAAATGGTTTTATACCATCAAATAATTGATAAATATTACATCTTGGGATATGTATATAATCTATAGAATTCCTCGCTAACCTTGTAAAGTTAGCTTTATAATTTTTGACATTCTCATCCTCCTTTTTCCTCAGACTCAGAAATTATCTTTCTATATCCGATTGATGGTTATGAGGAAAGTATTTTTCTATGAAAATTTCCTTAAACTCCCTCCATTCCATATTTGATACTTCATCATATTCCTTTGTGTTTTGAATCAATGACCACCATTGATCAGAATCTTCACTGAGGTGGTAAACTTCCATGACAACTTTTTCCCTTTCATTACACCCCAGGGCGTGGAATATTTTCTCTAAGGAATTTATCCATGGCTCGACTACTAGTGGATTTATACCCCCATTGAATGTTGGTGTTTGTTTCCTCATGAAGAGATATAACATTGATCCTCCACTCTGCGGATCAGGGTGCTCCATACACGTAAGGTTATTATTCATAACCTGAGTCAGTTGTCCCAGTATAGTGATTAGCTGATCAGCAGCAGTTGCATCACCAACTCCACTATAATTATCTTGAGTAGGAGGGAAATCCCTAGATGTATTACATGCATTGATATGGTTTCTATTCCTTCCACTAAGAGCCATTTCTAAACAATGTCATAAACTAGATTAGTTTATGAATCTAAATACATAAATCCAAACTTGTAAAACACTTAACATGAATTGAATAGTTTATGGATATAATCCATAACTATAAAAATGTTTTCTTTGAGGAAGTATATAGACATAAACCCTTCATAATGGTTTGTAAATAAAATTAGAATTATCCTAAGAATTTCCCCTGGGTGTGGCGTAACCAAGAGTGCAGCAATGCCCATTGTCATGCACCAGTTCCCGTTCGAGTCGAGCTCAAAGTGTTGTTTTCATGTTTTACCCCTAGGTACATCTGTTCCAAAGCCCGGATCTACCTACTCGTATCTAGAAATGGATGTATTTCTTGGAAAACTCACAAAATCTATACAATACACAAATTCTGGGATGTTCTAGTATACTAATCCTCAAAGTCTATCTTAGAACTATGTGCACAATTCCGAGTTTATCTAAATCTAGTTTCCAAGGATTGTACTAAACTTCCTATGATACAACTGTAATACCCAGACCATATAATCCCAGAGTTGGTGAATTTTTACGTATCATTGTCATGATAAAAAAAGATCAAGGCTCGATAGACTGATTAGATTAGTAGCCTTTGAAGTACTAGAAACATTCATAAGGTTTTCATTACATCATAAAATAGAAAACTAAAACAAAATTGCTTCCATAGACAACATTGAGAACCCATAGAATATCCTTGAAATTTAATCATAATATACTTTTTCACATCCTGGGAAAAATAAAACATAGAAAGGACTGAGCTTAGATACTCAGTAAATATAACAATATAGCGGAAAAATTCATAAATAAGCATCAACATTTAAGGCAATGCATAAAACTAAAACAAAATCAGTTTCATCATAAAAATCATCATAATATAGAAAATATAAATCCAAATAATTACATTTAATTACTCACATGGATATTCTATTATTCAAATAATCACATGCAATATAAATAACCACTTTCATAATGATGGAATGCTTAATGCCAGACTTTATAACCACCTAGTCAAGGACTTGTGCCAGGACTACACACAGGATTTTATCAAGGCCTTGTTCCCAGACACTAGTTTGTCTCATGAGACCTACCGATGAATCGAGGAGTTATAGCGGGCTCCACCTATCACTTAATATGTCCAATGCATTCCTCATATGAAAGTGTTTAAACATAAAAAAACATTCATATTAAAACTAGCTTACAAAATGTCAATACCATATCTATAAACCATGAATGGTGTAAAAATAACACATCTATAGTCAAACATATCACAAAACATTCAATATAATTTGGAAGTTTTGTATCATAATAAATAAAATTCATATAAGCTTAAATTCCATCAAAGGATGTTGACATAGATGAAATCAAAACATTGATTAGGGAAATATCCCTTTATATTTTGAAATAATTTAAGAAAATATTTATTTTGAAAATATTATTATAAGATTTAAAGGACAGCTTAGATGATGTTATAATGATAGAAATTTGCTTCACCCACCGTATAAGTAAAAAAACATTCCTACCATAATTTTGTCGAAACGGTCATAAGGTACCTTGTTTGGAAAATGACAGAAAGATTCGTTTCAAAACATTTTATAAAAATTCAAACAAGGCTATAAATGTATTTAACTCATATTCTAGTAAATAGTAAAAATAGTTTGGAATAAATTTTTAAGAAGCTTGGATGTGGATGATAAAGAGGTCCCAATAGATAATTAAGTAAAAACAACCTCGGATAAAAATGAGATTGTGAAATTAACCCCTACATTGTACTTTTATTTGGTCGAGGGTAGTTTAACATCATGTATAATGGTGATATAATTTTTATTAAAATTTTAAATAATCATATACATTAATATGGTATCATATATGATCTTTTAAAATTTCATTGTTAATAATATCTTAGTATTATCGTTGTTTTGGGTGTTAATAGATTCATTTTTCTTTTATATTATTTATTATGTGAGTCATATTTGTTATGAATGGAATGTATCTTATTCATATCTAGAATGATATTAAGTCTTTAAACATTATTTTTAATCATCAATTGAAAATTATTCCTAAATGGATACTATGGAGAACTAATCTCATCGCGTTCATGGAGACAGTAATCTGTACGTACGCACGAGCGACAATATCATTGTTTTGATATTAAAAAAATGTATAATTGGATGGTATATCATATATATAGAATAATTATCATGTTATATATATTATTTACATCAATTATATATCATTATTATATCAATAGAAATAATAATGTATTGAATAACAACTACACCACGACGTGGAGACGGTAAGCCGTACGTACACATGTATGGTGACATGTCATTCAAAGGATATATAGAATAATGAATATGGTTGTACCGTATTTATAATAACATCACAGTATACTGAATATTATGGAGTTATTTTTTTAGAATGTAAACGACAAAGAAATATTAAGTGGAAGAAGAAAGGAACTTGGAGGAGGTGATGAAATATTTATCTCTTCTTCAGGTTATTCCTTTTGATTCGATCAAAAGGGATCCATAGGTTGGATTTATGACTAAAGGAAGGACTATAATATTAATGGAGGATAGTTTATAGGGTATTTGGGAAGGTTTTAGAAAATCCAAAAAGCATTGATGGTGTTAATTTTTGGGAAGAGGGAGTGGCCTTTTATAATAGTGGTGAGGGGAACCATAGGAATATTTAGAAATATTATTTTATAATAAAATCATATTCGGTTTCTAATGGCCACAAAATGAATTATTAAAAGTAAAATGTGGGGATGGGTCAAATGACATTCAACCAATAGGATTTTGATAGGTTTGGGTCACTATATTAACCTTATATTTTAGATTTAACTCTTAGTTAAATAGTTTGACATTTACCATGTCTTTTTGTATTATTATATTATATAGTAAATAAACTAACTATAAACATCCAAGAGAACCCCAAGTGGTTCATTAATTATTCATATATGATTATATAAGTCTATTTTAAGAACCTTATATTTTTAGGAATATAATATAAATTAAAAATATAATAGTTAAAAAAACCCTTTTATGTCATTTTGACAGTACTTGGTATTTTTTGTTTTCTAAATTTGTAAAAGTATTTTTACTTCTAAATAGAATCATATAACCAGCCCAAAAATGTAATATTAACCTACAAAATTAGTGTAATTAATAAAAATATCAAATTTAATTTATTTGGATATTTATAATATCAATTATTTTAATATTTCATTAATTAGGTAATTTCTGCGTCAACATTGATTCATAAATAAATTAATTTATTTAATGTATAAAAATTATAAATAAAATACCATTATGTATGAAATATTTTTAGCTTTATAATGAAAATATATAGTCTAATTTATCTTATGTATAACCCTATATTAAAAATGGGTTATTTAATAAACATTGAATTTATCACTTTTAACTCTTCATTGAATTTAATAATAATAAATGTTCTACTCTAATCCAAGTGGACCAAAGAGGTTCATATTTTATTTTTACGGTTGTTTTTGGTCGAATTATACTTAAAAAATAGAATTAGCATATGTTTTAGGATAATAATAATATCATTTTTCCCTTTAATTACCCTATTAACATTTAACAATGGTAAACAAAAGTAAAAAGTTACTATTTAAATAAAATAATTTTCATCTTATTTAAAAACATTTTACTTACTGCTATCAATGGAATCTCTCTGCTTTTTGAAAATCAACTAAAAAAAGCGGTAAAATTAGTTTTATGTAAATTTTCAAATGCTCCTATGAGGTGGGTAAAATACGGTAAAAAGATCATTAAAGTTTTTATAAATAAAAAATTATTATAAACTGACTACAATAAATTACATTGAACATATTTAGGTATTATGTATCTATTTGTATCTAAAATAAATATAAATAAAATATATAATTATTTAAATAAAAATTTGGTTTTAAACTAAAACTTAATGTTTTTCACTATTCATCAAAAATTGAATGTTTTCAGAAAAAATAAAAAATATTCACCATAAGATAATTTCGATATTATGAATCAAAAAATGAAGTCAATTTTTAATGATAAAATTTATATAAATTCAAAATTTTTGGTTTTACTATTCCTAACATCTATTTTGATTGGTTGTGGTGTGTTAGAACTTGAAGTTGTGTACAACACACGGAACTGTATTCTTCAAAGAGAATCGTATAGTGGAAGCTTGGGGTGTTAAAATATGTCTCAATTTACATTTATTTGGATATTTATAATATTAATTATTTTAATATTTTATTAATAAGGTAATTAATACATCATCATCGTTTCATACATAAATTAAATTATATAATGACCAAAAATTATAAATAAAATACCATTATGTTGGAAATATTTTTAGATTTCCAATTAATATTTATAGTCAAATTTATATTGTGTTTTTCCCAATATTAAAAATGGTTTAGTTATTAAAAATTTAATTTAACGCTTTTAACTCTTTTTAAAATAAAATAATAATAAATATCCTATTCTTATCAAAGTTGACCATAGAGGATCATATTTTATTGATAAGGTTGTTTTTAGTCGAATTGCACAAACAAAATAGAAATATGACATGTGTTAGGGTAATTATAATATCATTTTTACCCTTAATTAACATATTTACTTTTATCTGTGGTAAATAATATTCAAAACTTACGATTCACGAAATATTATTTTCATCCTTTTGAATGAAATTTTACTTATTGATGTCAACCGTGAATCTTTTATTTCTTAAATTCAACTCAAATAATTGGTAACATTTTGTTTTATGCAAATTTGCAAATGCTACAAGAAGGTGAGTAAAAAACATTAAAAAGTTCAATTAATTTAATACATATAATTATATTATAAAATGAATCCAATTAATTTAATTGAACATATATAGATATTATATATCTATTTTTAAATTTAACAAAATCTACGTAAAATAAATAATAATTTAAATAAAAAGCCGGTTTTTAATAATAACGCAATGTTTTTCACTATTCATCAAAAATTGATTGTTTTCAGAAAAACAACAAAAATTCACCATAATCTAATTTTTATATTTTGAGATAAAAATTGTTTTTTTACCATATTCAGAACATAGAAGTTGTATTACTAAATTTAAAAATAATTCCCATTGTCAAAACCATAAGACTTGTTTTTAAAAAGTAAAAACTATGAAAAGATTAACACGTGTTTATGAAAAATTTAAATGGGAAATTACTTATAATGACCAAATTTGTATAAAATGGTAAAAATATAATCTAATTATACTTCCAATCCATTCAAATTTATAATTTAACACTACAAATTATTTTTATTAAACATGTTTTTTAGTTAAAATTTGGTATTTTTCACTATTCAACCAAATAGGAAATTTGTATAAAAAACACCAAAAAATTTATCAAAACTAAATTTTTATTTCCTGATACTATAGAAAAAGATTATTTTGGAAAATTGAATTTGTAAAAGTGTCAAATATTGGATTTAAAAAGGGTTCTCTTTTAAAAGGCGGTATAATTGAATTTTCTGAAAAATACTCCATTATCTAAAAAAATTAATTTTTTCTTGCATTATGTCTAAAAACACATAATATGGATGTAAAAATTTATGTGGAATAAATAAAATTTAAAATGCATATAATACAATTCATAACCTCTTTTGAACAGCTAGTTTGGTAAGTCCGGGTGCGATCGAACTCGGTGTTAAGTGTAACTCAAGTTATTGAATTGCCTTGAAGAAACAACGTACTATGAAATATTGGGGGGTTACATACCCTATCCAAAAAAAAATTAAATAGGAGAAAAAAGTTATTCAGTCCTAATCTACTGATAATATATTACAAAATCTCAACCAAACCACCAAGTCTTATCTATATGGTCACAAGAAATCTTGTGTACCTCGATGTATGTAAGTGGTTACCAACTAGTAGTAGGTGTTTATGACCATAAATGGGAGACGATCACTAGTGGAAAAATGTATTTTGACGTCGGTTTCTAACCGATTTCAATAAAGGCGACGTAAAAAATATATATTTCAACATCAGTTTTTATAAACCGACATCAAAAATCTTCGCCACGCAGGTCTTTGGCAACGTTTTATATAAAAACCGACCCCAAATTTCAGGGCCTCAGGGATATTTGGCATCGGTTTTTATATAAAACGATGCAAAAAATCAGGCCCTGGTGGTCTTTGGCGTCAGTTTTTTTATACCAATGCTGAAATTCATGACGTTGGGGGTCATTGGCATTGGTTTTTTAGAAAACCGACGTCTAAATCTGGCTTCTACATGAGTTTTAACAATTGTTTTTGATAAAAACCTTATCTACATCGGTTTTCAAAAATACCGATGTCAAAACCACAAAACTCTAAATATTGGAATATAGATCGTTTCCAAAGCTTCGATTTGACTGGTTATGAAGCTAAAATGGACATACGGATCAAAAGTTATGGTTGCCATAAGTTGTACCTCATTATGGGTCAATCGATACAAAATTCTTCGAAGAATACAGGAAAAAAATGAACCAAAATGAATATTCCAAATGAACAAAAAAATATAATTAATGATTGATACTAACTTTAATTCTTTTATTGGGCCATTTGAATCGATATGTTGTTTATCATTATTTCACTTTGTTTTAAGGGAGAACTCACACGGTAATGAAAATAGTGAGTGGTAAAAAAATTCCAACAAAATAATGAATCTTATGCAGAAGTTTTATTTTTGTATCTCGATTAGTAGAATCATTCATCATCATTATAAGAATAATATTATTTTTAGTGATAAAGAAAACAATACTAATGAAATTAAATGATGAAAATAAATACCTTGTACAAATCGTCGATTGAAGAATATTTGAAATATGGATTGTATCATAGATTTCAAAAATGTTGAAAGAAGGAAGATGAGATTTTATATAGTGTAAATGAAAATTTCTACAGAGGCGATTCAATAAAATTTGAGCGGGATATTGAAAATATGAACGCACGTTGGGAAAAAATTGAAATATCGAAACCACGTATTTGAAATTTTACTTTTAACATCGGTTAAATATATAACCGATACTACAAATATGCTCATGTTTGGGTATTAACATCAGTTTTTGGAAAAACAATGCAAAAAAGAAACTTTTAACGTCAGTTTTATGTAAAACTAATGCCAAAAGGGCCTTTTTACGTCGGTTATTGAAAAAAACCGACGCCAAAAATCAAGTCTTATAATTTCCAACTTCCGACGCCCATAACTATTGATTCGTAAGTCAGGATTTTCTCCACAACCTGTCAAATTGAAGCTTGAAAAATTATCTAAAACTTTTATTTTGATCATTGGCATCGGTGTTTTGTAAAACCAATGCCAAAAGGGCCTTTTAACGTCGGTTTTTAAAAAACACCGACGACAAAAATCAAGTCATATAATCGCAAACTTCTGACGCCCATAACGTTTGATCCGTAAGTCCGTTTTTCTCCACGACCTGTCAAATTGAAGCTAGGGAAATTATATAAAACTTTTATTTTGATAATCGGGGTCGGTGTTTTGTAAAACCGATTCCAAAAAGGGTTTTTAAATTCGGTTATTAAAAAAACCGACGCCAAAAATCAAGTCATATAGTTTCCAACCTCCGACACCCATAAATTTTGATCCATAAGTCCGTTTTTACTCCACAACATGTCAAATTGAATTTTGGTAAATTATATAAATCATTTATTGTGATCATTGGCATTTGTTTTTTATAAAACCGACGCCAAAAAGGGCCTTTTAACGTCGGTTATAAAAAAAATGACGCCAAAAATCAAGTCATATAATCTCAAACGTCTGACCCCCATAAATTTTGATCTGTAAGTCCGTTTTCACTCCACGACCTGTCAAATTTAAGCAATAGAAATTATATAAAACTTTTATTATGTTCTTTGGCGTCTTTTATTTGCAAAACCGACATCAAATGGGGATTTTTAACGTTTGTTATTAAAAAAACAGACGCCAAAAATCATGTCTTATAATTTCCAACTTCCGATGCCCATAACATTTGATTCGTAAGTTTGTTTTTGCTCCACGACATGTCAAATCAAGGCCTGGGAAATTATCTAAAACTTTTATTCTGATCATTGGTGTCGGTTTTTTGTAAAACCGATGCCAAAAATCTCTTTTTAACGTCGGTTATTAAACAAAACCGACGCCAAAAATCAAGTCATATAATCTCAAATTTCCAATGCCCATATCTTTTTATCCATAAGTCCATTTTCACTCTACGACCTGTCAAATTGAAGCTAGATGAATTATCTAAAACTTTTATTTTGATTTTTGGAATCGGTGTTTTGTAAAACAGACGCCAAAAAGGACCTTTTAACGTTGGTTATTAAAAAACACGACGCCAAAAATCAAGTCTTATAATTTCCATCTTCCGACGCCCATAACTTTTGATCCTAAGTCTGTTTTTGTTCCACGACCTGAAAAATTAATGCTTGGGAAATTATCTAAATCTTTTATTCTAATCATTGGCGTTGGTTTTTTTGTAAAACCAATGCCAAAAAGGTCATTTTAACGTCGGTTATTAAAAAAAACTGACGCCAAAAATCAAGTCATATAATCTCAAACTTCCAACGCCCATAACTTTTGATCCGTAAGTCTGTTTCTGCTCCACGACCTGTAAAATTTAAGCTAGAGAAATTATATAAAACGTTTATTTTTATCATTGGCATCGGTTTTTTGTAAAAACGACGCCAAAAGGACCATTTAATGTCGGTCTCTTAAAAATGATGTTAAACTACCGAAGTTAAAACAATTTTTCCACTAGTGTAAACCCCTAGTATCCTCTCATTGATTATATGAAAATAATTAAAATGAAAAAATAACAAATAAATATTTTTTGTAATGAAGTGTAAATATAATATGGATTACATTTTATACAAAAAGACAGGCTCCCAAATCGATGATCGAAAATAGAGTAATAAATATAGATAAACAAATATGAAATGAGAATCATCCAAAATATTCCCTAATATGATACTATATATTTTCCACTCTTCATACCTTTACATTATAGGTCCTTATCCCATAATCGATCTCTATTCAGGAAATCTTCAAGTGAAAGGAAATTCTTTAATGGGGTGTGAGTACAAGTGTAAGAACCTGAGTTTTGAACCTATAAGACTTTGCGTATTTCTTGATGATATGCCACGTGTTTTCCATGTTTAGATTCTCTTTGTTAGAAGAGTCCACTCTCCTACTATAGGTAGCGAAGACTCGGCAAGATGTTCATCTTCTCACCGTTCCTAGCTCCATGCGTTTGGACGAGTTTACTTCCCTCCTCTTTTTGGGTTGAGTTGCATTCTCTTTACTATAATATTTTACTATTATGGTTTTGTCTACTGTGCACCTCTTTAGTGAATCCTTTTTTTCTCCCTCGAGATTTCAGGGAATCCTACTGAGTATATTTATTCTCACCCGTGGTTGGGATTTACCCGCACCTGTTGTGTCCTTGCAGATGACATAAAGGTCGACCGTGAGTACAGAGGAGCGTAGAGGTCACAGGAGCTCAGAGAGCTTTCCATGGTCGTGCCAGAGTTTTCAGGTGGGGATCTATCCTGTTGTTTTCTTTTGATACCTGTTGTTGGGTTGGGAAACCTTTGTGGTTGGGAGTGTGTTTTTTCCTTTTTTCTATTCGGTAATTTTCAGTACTTTCCTCACTTTACTTGTTCTATTTAGTGGTTGATGCATGACTATGTTTGGGTTATAGCTATTTGTCATGTGGTTTTCTTTTTTTTCTGCACTTCTGCATCAAGTGAGTTGTGTGTGCATGTGTACAGGTACTTAGGCGAAGGCCTCCCCGAGATAATTAGGCCTTCGGCGCTGGTTGCCAGCCTCTAGCCTTTGGAGGCAGGCTTGAGGTAGTTGCAGCTCGGGACCAGTAGGGTCGGCTCATGACAACAACACTCAATAGAAAACCACCAATTGATCCCTAATCCCGTGTTATCAAGTGTAATTAAGTTAGTCCATAATATAATATATTTATAACAAATAAAAATATTAGAAAAACCAAAACTGAGTGGTCACACACTAACTAAGGTGACACAAACTGTAACACCCCCTGATTTCATAGAATGTTATTTTCATTAAAGTAATTCAATAGCTTGGGTGACACACAACACCGAGTTCGAGCACACCACGACATACCAAAATAATCGTTCAAAATGATTTTATGAATATTATTAACAGAATTTTGAATTTTATATACTTCATATAATTTTAATATCAATATTATGTGTTTCTTATACATAATATAAGAACAAATTAAACTTTTCAGATAAAATAAGTTTTAAAAAAATAAATTTTACCTCCTTTTAATGGAAAACCCCTTTTAAAACCTATATTTGACTCTTTTATATATTCAATTTAAGGAAATTAAAATCTTTATTAGAATCGGTACATAAAAATTTATTTTGGATTATTTTTTGTACTTTTCTGATAACTTTTATATTTTGATGAATACTGAAAAATACTGAATTTTAAAAGAAATTTTTTTAATGTAAATAATTAATAGTGTTAAATTATTCTTTTTATTGGTTTGTAATTATTATTAGATTATATTTTTTTCATTTAATACAATATAGGACATTATATGTAATTTCACGTTTAAATTTGAAAAACACTTGTCAATCTTTGGATAGTTTGTACTTTTTCAAAAACTAGATTTTTTGTTTTGCCAATAGGAATTAATTTTAAATTAATTAATAAAAATTATTGGTTTTTAATTTTGTAAATTAGAAATAATTTTTAATTCAGAATATCAAATTTTTTCTTAGGGTGAATATTTGGTATTTTTCAAAAAACATTCAATTTTTTATGAATACTGAAGAACAATATTTTATTGTTTAAACTACCTTTTTATTAAATTAATTAATTAATTTTTTATTTTAAGTCAAAATAGATACCTAATACCTATATATGTTCAATGTAATTCATTTGGGGTAATTTTATAATAAGTTTAGATATATAAAACTTTATTGAAATTTTTACCGTCTTTTACCAACCTTCTAGGAGCATTTGAAAATTTTCTTAAAACATATTTTACCACTACTGTGAGTTGAATTTAAAAATTATGAGAGACATGGATAACATCAGTATGTAAATTTTGGTTCAATAAGATGTAAATTAGTTTCGGTGAATAAAAACTTCTGACTTTTATTTAACATGGTGAAAAGTAAATAGTGTAATTAAATGTAAAAATGATACAATAATTATCCTAACACATTTCCTAATTCTATTGGATAAATTTCATTCATCCAATAAAGACCATAGGAATATAATATGATCCTCTTTTGTCCACATGGTTTAGATTAAGACATTTATTATCATTTTATTTAAAGAAGAGTTAAAACTTTTAAATTATATTTTTAATAAATAAACCATTTTTAATATAGGGTTACACAAAATATAAATTCATAGATAAATATTTATTATAAATATAAATACATTTCTTAATTAATGGTATTTTATTTATAATTTTTATACATTAAATAATTTTATTTATATATGACACAATGATGATGTAGTAATTACCTCGTTAATGAAATATTAAAATAAATGATATTATAAATATCCCAATAAAAGTAAATTGACACTTATGATGAATTAAAATAATTTTCTATGTTAATATGAACTGTTAGGGTTTATGAAATAATTCTTTTTATTGATAATGTTTTTATGGCTTTCAGAAAAATCAAATACTAAATAGTGTCAAAATTGACACAATTGAGTTTTTAAAACAAATACTCCATTATTAATTTATATAATATTCATAATAATATAAGGATCATAAAAGGGACTTAAATAAGGTTATATATATTAATAATTAACCACTTGGTGTTCTTTTGGATTATAATAGTATGTTTATTAACCATATACGATGAAAATATCAAGAGACGTGGTAAATCTCAAACTATTTAACTAAGAGTAAAATAAAAAAGATAGGATTAATATGGTTACAAAATCCTTTATAAAACCTATTGGTTGAGAGGTTTTTGACCCATACCCTCATTATCCTTGAAATAAATCATTTTGGAGCCATTAGAAACTGAAAATAAATTTATTATAAAATAATATCGCACGCTTTTCCTAAAGTGCTTGTCACATCTCTAATAAAAGGGCTCTTCCCCTTCTCTAAAAATCACACCTCCAAAGCCATTTGGGTCAGAAATCAACTACCCACATATCCTCCCAAATTCAATCAAATAAACCTAGATTCATTACTTTTATCAGAAAGCTATCCTATGGAGACCTTTTTATCAACTCAAAAGGAAACACCCAAGGAAGAGGTAATAATTTCACCACCCTCTTTCATGTTCTTTTCTTCTTCCACATCTTCTTTTTTTCCATTCCAAAATAAAAAATCAAATACCTTATACATACTGTGATGATATTAAAAATATTGTACAACCATATTCTTTATTTTATCCATCCTATAAATAACAATGTCACCATACGTGCGTACGTACGACTTACCATCTCCGCATCGTGGTGTAGTTTGTTATTCAAACACTTCATTATTTGGATCTATATAATAATGAGTATAAATGATCTAAATAATAAATATAACATGTTAATTATTCTTTATATATGTTATAACATCCAATTACATATTATTTCATCATCAATAAAATTATATTGTCGCTCATGCATACGTACGACTTACCATCTCCACGAACATGATGAGGTTCATTCCCCTTCGTAATTATTCTATAATAATTTTTATTTTATGATTAAAAATAATGTTTATGAACATAATATAATTCTGGATACGAATAAAATATATCCTATACATAACAAATATTAGTTACATAACAAAACATATAAATGAAAAAAAACCAGTTAACAACCAAAACAACAATACTACTGAAATATCATTAATAAAGTAGTATTAGAAGACCATATATGATATCATATTTTTGTATTTGGTTCTCGTAGAATTTAATAACAATGATTACACCATTATACCACAGGATAAATTTTCCTATACAATTAAAAAGTACAAGGTAATGTGTAACACCCCAAGAATCCATGATACGCTTCTCTTTGAATAATACAACAGTGTGTGTTGTACGCAACTTTGAGTTCTAACACACACCACAACCAATAAAACTAGCCATTATGAATATTAATACCCACATTTTGAAATTTTATAAATTTTTTCTTTAAAAATGATCTTCATTTTTGGATTCGAAAAATATAAATTATCTTAGGGAGATTTTTTGGTATTTTTTGGAAAACATTCAATTTTTGATGAATAGTGAAAAAACACAGAGTGATAGTTTAAAATCGAATTTTTATTTAAATAATTATTTATTTTATTTAAATTTGTTTTAGGTAAAAATAGATACATAATGTCTAAATAAGATCAATTTAATTGATTGGATTCAGTTTATAATTATTTAAGATATATAAAACATTTATTGAACTTTTTACCGTCTTTTACCAATCTCCTTGGAGAATTTGCAAATTTACATATAATATAATTTTACCTCTTCTATGAGTGGAATTTCAAAAATATGAGAGACACGGTTAATAACAAGGAGTAAAATGTGGTTTAGTAAGATAAAAATATATTTTGATGAATAGTAACTTTTTACTTTTATTTACCACAGTTAAAAGTAAATAGGGTAATTAAGGGTAAAAATGATATTATTATTACCCTAATACATGTCCTAATTCTATTGGATACGTAATATTCGGCCAAAAACAATCTTAAGAATAAAATATTAACCTATTTGGTCCATTTTGATTAGATTAGGACATTTATTATTATTTAATTCAAAAAAGAGTTAAAATCATAGTCTAATAATTAAAACATTTTTAATATAGGGTTATACATAAGATAAATTCAATTTAAATGTTCATTAGAATCATAAAACTATTTCCTAAATAATTTTATTTTATTAATAACTTTTAGAAATTAAATATTTTATTTTATTTATGACACTATGGTGATGGAGTAATTACCTAATTAATGAAATATTAAAATAATTGATATTATAAATATCCAAATAAATGAAATTTGAGACTTTTTTTTAATTCCACTAATTTTATAGTTTAATATGACATATTAGGGTTAGTTAGATGAATTTTTTTTGATGTAAAAATGCTAATGAATTTAGCAAAAACAAAATACTAAATAGTGTCAAAATTGACATAAAAGTGTTTTTAAAACTAATATTAAATTATTATTTTATATTCTATTCCTAAAAACCTAAGGTTCAGTCAATGGACTTATATAATGATAGATGTATCATTAAGGTACCACTTGTGGTTCGTTTGGAAGTATATAGTATTTTTATTAACCATATAATATAAAAATACAAAGAGACATGGTAAATGCCAAACTATTTAACTAAGAGATAAATATAAAAGATAAAGTTAATATAGTGACCCAAATCTGTCTGAAACCTACTGGTTGAGTGGTTTACGACCCACCCATCCTCTCTACTGCCTTTAAATAATCCGTTTTGGAGCCATTAGAAACCGAAAATAATTTTATTAAAAAATAATATTTCTAGCTTTTCCTATGGTGCCCCCTCTTATAAAAGGGCACTCCCCCTTCTCTCTAATTCACACCTTAAAAGCCTTTTGGATCATCCAAACCATGCCCAAATATCCTCTCAACTCCCCTAAATTCATCCTAGAGGCCATACTTTAGTCATGAATCCATCTTAAAGAGCCCTTTTGATCAAATCAAATGAAATAACCCAAGGAATAGGTAATAATTTCCCCACACACTTTCAAGTTCTTATCATCTTCCAATTATTCTTTCATTGTTATTTCCATTATAAAATAATAACTCTAATGTCTTTAATATACTGTGATGTTATGATGAATATGGTACAACCATATTCATCATTCTATCCAACTTTTGAATGACATATCACCATACATGCGTACGTACGGATTACCGTCTCCACGTCATGGTGTAATTGTTGTTCAATACATTAATATGATATCATATATGATCTTTCAAATTTTTTTGTTAATAATATCTTAGTATTATGGTTGTTTCGGGGGTTCACGGATTCATTTTCCTTTATATTATTAATTATGTGAGCCATATTTGTTATGGATGGAATGTATCTTATTCATATCCAGAATGATATTAAATATTTAAACATTATTTTTAATCATCAATTGAAAATTAGTCCTGAATGGATACTATGGGGAATGAATCTCATCGCGTTTGTGGAGACGGTAATCTGTACGTACGCACGAGAAACAATATCATTATTTTGATATTAAAATAATATATAATTGGATGGTATATCATATATATAGAATCATTATCATGTTATATTTATTATTTATATCAATTATACATCATTATTATACCCATAAAATTAATAATGTATTGAATAATAACTACACCACGACGTGGAGACGGTAAGCCATACGTACGCACGTATGGTGACATGTCATTCAAAGGATGTATATAATTATGATTATGGTTGTGCCATATTTATAATAACATCACATTATATTGATGATTCTAGAGTTATTATTTTATATTGTAAGCAACAAAGAAAGAAGAAGTGGAAGAAGAAAGGAACTTGGAAGAGGTGGTGAAATATTTATCTCTTCTTCAGGTTCGTCCTTTTGATTTGATCAAAAGGGCACTTTATGTTGGCTTTATGACTAAAGGAATGAATCTAGGATGAATGGAGGATAGTTTATAGGGTATTTGGGTAGGGTTTGGCCAAGCCAAAAAGCTTTGATGGTATGAAGTTATGGGAAGAGGGAGTGCCCTTTTATAATAGAGGTGAGGGAACCTTAGGAAAATCTTGAAATATTATTCTTTAAATAAATCATTTTCGGTTTCTAATGGCTCCAAAAGAAATTATTCAAAGGATAATGCAAGTTTGGGTCAAAAAAATTTCAACCATTAAGATTTTGACATGTTTGGGTCACTATATTAACCTTATCATTTAGATTTAACTCTTAGTTAAATAGTTTGACATTTACCATGTCTCTTTGTATTTTTATATTATATGGTTAATAAACATACTATAAACTTCCCAGAGAACCCCAAGTGGTTCATTAATGATACACCTATCATTATATAAGTTGTTTTGAAGAACCTTAGATTTTTAAGAATAGAATATCAATTAATAATAAAATAGTTTTTTAAAAAACTCTTTTATGTCAATTTTGATAGTATTTGTTATTTTGTTTTTTCTAAACTCATAATAGTATTATTACTTCGAAATAAAATCATCTAGCCAACCCTAACATGTTATATTAACCTATAAAATTGGTTTAATTCATAAAAAGTCTCAAATAAAATTTATTTGGATATTTATAATATCAATTATTTTAATATTTCATTAATTAGGTAATTACTGCGTCATCATCGTTTCATAGATAAATTAATTTATTTAATGTACATAAATTATAAATAAAATACCATTATGTAGGAAATATTTCTAGCTTTCTAATGAAAAATTATAGCCTAATTTATCTTATGTGTAACCCTATATTTAAAATGGTTTAGTTAATAAACATTCAATTTTACACTTTTAACTCTTCTTTGAATTAAATAATAATAAATGTTCTACTCTAATCCAAGTGGACCATAGAAGTTCATATTTTATTTGTATGGTTGTTTTTGGTCTAATTATACTTACCCAATAGAATTAGGACATGTGTTAGGATAATAATAATATCAATTTTCCCCTTAATTACCCTATTTACATTTAACCGTGGTAAATAAAAGTAAAAAGTTACTATTCACCAAAAATAATTTTCATCTTATTGAAACACAATTTACTTCCTGATATCAATGGTTCCTCTAAGATTTTTGAAATTCAACTCACAGAAGCGGTAAAATTAGTTTTATGTAAATTTGCAAATGCACTTATGAGGTGGGTAAAGGACGGTAAAATGATCATTAAAATTTTTATAAGTCTAAAATTATTATAAACTGACTACAATGAATTACATTGAAATTATGTAGGTATTATGTATCTATTTTTAACTAAAATAAATTTAAATAAAATAAATAATTATTTAAATAACAATTCGGTTTTAAACTATAACTTAATGTTTTTCACTATTAATCAAAAATTGAAAGTTTTCAGAAAAAATAAAAAGATTCACCCTAAGATAATTTTGATATTATGAATCCAAAAAAGAAGTCCATTTTGAATGATAAAATATATATAATTTCAAAATTTTGGTTTTACTATTCATAACGGTTATTTGGATTGGTTGTGGTGTGTTAGAACTCGAAGTTACGTACAACACACACAACTGTATTATTCAAAGAGCATCATACATTGGATGCTTGGGGTGTTAAAATATGTCTCTATTTACATTGATTTGGATATTTATAATATATATTATTTTAGTATTTTATTAATAAGGTAATTACTACATGATCATCGTGTAATAAATAAATTAAATTATATAATGACCAAAAATTAGAAATAAAATACCCTTATGTATGAAATATTTTTAGATTTATAGTGAATATTTATAGTAAAATTTATATTGTGTTTTTCCATATATTAAAAATGGATTAGTTATTAAACATTGAATTTAATTCTTTTAACTCTTTTTTAAATAAAATAATAATAACTATCCTAATCTTATCCAAATTGACCATAGAGGATCATATTTTATTCATAATGTAGTTTTTGGTCGAATTAAAAAAATCAAATAGAATTAGGACATGTGTTATGGTAATTATAATATCATTTTTACCTTTAATTACCATATTAACTTTTATCTATTGTAAGTAATAGTCAAAATTTACGAGCCACCAAAAATTACTTTCATCCTTTTGAATGAAATTTTACATATTGATGTCAACCATGAATCTTTTATTTTTTAAATTCAACTCAAATAAGTGGTAAAATTGTGTTTTTTGCAAATTTGCTAATGCTCCAAGAAGGTGGGAACAAACGTCAAAAAGTTCAATACATTTTATACATATAATTTTATTATAAAATGAATCCAATGAATTAAATTGAACATATATATATATATTATATATTTATTATTTACTTTCAAAATATTTACAAAAAATAAATAATTATTTAAATAAAAAGTCAGTTTTTAATAATAACATAGTGTTTTTCACTATTCATCAAAAATTGAATGTTTTCAGAAAAATACCAAAAAATCACCCTAAGATAATTTTTATATTTTGAGCTAAAAATTGTATTCTATTTTACCATATTAAAAATATAGAAGTTTCATTAATAAATTTAAAAATAATTCCCGTTTTCAAGACCATAAGGCGGGTTTTAAAAACTAAAAACTATCAAAATATCGACACGGGATTATGCCAAATTTAAATGTGAAATTATTTATAATGACCAAAATTAAATTTAATGATACAAATATACCCTAATTATACTTCCAATCCATTGAAATGTATAATTGAACACTAAAAATTATTTTGATTAAAAACGTTGTTTTCAATTAAAATATAGTATTTTTCACTATTCAACCAAATAGGAAAGTTATATGAAAAACACCAAAAAATTTATTAAAACTAAATTTTTATGTCCCGATTCTAAAGAATAAGTTTACATTGGAAAATTGAATATGTAAAATTTTTACATATTGGATTTAAAATGGGTTCTCTTTTAAATGGTGTTAAAATTACATTTTCTGAAAAATCCTTCCTTTAACTGAAAAAATGAATTTGTTCATGTACTATGTCTAAAAAACACATAATATGGATGTTAAAATTTTTGTGGAATATATAAAATTTAAAATTCATATAATACTATTCATAACCTCTTTTGAATAGCTATTTTGGTATGTCGGGGTGCGCTCGAACTTGGTGTTGCGTGTAACAAAAGTTATTGAATTACTTTGAAGAAAAAACGTACTATGAAATATTGGCGTGTTACATACCCGATACCAAAACAAATTAAATAGGAGAAATAATTTATTGAGTCTTTATCTACTGGTAACAGTTTACAACATCTTAACCAAACCACCAAGTCTTATCTAAATGGTCACATGAACTCTTGTGCACCTCGCTGTATGCAAGTGGTTACCAACTAGTAGTAAGATTTTATGACCATCAATGGGAGACTAAACCCCAAGTATCCTCCCATTTATTATATGAAAATGAATAAAATTAAAAAATAACAGATAAATATTTTGTGAAATGAAATGTAAATATTATATAGATTACATGTCATACAAAAAGGTGGGCTCCCAAAGCGACGATCGAAAATAGTGTAATAAATTTAGATAAAAAAATAAGCACTGAGAATCATCCAAAATAATTCCTAATATGATTCTATATCTTTTCCACACTTTATACCCATCCATTATAGGATATTATCCCATTATCGATCTTTATTCATGAAATATACAAGTGATATGAAATTCAATAATGGGGTTTGAGTACAAGTGTAAGAACCCGGATTTTGAACCTTTAAGACTTTGCATATTTCTTGATTTATTTAAAAGTAGGACGTTGAGAAAACATACTATTCTGAGCCCCAATGTGGCCAGAATTAAATTTAGTGTGCGTTTACATTGGATGCGCTAAATAAATAGAATAAATCAAAAACGGTTGCTCTGAGGAAAATACTGAGGTCACTGTTGTGTGGGGAATGTGCCATTTACCCTAGGAGGGGTATAATTTTCGTGGGCATGAACCTTCTGTGAAAAACGCCACCTGGGGAATTTTCATAATTTATCAAAATCGGGTGTGGACTTTACAACTTTTGAACAGAGCGTCAGATTAAAATTCCAAGACCATTGTTACGCTCAGAATGTGGTTTTCACCCTAGGGGTGGCTAAACCTCGACCCCGTCGAATGTTCGGGTATGAGGTATACATGCAAGGGGTTTTAGTGTTTTTCTATTTAAACACCACCTCCACCCTCTTCTCCCCTTTCTCCTATCCCTGGAGTTTCCCTCTCGATGATATCCTCACTTCTCCTCCACCTCTCCTGCGAGGCGTGGCATCTCCGCCGGACCGTTGGTGAAGCGTCGGGCTACGCCCATCGAGCTAGGCTTTCATTGTGTCATTTTAATTAATGAAACCCCATTTTTATAAAATTATTTGCATAGAAATGTGGTCCGATGGTCGAGCGATGCCCATATTTGTGTAGAGCCCGATTTGAGCTTCCCAACGGTCCTTTAAGATACAATGTTTGTGTCCCAGGGTGTCTGGGGCAGCACCGAGATGTTTTCCGGCCATTTCTTTTTTTCCCGGAAGTCGGTGCTATAGTCTAGTGGTTTTCTGGTGGCGGTGGCATGGCTCCGAGATGGAGGCGCATTGGCGGACCCAGGCAGTACGACGGGGCTCTAGGCGGTGGCTTTCGGTGGTGGCTCCAAGCGACTCCATGAGGTGGCACCAGGAGGAGGGCGAGGTTGACGACACTGGGGCGCGATGAGGTGGGGGCGTGGTGCGCAACCCCATGAGGGGACCGAGACCCACCGAAGTCAGGTATCCGTGCAATACTGCGACTCGCCACAAGGGCCGGTCGGCACCGCTGGGACCCAGGGTCCACGGCCGGGCCGCGCGGCTGAGCCGCAGGCCAAAGCTGCGAGCCGGGACGACCCAGGCTGGTCCAACCCAAGGGGTTCATCCCCTCTGACTCCAGACACCAGTAAAATTCATTACGGGTTTCCGTTTTGAGTTCCATATATAGAAGTGCAATCCCTGGATCGAGGCGATGCTTTTGTGATTGTTTCAGGAGTTTTAATTCCCGAGACAGGGGCCTCGGTGGCGTGACACACCCATTAAGTGGATTAGCCTTTTTACAGGGGTTCTTGTTTTGGATGGGACATACACTTCCGATGTCTGATTTAAGTGCCTTCAGTAGAATTTTTACCCTAGATATGAGGCAGATATTTCTAGTATGGTTTCAGGAGTTGAATTCAGAGTTGATACATGGCCCCTATGGGCTGTCTTTTAAGCGATGTGTAGTGTTTTGCGACGTTTTCATCTGGTGTCCGTTCAGGGCGGATGAATAGTTTATTTGATGTGTTTTTATGAGGCCATTGCAATGGAACAGTCCACCCGACATATTACAGGACTGAGAGTGGGCCCCACGATACACCGTGCAGAGTTAAAGTAGTGGCGAACAACTTTTCCGTCGGGGGTCCGTTCTAGGCGAATGAGTAGTCTATCTCGCGTGTTTATCTGCAAGGATTACAATGGTTTAATCTGATAGGGTGATCAGATCCTTTTACGTGATATTATTAAATGTTGAAATATTAAAGGGAGTTGGTCAGAGGTATCTTTGATGCACTCCAACCCAACGCACAGTCACGATGTTAGCGACACCCAGCGATGGCACGAGCAACGCAGAGTTATGGGACCAGTTCTGGGTTTACCCTCTAGTGGGTCTAGGTAGTGGGTTACCCATTGACCTTAGGTATTACCATCCAACAGGTTTGGGTACTGCGTTAACAATTGATTTTAGGGTTTACCCTCCAGCAGGGCTGGGCGTTGGGTCACCCGACGAGATTTTTAGGGTTTACCCTCCAGCGGGGCTGGGCAGTGGGTTACTGGTTGAACTATCAGGGTTTACCCTCCAACTAGGCTGGGAAGTGTGTAACCCTTTCACTTACAATATTTCACCCTCAAGTGGGTTTGGGCAGTGGGATACACAACGACCTTTAGGCTTTACCCTTCAGCTGGGCTGGGCAGTGGGTTACACGGAAACTTCTTTTAGAATAAAACTACTTTATGAGGCTAGTGGTTTCCTTTTTATTAGTGACTACCGGAGAGAGGTCCTTGGTTTTGTAAATCAGTGATATGTTAGCTTTGACATGACCTTAGTACATACAAGGATGAGGGGTGTTTTTCCCGCCAAGACATGTCCTTGCGATGCGACATAAACGTCATGCAGGTGAGTCAGTGTCCCAGAAAGTGGACAATATCAAGGTGAGGTGATTTTTCCCCTTTGACTTGTAGCTCTTAGGATAACATGTGGGATGTTTGGATTCAATGTTGGATGTCCCTAGAACTAATGGAGAGTCTTACTAGGAAGAACATAGAGACGGAGATCCCCTTACACACTCATTCAGGTTCCTTGTTGGGCACACACACACACACACATATATATACACATACACCTGACTTCGGTTCCCACTCCATGGTTCAGTTACTCTCCTTCTAGGAGGGGTGAGGACGCACGGGGTATGCCACGTGCTTTCCGTGTTTAGCTTCTCTTGGTTGGACGAGTCCACTTTCCTACTGTTGGTAGTGAAGACTTGGCGAGAAGTTCATCTTCTCACCATTCCTATCTCCATGCATTTGGACGAGTTTACTTCCTCTTTTGGGTTGAGCTACATTCTCAATACTGTACTCTTTTACTATTCTAGTTTTGTCTACTGCTCACCTATTTAGTGCCTCCTTTGTTTCTCCCTCGAGCATTCGGGGAATACTACTGAGTATGATTATACTCACCCCTGATTGGGCTTTGCCCATACCTAGTGTGTCCTTGCAAACGACAGAAATGTGGACTGTGACTACGGAGGAGTGTAGAGGTCATAGGAGCTCAGACAGTGTTCCATGGTCGTGCAATAGTTTTCAAGTGGGGATATATCTAGTTGTTTCATTTTGTTACCTTTTATCGGGTTGTGGATCCTTTGTGGTTGGGTGCGTGTTTTTCCCTTTTTTGTGTTGGGTACTTGTCAGTACTTTCCACACTTTACTTGTTCTATTTAGTGGTTGATGAATGAATGTGTTTGGGTTATAGCTATTTGTCCTATGGATTTCTTTTTTTATTCTGCACTTTTCCATCGAGTGAGTTGTGTGCGTGTGTATAGGTACTTAGGTGAAGGCCACCCTGAGATTGTTACACGTTCGGCACTGGTCGCCAGCCTCTTGCATATGGAGGTAGGCTTGAGTTAGTTGAAGATCGGGACCAGTAGGGTCGGGTCATGACAACAACACTCAATAGAAAACCACCAATTGTTCCATAACCCTGTGTTATCAAGTATAATTAGGTTATTCCATAATATAATAGTTTTTTAAAAAATAAAAATCTTGAAAAAACCAAAACTGAGTGGGCGTACACTAACAAAGGTGACACAAACTTTTACACCCCATGATTTCATAGAATGTTATTTTCTTTAACATAATTCAATAGCTTGAGCAACATGCTACACCGAGTTCAAGCGCACCACAAATTACAAAAATAACTGTTCCAAAAGAGGTTATGAATAGTATGAACTTAATTTTGAATTTTATATACTTCATATAATTTTAATATCCATATCATGTGTTTCTTAGACATAATATAAGAACAAATTCAATTTTTCGGATAAAAGAAGTATTAAAAAATGAAATTTTACCTCATTTTAATGGAAAACCGTTTTTAAGACCTATATTTGACACATTTATATATTCAATTTAATGAAATTAAATTCTTCATTAGAATCATGACATAAAATTTTATTTTGGATAAATAATTTCTACTTTTCTGATAACTTTCATATTTTGATGAATACTGCAAAATAATAAATTTTAAATGAAAACAATAATTTTAATGTAAATAATTTATAGCATTAAATTATGCATTTGAGTGGTTTGTAAGTATATTTAGATTATATTTTTATCATTTAATATAATTTAAGTCATTATATATAATTTCACATTTAAATTTGACATAAACACATGTCAATCTTTGGATAGTTTTTAATGTTTAAAAAACTAGCTTTTTAGTTTTTTCAATAGGAATTAATTTTAAATTAAATAATTCTATTTTTTTAATTTGGTAAAATAGAATTAATTTTTGAATTCATAAATTCCAAATTTTTCTTTGGGTGATTTGTTGGTATTTGTATGAAAACATTTGATTTTTAATGAATAGTAAAGAACAGTAATTTATTGTTTTAAACCACCTTTTTATTAAAGTAATTATTTATTTTTTTATTTTAAATAATAATAGATAAATAATACCTATATATGTTCAATTTAATTCATTGGGGTAATTTTATAATATGTTTAGATATATAAAACATTATTGAACTATTTTACCGTCTTTTACCCACCTTCGAGGAGCATTTGAAAATTTTCATGAAACATATTTTACCGCTACTGTGAGTTGAATTTAAAAAATATTAGAGACATGGATAACATCAGTATGTAAATTGTGGTTCAATAAGATGAAAATTATTTTTGGTGAATAGAAACTTTTGACTTTTATTTAACACAGTGAAAAGTAAATGGGGTAATTAAGGGTAAAAATGATATAATACTTATCCTAACACATGTTCTAATTCTAATGGATAAGTTTCATTAGACCAATAAAAACCTTAGTAATATAATATGATCCACTTTTTTCTACTTTTGTTATATTAAGACATTTATTATTATTTTATTTAAAGAATAGTTAAAACTCACAAATTCTAATTTTAATCAAAAAACCATTTTTAATATAAGGTTAAACAAAATATAAATTAAACTATAAATATTCATTAGAAAGATAAAACTATTTCCTAAATAATGGTCTTTTATTTATAATTTTTAGACTCTAAATAATTTAATTTATATATGAAACAATGATGATGTTGTAATTACCTTATTTATGAAATATTAAATAAATTATATTAAAAATATCCCAATAAATGTAAATTGACACTTCTGATGAATTAAAATAATTTTCTAGGTTAATATTACCTTTTAAGGTTAAGAAAATAATTTTTTTCTAATTTATAAAGTTATTATGGATTTCAAAAAAATTAAATACTAAATAGTGTCAAAATTGACACAAATGAGTTTTTAAAACAAATACTCTATTATTAATTTATATAATAATCCTAAAAATATAAGGATTATAAAAGGGACTTAAATAAGGTTATATATATTAATAATGAACCAATTGGGGATCTTTTTTCTTATTATAATATGTTTATTAACCCTATAATAAAAAATATCAAGAGACGAGGAAAATGTCGAACTATTTAACTAAGAGTTAAATCTAAAAGATAGGGTTAATATGGTTACCTAAACCTTTATAAAACATATATGTTTAGTGGTTTTAGACCCATACAATTTTTATCCTTGAAATAATGCATTTATTTGACATTAGAAACCGAAAATGAATTTATTATAAAATAATATTACATGTTTTTCCTAAAGTGCTAATAACATCTCTTATAAAAGGGCTCTTCCCCATCTCTAAAAAATAACACCTCCAAAGCAATATGGATTAGATAGAACCTACCAAAATATCCTCCAAACTTCCCTCAAATCAACATAGAGTCATTAATTTGATCAGAAAGCGAACCTATGGAGACCTTTTGATCAACTCAAAAGGAAACACCCAAAGAAGAGGTAATAATTTCACCACCCTCTTTCAAGTTCTTTTCTTCTTCCACTTCCTCTTTTTTTTGTTTCCATACCAAAATAAAAAATCCAATACCTTATACATACTATGATGATATTAATAATATGGTACACCCATTTTCTTTATTTTATCCATCTTATAAATGACAGTCACCATACGTGCGTATGTACGGCTTACCATCTCCACGTCGTGGTGTAGTTTGTTATTCAAACACTTCATTATTAGGATCAATATAATAATCAGTATAAATGATCTAAATAATAAATATAACATGTTAATGATTCTTTATATATGTTATAAAATCCAATTACCTATGATTTCACCATCAATATAATGATATTGTCGCTCGTGCGTACATTTGACTTACCGTCTCCACGAACGCGATGAGGTTTATTCCCCATCATAATCATTCTACAATAATTTTTATTTTATAATTAAAAATAATTTTTATGAACATAATATAATTATTTATATGAATCAAATATATCCTATACATAAAAATCATGACTTACATAACAAAACATATAAATGAAAAAAACAATCAGTTAACAACCAAAACAACGATACTACTGAAATATCATTAACAAAGCAGTATTAGAAGACCATATATGATATCATATTTTTGTATTTGGTTCTTGTAGAATTTAATAACAATGATTACACCATTATACATGAGTATAACCTACCCTATACTAAGGAAAAGAACAAGGTAAGGTGTAACACCCCAAGCTTCCATGATACACTTCTCGTTGAATAATACAGTAGCGTGTGTTGTATGCAACTTTGAGTTCTAACACACAACACAACCTATCAAACTAGCCGTTATGAATAGTAATACCCACTTTTTGAAAATTTATAAATTTTATCTTTCAAAAAGGACTTCATTTTTGGATTCTAAATATCTAAATTAGGTTAGGGTGAATTTTAGGGTGTATAAACATTTTATTGAACTTTTTACCGTCTTTTACCCATCTCCTAGGAGAATTTTTAAATTTACATAAAACATAATTTTACCGCTTCTGTGAAGGGGAATTTCAAAAATCCAAGACACACAGTTTATATCAAGGAGTAATATTTGGTTCAGTAAGATAAAAATAATTTTTGGTGAATAGTAACTTTTTACTTTTATTTACCACCGTTAAAAGTAAATAGGGTAATTAAGGGTAATGATGATATTATTATTACCCTAACAAATGTCCAAATTCTATTGGATAAGTATAATTCTTCCAAAAACAACCTTAAGAATCAATATGAACCACTTTGGTCCATTTGGATTAGATTAGGACATTTATTATTATTTAATTCAAAAAAGAGTTAAAAGAGTTAAAATCAAAGTCTAATAACTAAAACATTTTTAATATAGGGTAATAAATAGGATTAATTAGATTATAAATATTCATTATAAATCTAAAACTATTTCCTACATAATGTTATTTTATTAATAAATTTTAGATGTTAAATAATTGAATTTATTTATGACACTATGGTGATGCAGTAATTAACTATGTAATGAAATATTTTGATATTATAAATATCCAAATAAATGTAATTTGAGACTTTTTTTTGAATTACACTAATTTTATAGGTTAATTTGACATATTAGGGTTGGTTAGATGAATTTCATTTGATGTAATAATCCTGTTATGAATTTAGCAAACAGAAAAGACAAAATAACGTCAAAATTGAGATAAAAGTGTTTTTAAAACTAATATTATATTATTAATTTATATTTCATTCCTAAAAATATATGGTTCATTCAATAGACTTATATAATGATAGGGGTATCATTAATCAAAAACTTTTGGTTCTTTTGGAAGTATATAGTATGTTTATTAACAATATAATATAAAAATGCAAAGAGACATGGTAAATGTCAAACTATTTAACTAAGAGATAAAGTTAATATAGTGACCCAAATATGTCTAAAACCTATTTGTTGAGTGGGTTTAAGCCCACCCCATCTATATAATTTAAATAATCCTTTTTTCATCCATTATATATAGAAAATAATTTTATTATAAAATAATATTTCTAGCTTTTCCTACGGTGCCACTCACCCCTCTTATAACAGGGCACTCCCCATACTCTCTAATTCACACCATAAATGCCTTTTGGCTCAGCCAAACCTTGCCCAAATATACTCTCAACTCCCCTCAATTAATCCAAGAGGCCTTCATTTAGTCAGAAAGCCATCTTAACGAGCCATTTTGATCAAATCAAAAGGAAGAACCAAAGGAAGAGGTAATAATTTCACTACACACTTTCAGGTTCATTTCATCTTCCACTTCTTCATTCTTTGTTATTTTCATTATAAAATAATAAATCCAATATCTTATATATAATTTTATGTTATTATAAATATGGTTCAACCATATTCATTATTCTATCCATCCTTTGAATGACATGTCACCATACGTGCGTACGTACGGATTGCTCTCTCCACGTCGTGGTGAAATTGTTGTTCAATACATTATTATTTGGATGGGTATAATAATTAAGTGTAATTCAGGTAAATAATAAATATAACATGATAATGATTCTGTATATATGATATACCCTCAAATTATATATTATTTTAATATCAGAAGAATGATATTGTCGTTCGTGCGTACGTACGGATTACCGTCTCCACGAACACGATGAGACTCATTCCTCATCATAACCATTAAAGAATAATTTTATTTAGATGATTAAAAATAATGTTTAGAGACTTGATATCATTATAGATAAGAATATGATACATCCCATACATAAAAAATATGACTCAAATAACAATGAATATAAAGTAAAATGAATCTGTTAACACCTAAAACAACGACAATACTAAGATATTATTAACAAAGAAATGTTAAAAGATCATATATGATATCATATTAATGTATATGATTATTTTATAATTTAATTACAATTATTTAACCATTATACAGGAGGTTAAACTACCCTCTACCAAAGAAAAGTACAAGGTAAGGGTTAATTTCACAATCACTTTATTATCCGAGATTGTTTTTACGTAAGGATATAATAGGACCTCTTTATCATCCACATCCATGTTTCTTAAAAATGTATTTCAAAACATTCATAATATTCTATAAACTATGTGTTAATGTAATTTATACCCTTGTTTTAATTTTTATATGATGTTTATAAATTAATCATTCCGTCGTTTTCCAAACAAGGTCTTTTTTAACATTTTTGATAGAATTAAGGTAAGAATGTCTTTTTTAACTTATACAGCAGGTGTGGCTATTTTATGCCATTATAAAATCGTCAAAGCTTCCATTACAATATTATAAGAATAATTTCAAAGTAAATTTTTTCTTTTATAATTATGTGACTTTTAAATGATTTAAAAAAAAGAGATATTTCTCTCAAATAGTTTTGATTTCATCTAGGTCAACATCTTTTGATGGATTTTAAGATTTTTCGAAGTTGTTCTATTATGATACAAAACATCCATATTGTATTAAAGGTTTTGTTATATGTTTGAATTTGGATGTGTTATTTTTCTACCATTCATGGTTTATGGAGAAATTATTGACATTTAATATGAAATTTTAATTTGAATGATTATGTTATGTTTAAACATGTTCATAAGAGGAATTCCCTGGACTAAGTAAGTGACAGGTGGAGTGATCTATAGCTGCTCGATGCATCAGTAGGTCTCATAAGACAAACTAGTGTCTTGGAATATGGCCTTGAAAAAATATTATTTGTAGTCTTGGAACAAGGCCTTGACTATGTGGTTATGATAGTCTAGGATTATGTATTCCATCATTATAAAAGTGGTTATTGATATTGCATGTGATTATTATACTAGTAGAATATCAATGTGAATAAGTAAATGAAATTATTTCATTTTATTTTTTCCATATTATGCTGAAGTTCATGTTTAAAAGGGTTCTGTTTTAGTTATACATTGCCTTAAATGTTTATGCTTATTTATAAAAGTTTTGGATATATTGTAATCCTTACCGAGCATCTGATCTCACCCCTTTCTATGTTTTATTTTTCCCAGGATGTGAAGAAGTATTTTATTACTGACCGATAGGGATAGTGTGAGGGGATATGAGTGTGGACTATAGAGACTATGTTGTTGTATTTTTTCACTTTATGAAGTATTGTAAGAATTATGAATGTATCTAGTGTTTCCAAGGCTACTAGACTAATCGGTCTTTCGAGACATGATCTTTTATGATCATGAAACTGTTATGTAATAATACATTGAATCTAGGTAACTTGTGTTGGGGCATTACAGTTGGTATCATAGGATGTTTAATACAAACCTTGGAAGCTAGATTTGGATAATATCTGATTAGAGCACATAGACCTAATATGTACATTGAGGATTTTTATAGAAGAACATCCTAGAATTTTCGTGTTGTAGAGATTTTGTGAGTTTTCCAAGAAATACATCCATGTATGGATACGATCAGGTAGAGGTGGCTCTGGTATAGATGTACCATGGTGTAAATCCCGAAAACATCGCTTTGAGCTAGACTCGAATGAGAATTAGGGACTGAGAATGGGCCTTGCTACACTATTGGTTACGACACACTTGGGGGATATGCTTAGGATAATTCTCATTTTATTTACAATACATTATTAAGGGTTTATGAATATATACATCCTCAAAGAATTTTTATGATTATGGATTATATCCATAAACAATTCAATTTATGTTAAGTGTTTTACATGTTTGGATTTATGTATTCTAATTCATAAACTAATCTATTGTATGCCATTTTTTAGAAATGGAGCCTAGTGGAAGGAATGGAAACCGTATCAATGCACACAATCCATGTATGGATTTCCCTCCTGCTCATGATAATTATAGTGGAGCTGGTGATGCAACTGGTGCTGATTAACTAATCCCCATACTGGGACAACTCACTTAGGTTATGAATTAATAAACATACCCAAATAGAGCACCCTAATCTGTAGTATGGAGGAACAATGTCAGATCTCTTCATGAGGCATCTACCACCAACATTCAATTGGGTAAACATCCATTAGTAGTTGAGAAATGGATAAATTCCTTAGAAAAAATATTTCACACCTTAGGGAGTAGTGAAAGAGAAAATGTTATCATGACAGTTTACCACCTCAGTAGAGATGTTGATAAATGGTGGTAATTGATTCAAAACACAAAGGAAGATCATGAAGTATAAAATATGTAACAGAGGGAGTTTAAAGATACTTTCATAGAAAAATAAATTCATCATGACCATCGAAGGGATATGGAAATACAATTTCTGAGTCTGAGGAAAAATGAGGACAAGAATGTTCCAAAGTATAAGTCTATGTTTACAAGGATATCAAGTCATGAAAAATATTTTATACATAACCCATTAAGTAATATTGATTGTTTATTTGATGGGTTAAAAGCATTTCTCCATCGAGCATTATTCTAAGAATCCTTCTCGTCATATGATGATATTGTCTCATGACAGAAAATAAATTCTCTATGTCTTACGACATTAAAGAAAAGCAAGAGAATAAGAGATCTACTGATCACTTTTGAAATGGAAATAAGGGGAATAAGGGAAAAGTTGAATATCCATCCTACAATAAATGAGGGAAGAAACACCCTGTTATTTTCTTAAAGGGAATGGGAGTCTGTTACATGTGTGGTGAAAAAGTCCACAAAGCTCGTGATTTAAATTGGATGAAGGAAGCTACAGAAGTTCAATGCTGCAATTGTAGGGAGATGGGACACTACAGAAAAGATTGTCCTAAGCGTTAAGAAAACTTACCATAGAAAAGGCCAAGGGATCAATGACAAACTTATGAGATTACAACTGCTGGGGTTGATGCTCTGAAAGACGTGGTGGTAGGTAATTTAACGGTTTCGTCAAGTTTATCCAATGCATTATTTGATTCTGGATCATCACATTGTTTCATATCTTCCCAGTTTTGTTTGAAAATTAGATATTTCCAATTTGAATTAACAAGGGAGTTGTTAGTAAAAACTCTAAAGGGAAGTATCATTTCTATAAAGTTTTGTGAATCTTTTTCTATTTGGGCATATAAATGTTCTTTATCTGTTGATCTCATCATCATACACATGATTGAATTTGATATAATCTTCGGTATGGATTGACATTCAGACCATGATGCAAAAATTTACTGTAAGAATAAGGAGGTTACTATTTTTTATGATGATGATAAAGAACAACTTATCTTTAGAGAAGAATTTTCACCACCTAATTCTTATCTAGATCCACCCCCAGTAGCTCAAATGAATTAAATTATTGGGGAGGAATAGAATGAAATGACTGTGGTTGAGTAAAGGAATGTTCAAATAGAGGATGTAGCTATTTTGAGATAATATGTTCATGTGTTTCTATAAGATTTACCTGGACATCCTCCAGAATGAGAAATTAAGTTTTCCATTGATTTAATTAATGGTTTGAGGCCCATATCAAAGACCGCATATAAAATGGCCACTTTTGAATTAGTAGAACTAATGAAACAACTAGAGGAATTGAGTAATAAGGGATTTATTCTCCCTAGTGTTTCTCGATGTGGAGCCCCTATTCTTTTTTTAAAAATAAAGATGGATCTATGAGGTTGTGTATTGACTACATGGAGATCAATGCTATAACAATAAAGAACAACTATCCCCTACATATCATTGATGATTTATTAACCAACTTAATGGAGCTCAATATTTGTTAAAGATTTACCTTCCATATAGATATCATCAGTTGTGTGTGAAGAAGGTAAACATTCAGAAACAACATTTAGAACTAGGTATGGGGGTTACGAGTTTACAGTATTGTCTTTTGAGCTGACTAATGCCCTATATGTTTTCATGGATAATGAACATAGTTTTCAAGGAATATCTTGATAAATTTGTAGTGGTATCTGTTGATGATATCATGGTATACTCCAAAAGCTATGAAGATCTCGAAAATCACATGCGCATTATCCTGAAGACTCTAAGAAGACATTAATTATATGGAAGTTTAACAAGTTTTAATTCTTGGTTCAGGTGATTTATTTTCTTTTCCATATTGTCTATAAGGATGAAATCTCTGTTTATCCTTCTAAGACAAGATCAATCCAAGAATTTCCACCACCAACAAGTATAACAGAGGTACACAGTTTATTTGTTTAACAGGTTATTATTGATGTTTGAACCAGAATTTTTCCCGATTGGATAACCCATTAATGAAGCTCACATGTAAAGGAGTTAAATTATTTTGGACAAAATATTGTGAAGAATGTTTCAAAGAGCTGAAGAGAAGATTAGTCAATGCTCAAATATTGAATCTACTATCGTGGAATTATGGGTTTGTTATTTATATTGATGCTTCAAATAAAGGACTTGGTTTTGTCTGTGTGAAGAATGATATGATTATTGCCGATGCATCATGAAAACTAAAAATTCGTGAGAAAAACTATCCTACTCATGATCTTGAGTTTGCTACTATAATATTTTCCTTGAAGATATGGAGACATTATCTCTATGGTGAAGAATGTGCGATATATACTGATCAAAAGAGTTTGAAGTATATTTTCTCAATGAAAGAACTCAACATGAGGAAAAGGCAAATTGAACTACTCAAGGATTATGATTACATGATACACTACCACTTGGGGAAGGAAAATATGGTGGATGATACTTTAATCCGAATGGATCATGGTGTTTTGAACAAGATTAGAGTTGAAAGGGATACTATTTTCATGGAAATAGTAATGATGTATATGGTTACAACTATGGAAGATGAAATATCAATGATTTTTCAAATGGTTTCCAAACCATCTTTACTAGAAAGGATAAAAAGTTCTCAGGCTGATGATGAGGAGTTTCAAAAGAAGATTAATGCTGTGAATGATGGGAGATCGAGTGACTTCGTATTTGAAAATGGAATTTTGAAATTTGGGAAGAGAATTTGTGTTCTTGATATACCTGATCTAAAAAGGGAATTGTTGGATGACGCTCATAGTTCAACTTTCTCTATACACCATGGTATCACTAAGATGTATCGATATTTGAAGGATCATTTTTGGTCGGATAACATGAAGAGGGAGATTGATGATTTTTCTGTCAAGATGTATGGTTTTGCAATAAGTTAAAGCTGGAAGGAAACAACCTGAATGAGTATTGCAACATCTTCTCATACCTGAGTGGAAATGGGATAATATCATGATGGACTTTGTTATGGGACTACCAAAGACTCCTATAAGGAACTATGCAATATGGGTCATTATTGATCGTCTTAACAAGTCAGAACAGTGTCTTGATATATGAGATGATTTACCACTATAACGTCTAGCAAGACTATATATTAATGATGTTGCGAGACTTCATGGAGTACCACTATCGATATTTTCTGATCGTGATCCACATTTTATTTCATGATTTTGTAAAAGTATTCAGAAAGCCCTGGATACTGACCTTTATTTGAGCACGGCCTACCAACCCCAAATTGATGGACAATCAGAACGAACTATTCAAAGCTTAGAAGACATGTTGAGATCCTGCTCACATGACATTCAGGGTATGTGGGATCAATATTTAACTTTGATATAATTTTTTTTATAACAATAGCTTCCATTAATTCATTAAGATGGAAAATTATGAAGGTTATATGGAAAGAGATGCCACACACCAACTTGTTGGGATGATGTCTTTTAGAGAAAACTTGTAGGCACGTATCTTGTTGAGGAAACGATAGAAATGGTAATGATAATCCAAACCCACATCAAAGCAGCTCAAAGTAGACATAAGAGATATGCTAATAACTGAAAGAACGATTTGGAATTTTAGGTAGGAGATCATGTTTTCTTGATGGAATCTCCATGGAAGGGAGTCATACTTTTCAGTAACAAAGGTAAATTGAGTCTTAGGTACATAGGACCTTTAAAAATTCTAGAACGAATTGGGGCTGTAGCTTATCGTTTTTCAATGCCGCCAAATCTCTCCAAAGATCACGATGTGTTCCATGTTTCACAGTTGAGAAAATACATGCCTGACCCAACGCATGTAGTCACAAATGAGTAATTAGAACAAGAACCCGATGTGTCTTATTGCGAAGAGCATCTCATGATTCTTGATATAAGAGAATAAGTGCTGAGAAACCAGACGACTCATCTGGTAAAAGTTATTTGGAGAAACCGTAAGATAAAAGTGGCAATGTGGGAATCTGAGGAACTTATGATGAAGAACCACCCGAGTCTATTTATGAAAAAATATTCTAGAAATTCATAGGATGAAACTATTTTAAGGAGGGGAGAATGTAACACCCCAAGCTTCTAGGATACACTTCTCTTTGAATAATAGAGTAGCATGTGTTGTACGAATCTTCGAGTTATAACACACACCAAAACTAATCAAACAACTCGTTGTGAATAGTAATAACCACTTTATGAAATTTTATAAATTTTAACATTCAAAATGGACTTCATTTTTGGATTTGGAATATCGAAATTAGCATAATGTGAATTTTTGGTATTTTTCTGAAAACATTAAATTTTTGACGAATAGTGTAAAACACTTAGTTATAGTTTAAATCCGAATTTTTATTTAAATAAGTATTTATTTTATTTAAAATTATTTTAGGTCAAAATATATACATAATACCAAGATATGTTCAATGTAATTAATTGGAGTTAGTTTATAATTATGTTAGATATATAAAAATTTTATTGAACTTTTCACTGTCTTTTACCTATATCCTAAGAGAATTTAAAATATCACATAAAACTTAATTTTACCACTTATTTGAGTGTTATTTCAAAAATCTGAGAGACACGGATAAAATCAAGGAGAAAAAAATCATTAAATAAGATAATTTTTTTGTGAATAGTATCTTTTGTACCTTTATTTTCCATGGTTAAAAGTAAATAGGGTAATCAAGGTTAAAAATGATAATACTATTACCATAAAACATGCCCTAATTATATTAGATATGTATAATTCGACCAAAAAAACATTGTGAATAAAATATGAACCTCTTTGGTATACTTGGAATAGATTAGGACCTTTATTATTTTTTAATTCAAGGAAGAGTTAAAAGAGTTAAAATCAAAGACTAATAACCAAAAAAAAATTTATATAGGTTTATATATAAGATAAATCAGAGTATTAATATTAATTAGAAATATAAAAATATTTCCTAAATAATGGTATTTTATTTATATTTTTTAGATATTAAATAATTTAATTTATTTATGACACAATGGTGATGTAGTAATTACATAATTAATGAAATATTAAAATAATTGATATGATTAATATTCAAATAAATTTAATTTAAGACTTTTTATGAATTAAACTAATATTATAGGTTTATATAAAATATTAGGGTTTGTTAGAAGAATTTTCTTCTAATTAATAATGTTGTTCTGAATTTAGAAAAAACAAAATACCAAATAGTGTCAAAATTGTCATAAAAGAGTTTTTAAAACAAATATTATATTATTAATTGATATTATATTCCTATAAATATAAGGATCAACAAACAGACTTATATAAGGATATATGTATCTGTAATTAACCAATTGGGATTCGTTTGGATGTATATATTAAGTATATTAACCATATAATACAAAAATACAAAGAGACAAGGTCAATGTCAAAATATTTAACTAAGAGTTAATTCTAAATGATAAACTTAATATTGTGACCCAAACATTTATAAACCTATTGGTTGAGTGGTGTTCGACCAATCCCCACCTTAACCTTTAAATAATCCATTTTGGAGCCATTAAAAACTTTAAACGATTTTATTATAAAATAATATTTCTAGCTTTTCCTAAGGTGCCCCTCACGCCTCTTATAAAACGGCACTCACCCTTTTCTCTAATTCAAACCATTAAATACTTTTGGCTCTTCCAAAACCTACCCAAATATCCCCTAAACATACATAAATTCATCCTAGAGGCATTCCTTTAGTCAGAAAGCCAACTGAAGGAGCCCTTTTGATCAAATCAAAAGGAAGAAACTGAAGAAGAGGTAATAATTTGACCACCCTCTTTCAAGTTCATTTCTTCTTCCACTACTTCCTTATTTGTTATTTCCATTTTAAAATATTAACACCCGTAAATTATATATACTATGATGTTATTATATATATAATACAACCATATTCATTATTCTATCCATCCTTTTAATGACATGTCACCATATGTGCGTATGTACAGATTACTGTCTCCACGTCGTGGTATAATTGTTATTCAATACGTTATTATTTGGATGGGTATAATAATGATGTGTAATTAATGTAAATAATAAATATAAAAAGATAATTATTCTGTATATATGATATAACATCCCATTATATATTATTTTAATATCAAAATAATGATATTGTCGCTCGTGTGTACGTACAGATTACCATCTCCACGAACGCGATGAGATATATTCCTCACCATATCCTTTCAAGAATAATTTTCATTAGATGATTAAAAATAATGTTTAAAGACTTGAAATAATTCTGGATATGAATAATATACATCCTATCCATAACAAATATGACTCACATAATAAATAATATAAAGGAAAATGAATCTATTAACACCCATAAAACGATAATACTAAGATATTATTAATAAAGAAATGTTAAAAGATCATATATGATATCATATTAATGTATATGATTATTTTATAATTTAATAACAATTATTTCACTATTATACAGGTTCTTAACCAACCCTAGACCAAGGAAAAGTACAAGGTAAGGGTTAATTTCAGAATCTCTTTATTATCCGAGGATGTTTTTGCGTAAGTATCTACTAGGACCTCTTTATTATCCACATACATGTTTCGTAAAAAATTATTTCAAAACATTATTACTATTTTATGGACTATGGTTTAATGCCATTTATACCCTTTTTTTGACCTTTTATAAGATTTTTATAATGGAATATTTCCGTCATTTTCCAGATAAGGTCCTTTTTAACCTTTTCGACAGAATTAAGGTAAGAATGTCTCTTTTAACTTATACAGAGGCTGCAACTATTTTACGACTTTATAAAATCATCGAAGCATCCCTTACAATCTTATAACAATATTTTCAAATTATATGTTTTCTTTTATAATAATGTGACTTTTAAATTATTTCAAAAAAAGAGATATTTCTCTCAAATAGTTTTTGATTTCATCTATGTCAACATCCTTTGAGAGATTTTAAGAATTTTTGAAGTTCATTTATTATGATACAAAACTTCCATATTGTATATGATGTTTTATGATATCTTTGAATATGGATGTGTTATTTTTCTACCATTAATGATTTATAGAGAATGTATTGACATTTCGTATGCTAGTTTTAATATGACTATTTATGTTACGTTTAAACCTGTTCATATGAGGAATGCATTGGACTTAGTAAGTGACAGGAGGAGCCTAATATAGCTCCTCGATGCATCAGTAGGTCTCATGAGACAAACTAGTGTTTTGGAAGTAGGCCTTGACAAAATCTTCTTTGTAGTATTGGCATAAGACCTTTGACATTGTGTTTATGATAGTCAGTCATTATGCATTCCATCATTATGAAAGTTGTTATTGATATTGCATGTGATTATTTGACTAGTAGAATAACTATGTGAATAAGTAAATGGAATTATTTAATTTTATTTTTTCATATTGTAATGATTTTCATGTTTAAATGGATTTTATTTTAGTTATACATTGCCTTAAATGTTTATGATTATTTATGAAAGTTTCTGCTATATTGTTATCCTTACTGAGCATCTGAGCTCAACCCTGTATATGTTTTATTTTTCCCAGGATGTGAAGAATTATTTTATGACTGACCTGCCGAGATAGTCTGAGGGGATATGAGTGTGGACTATGGATACTATGTTTTTGTATTTTTTCATTTTATGATGTAATGTAAGCCTTATGAATGTATCTAGGGTTTCTAAGGCTACTAAACTAATCGGCCTTTAGAGAATTTATCTTTTATGATCATGCCAATGTCATGTAATAATGCACCGACACTGGGTAATTGGGGCCAAGGTGTTACATAAGGGGTTTCTTATCTCACTTTTAATTCCATGATATTTCCACTGTTCACCACTTATTAATTCCATGTGGTGTATTTTGTACTTCCATTTGATTTATATTATCATGATTCAATTTATATACATGTTATTATGTTATTCATTTGCTGTTTAAAAACTTTTGGCCTTACGACTCGATTGATTGCCACATGGTAAGAGTTTTTATCTCACTTTTTTCCCATGAGATTAACACTATATTTTCCACTATTACCTTTGGTGTGGTGTATGTAATACCCATGATTGTATTGTTTACATAATATACATTAATTTATGGGTATTTAAATCATCATTGGATGATCCTTCATTCATTGGGTGTATTTTCCATATGTTACCAAATCGTTAAGGGAATTTCAAATTTCAATTTCCACTCATTCGATTTTATGCAATCTTCATAGACTACATTACTCCAAAATTATGTATGAAATCACTATTTATTTATTTATGTAGTAACTTCCACTCCCCTTTTTGTGGATATACTTTTGATAAAAATAATCACTCAATTGATAAACTCTCATGTCATCGATATAAACTTGATAAGTGTAATTTTTATTCAATTTTTATTCATTGAGTTAACCATTCAAGTCATTGGTGTTGTTTTTACAAGATTTTGTGTGAATGTACTCTGATTGATTTAAAATAAATATCTTATCTTATTCTGTGTATTTATATTTTTCACACATAATTATGTCATTTATTTATCCTTAACCTAAGGATACAATCTTTATAAAGGAATTCATCTCAACTTACATTCCATTGAGACTTCTTTGTTGTTAAGGGCCGATTAACTTCTATTTTGTATATATACTGTACTTTGACATAGTATATCATGAATCCATTTATTCTCATGATATTATAATGATTTTATTACGTCAATAATTTTTATTCAAGTATCTCTAATGTGGTTAAGAACTGTAACCAAAATATCATATTAAATGTTTTAAAAAATAATTCTTCTAAATCTTATTCATTAATGTCCACGTTTTAAAAATGGGTTTAATGTTTTATTTATATGGACATTAATGTTTTAAGTGGAAATTTATTTTAAAAGTTTCAAAGTGGTATGAGAAACTTTTATTGGAAAATATATTTTAAGTAGATTCTTGATAAATAGTGATACTTTTAAATGATTTCATAAAAAGGGATATTTATCTCCAAGATTTTTACTAATCATTCTAAACTATGTCATAATCCTTTATGGGATATTATTCTTGATCGAGGATGATTTATTATTATTAAAATCTTCCGTACCGTATTGAAGGTTTTGTGATATGTTTTAGTGTGGATGTGTTATTTTTATACCATTAATTGTTTATAGATAATGTATTGATATTTCATATCATAGTTTTAATAATAGTCTTTACATTATGTTTATGCCCTTTCATATAAGAAATTCATTGGACATATTAAGTGGTAGGTGGAGCCCTCTATATCTCCTCAGTGCATCGGTAGTTCTCATGATACAAACTAGTATCCTGGAACAAGGCCTTGACAAAATATTATTTGAAGTATTGGCACAAGGCCATGACATTGTGGTTATGAAGTCTAGTATTATGAATTCCCTAATTTTGAAATTGTCTATTGATATTTCAAGTGATTATTAATCTAGTAAAATATCCATGAGAATAAGTAAATGACATTGTTTTGATTTATATTTCCCATAATATGATTATGTTAATGTTTAAAAGTCTTTTTTATTCTTATACATTGCCTTAAAGGTTTATGATTATTTGTGAATGTATCCACTATATTTTTGTCCTTACTGAGCATCTGATCTCACCAATTTCTTATGTTTTTTCCTAGGATGCAAAGAAGTATATTACGATTAACCTTGCAAAATTGTCTTCAGAATAAAAGAGTGTAAAAAGGGTACACAATGATGTTTTTTATTTCTTGATGTAATGTAAAACATACGTATATATCTATTACTTATAGGGATAGAAAACTGAGCGATCTTTCAGGACATGATTCCTTGTATGATAGCAATGTTATGTAATAATGCACCGATTATAGGTAACTAGGGTCGGGGTGTTACAGTTGTGATCATAGGAAGTTTAGTACAATCCTTGGAATCTAGTATAACAAAAAAACTCTGATTAGGAAACCCTACCCTAAGATCAAAATTGAGGATTAGTATAGAAGAACATCAAAAAATATCGGAAATGTAATAATTATGCCTATTTTCTAAGAAATACATCCCTGTCTGGATATTAGACGGTAGAGTCGACTCTGACACAGATGTACCTAGGAGTGAAAACTCTAACAAAGAGTTTTGTGATGGACCCGGGGTATCCTAGTACAAGACAACGTGCCTTGAAACACAAGTGGTTATGACACTCGTGGGAGATATGCTTAGTACAATTAACATTTTTTTACAAACTATTTTGAAGTATTTTAATATAACATGGTAATAAATAACCTTGGTTAATCTTATGGTGTTTTTGATTGAAAATAAGGTGTTATTATATTCTATAAATGATTTTAGGACTCACATAATGCTTTCCTGTGTTAGTCAATGGATGGATTCAAAGGGAGTCATAGTAACATTGAACATGATGTACAAGGTTGGCACATTGGTGGAAAGGAGCAACGAAATAGAATGTTGATAAGTGTAAGAGATATCGTGTTCAAGGAAAATCATTTTTCCAAAAATATGATCAAAAACATATATATTAACCAACTCCCAGACTCATCAAAGAAGTTAATGGCAGTGAATTATAAGAGCTCCAGTAGTGGAAACCATAGAGAAAGGAAAGGTCAATTTTCATCATGTAGGAAATGTGGAATGAGACACCTAGGGAAGTTTCTCAATAAAAAAATAAATTCTTTATGTGTGGTAATGATTGACATAATGTAAAGAATAGCTGAGGAAAAATTAAGAGTACTATGGATGAAAAAATGATCCTAGGAATCAATTTAATCTAATTTTCAGTTAATGTCTGGGACATAGGCATTACCCTAGTGAATTCCCTATTCTATAGGATAACATATTGGTCAAGGAAGAACCTATGTGGAAATAAATGGATGGTGAAATTTTTAAAATTGTTAGTGCTCTTTGTTGATGGGAATACTTTGGAATAATTTTCTCATGTATGTGTAACCATGTTGTTTGTTATGTGAAAATTCTATTTTAGGAAAAATTATCTTTTATATTGTTTATACAGTTATAAATAACTATTTTGGTTTATATGATCCCTTAATTCGAGGCAATTACTAGTTATTAAATTTAGGGATCAAAATGCGTGTATGAGATAACATTTGGGTTGAAAATATGCTGTGGTTATTTTGAAGAATTTATCTCATTTTGGGAATAATATAAAATATAGTTTTTGAAAAAGGACAACACACATACCATGTGAAAACCCATCACGTCGGAAAAAACTTTGAGAATCGAACCCACAACCAGAGTGTGGTTGGGATTTATCACCTACCACTGGACTATATGAAGTCCCAGGTTTGTTTGACTAATTATTTTTTTAAAGATTTTATTGATCATTAATAAGTTGATTTTAGATCTTATGTCTTATCAAATGGATATCCTTAGTATAGGAAAATGATTTGGTGATTAAGTGATAAATGTTATTTTATAAGATGTTTGCTCTGTTGGGGACACTATATGCCTGAGGAAAATAGAATCCTATGGGATTTCATTTGAGTAGTAATGGTGGAAATTAAACTATTATTTTATTGTGTATTTATAAATAATAAGGTTATATATGGATATTATTATCCTATCATAGTGAATATGTGATTAGGTTAATAAATTTTATGTATGTGAATTTAAGAGTAGTCGATGTAATTTAGAGATTCAGTTTAACATGGAAGAATACTTAATAAAATTATTATAAGTTTTTTATTTCAATATTAGTTTGGATTATATTGATGTATTTTAAGGAAAAATGTTTATTTAATGGTATTTATTGAACTTTTGGTATTGTTGGTTTAATTTTAGAAATGAAGAATAATATTTCTTTCTCTAAAGGGTTATCCTTTTTGGGGATCATATGATATTTGACTAACCATTTTAGTTTTGGTTAATAACTAAAGAAATGTAAATATATAGTTTACCCATTATGGATTATGTGATTCTCTAGATGTTGATAATAGAGCTTTAGGTGTGACCAAGTCATCTTGAATACTCATTGTTAAAAAAAATATGAGTTGGGGGTAGAAATTTATTAAAGGATGAAAATATACATAAAAAGTAATTATATATCTTTATTTTATTATTCAATCTCGTAAATAAATTTCTCAAATTTATGAAATAGAACATAAAACAAAAAATGTTGTCCATTTATTTTTCATATTGGGAAACTAATGACTGTTTATCCCATCAAATGTTTGTTGTTTTTTTGTTGTTAACTTTTTCCTGATCATGTTTTCTATCACTCTCCAACTAAACAAGTCACTTCGTTTATCTTCCATATTGACATTTTCCAACATGGAATCCTACTATGGTTCATCTCGGGTGACATTTGTACTTCTCTTTCTTTCTTTTAAAGTGATAGTTTTGTTGACTCTTTTTCCAATGTTTGACTTTCAATGAAGTTTTCAATCCCAATTTTGAAATTGTGAGGATGCAATTTCCATAGGGGGGGGGATGAAATGTAACACCCAAGATATCATAGAATCTTATTTTCTTTAAAGTAATTCAATATCATGCGCTACACGCAACACCGAGTTCGAGCACACCATGACCTACCAAACTAGCCATTCAAAAAGCTGTTATGAATATTATTAACATAATTTTGAATTTTAATTACTCCATATAATTTTATTATCTATATTATGCGTTTCTATGATATAATATAATAACAAATTAATTTTTTTAGATAAAAGAATTTTATTTTAAAAAAATGCAATTTTACAACATTTTATTAGAAATCCAATTTTAAAACCAATATATGACACTTATATATATTCAATTTAATGAAATTAAATTCTTCTTTAAAATATGGATATAAAAATTTATTTTTGGTTAGTTTTTGGTACTTTTCTGATAACTTTTATATTTTGATGAATAATGAAAAATACTAAATTACAATTGAAAGTAATTTTTTAATTGAAATAATTTATAGTGTTAAATAATGCATTTTAATGCTTTAGAAGTGTAATTATATTATATTTTTATCATTTAATACAATTTAGGTCATTATTAGTAATTTAACATTTAAATTTGAAATAAACACATGTCCATATTTTGATATTTCATACTTTTTTAAACAACATGCCTTTTAGTTTTGACAACGGGAATTAATTTTAAATTAATTAATGCAACTAATATGTTTTGAATTTGGTAAAATGAAATTAATTTTTGAATTCCAAATATCAATATTAGCTTAGTGTGATGTTTTTGTGTTTTTCTAAAAACATTCAATTTTTTTTATGAATAGTGAAAAACACTACGTTAATGTTTAAAACCGACTTTTTATTTAAATAATTATTTATTTTATTTTATTTATGAAAAAATAAATTCAAAATACCTATATATGTTCAATTTTATTCATTGGAATGATTTTATAATAAGTTTTGATATATAAAATTTTATTTCATAGTGCTTGATAACTAACAAAAAGTGTTGTTGTTGATTATAAATGGAGATATCATTGAAACATCATTAAAAGATTATTTAGGATAATAATATTTAAACATTACAAAGTGTCCAATTCCATTTTGAATTATTTGACTAAAAAATCCACATAAATAAAACCAAACATATAATATAATTAGATTAAGGAGATTCATGATAACCATGTCAAAGTAAAGACCATTTATAAAAATTCAATACATGTTAGGATATAAACACATCCATGATAAATGATATTGATAATTAATTGAAATAAAATGTCTAATTATCAAATGAAATTGTATATTTCAAAGGGAGTCTGAATGGAATAATGGAACTATATTTAAATACCATAATTTTCCAAATCAGTAATAAACCATATATTGGATGAATAAGGATGGTATCAACACAACATATCCTATGCGGAGTAAGATAAATCATTTTTCTAGTAGATGAATGGAAATATTATAAAAATATATCATAAAAACATTTTTTTGGAAAATAACATTTTATATTGAAATGAATTTTGAAAACAAAATTATTCTAAGATAATTTTTTATCAATATTTCTTTAATAATTATTAATTGAAACCTACAATAGAGTATTCAATGAATTTTGGGTGGGTAGTTTTTTTTCATTTTTATAATGTAAAAAGAACATTTTTTTCACAATAATAGGATAGAAAAATGACATGTTATAAAGTGAAAAGAATATTTCTTTGAAAAATTTTGTAAAAAACAAAAGGGTTAAAATTGAATTTAAGTAAATAATTTTTGAAAGGTTTAAAAAAATATTTGAAAATGATTTTATAAAACAGGGTTTTTAGATTAAAACCGGGTCTCTGACTTAAGAGATAATGAAGTCGAGTTTTCTTGAAAGTATTTTCTAAAACATTTTAAGTGACAAATAGTTGATAAGTAGTATTATTAATTGATAAGGGTCATAAATAAACCTAGGATAATAAAATTAATTTTTTATTTAATAATGGCCATATAATTTTTTCAAAGGGATATTCATTTCAAAATAATTGCGAATAAAATAAGATTGTGAGGTAAACTCTCGAAAAGACCATAACGTTGACGTGAAAATCAATAAATCAATAGATTATGTGCATAAAAGGTTAATACGAATAATATAAGTTGAAATACATCAATATATAGTAATAATTAATTATACACATAATCATATATTATTAGCGACATGGATGAAGTAATATAACTCAATGAAAATGAATTTAGTTATGAAATTATTCTCTACTTGGTAATGCTTAATTAAAATCCCCATCGACAAAATAATTATACATAAAACTAAAAATAAAACATTTATTAAATAAATAATTATATTAAATGTAAATTTTTCTGTATTTACACCATATATAATAAATTATATGCACAAAAGTAATGTATTTCTAAAAGAATTGGAATTGAGATGAAGTCCCTTACTACTTTGTTCCTTTTTAATCATAAACCCCATGAAAGAGATAAATTAAAAAAAATACATGGATATAAAATAACTCATGATATAACAAATCAAAATTTTAATTAGATACACCATACAAAATAATTAAGTGGTGAATATGAAATTTATCTCATGGATGTAAAAAATGAGATCAAAATAACTTACCTCATGTTTCTTTTTGGATGAACATTCCTTAAATTCCTAGATAATGTTCTTAAACATGTCACTAAATTAAACAAGAACCATAATCATATTTATAATATCATATTTTAAGTTCTTATAATATCTTATTACCAAATTGTTTTATAATCTTTCATTATTTCCACTATCTAGGGTTTTAATTGCATAATTTTCAATTAATATTTGACTTTTTTCCTTTAAAAGATAATTATTTAATCATATCCTAGATATAAAAAATTGTTTAATTATAATTCATATTTAATTTTTTTATAATTTATAATTTTGAGAGAGGGGAAATGAAATGCACCGTTTATGGAGACGGTAGGTCATACATACCCATTAACTGTACCTCGATTTTTGTTCCATATTTGAATGAATTAAAATTAAATAATATATATGTATATGTATATTATAATTGTAGTATCATATTTATGTCATATAAGTTACATAGTTTTTTTAAAACCATTATTTTTAATTTCCATGTATATTGTGAACTTATAATATCACTTTGAGGAAGTGTTAGTCCACACATCGACAAACGATGTTATTATAGATACATAAAATTTAATAATGACGAAATGGGTCAAATGAGAATAATAAAAACATATGGAATTTATAAATATCACAAATATAATATATAAATAATGTTTCAATCATAATTTCTACCCATGAAATATTTTAATGGACAAAAACAATCAACAATTTGCAAGGTGACAATTCATGGTACACGAATGGAATGTTCGATACCAATTAGATGGAAGTGTGATTAAGTTTAGGTATTTCCCTTTATATAATAAATTTTTTATATATCAAGGATATTTATATTATTATGTAATAATTTATTTATAATAATTTAATGGGAGGATAATTAAATCAAATAAAATTGATTGATTGAAAATGTTAACTCTTAATCAAGGAAATCCTTTTGGTCAACACTACAGCGATTCCTTGGAATGATATCCACCTAATGGGAGGATTATAGGATTATGGTTGGGATTTTTGAATCTTATTTGAGAAGGAATTTGGTGAGTAAAATAGATTTAATGTTTTATGATGATGGAGGGTTTAGTTTTTTTATAGTTGAGGAGGAGTGCATTCTTGTAAATTTTTGAAAAGGGAATTACACCCATGTTTTCCCTATGAAATGTGGTTCAAATAATGGATAAAATCTGGGAAACGATAGTATAGGTTCTAAATATTAACAAAAAATGGATTTTTACATAATTTTAGGTCATTTTGTATCTTAGATTTATGGTTTAGTCCTTTGATACGTTAATTTTTCTCGTAATCTCTATAATAAATTTTAATTGCCTTCATTAATCATTTTGGTCAAAAAATAAGTTGTAGTTGTTAGAAATTATAAAATATGATGATTAAAAAAATGTAATTCATCTTTCCATATTAAAATCACATATTTGGTAGAAATTAATTTAAATTTAATCACATGGACGAGATGACAAAGTGGGAATTAAAAATTTCTTTTTTAGATAAACAACATGTTTAAGAATACAATATGATTTATTATTATATAATTACAATAAAATATAGAGGATTTATATGGAAAATATTTGATTAAATATATAAAATATTTATTTCATTAATATAATTATCAAATTGTAATTAATATATAATTTATTCAGATAAAATTCTTTTGTGGGCATAAAAAACTTATCTTATATTCAATTGGTGTTTTAATAATTTATAATTAATTGGCAACTTAAAAATTTCATTTTGTGTTTTTATTAACCATATATTTTAAAAAATTAGTTTTGAAAATTTATAACATCTAATTTAATGGCCTGGTTATGTATTATTATATTAAATAATAATATTATAATAATAGTAAATTGTTTGGTAAAACTGAGTTTTTCTTGTAACACAAGTCATTGATGAAATTCATTGTTGCAAACGAAACACGCTAAATCGGTATAGCATTTACTACAATGTATAACATAAATTTATTTTTTTAGAATAATAAATATGTTTTACAGTATAAGGATAATATATTCCCCTACATGCTTGGTGTTGCATGTTATACACGCTATAGAATACAATGTTCATACATTCGAATTTAGGGGCGTTATATAATATCACTTGTTTTATGGAATTTAATTTGGTTTTTCTCCCCAACATTTTTGGAAATCACACCATTACAACGATAATCTAACAATTATAAATTGATATTAAATTTTTTTAATTTGGTATTAATTTATATCCCTTCTCAATTTCATAAATATTATTTCAAATCCCATTGATATGTATGAACTATTTCACTCAGTTTTGGTTTCTCTTCGTCGTCTATTATAGAATTTTTGTTCTTGTATTTGAGTTACCAATATCTTGGGATCTAGTGTGATTTTCTCTCTTATTGTTCCTTTTCTTATCATCTTATTTATTTCTATAGGGGATTTGATAGTGGGTTGGATCTAGAATTAGTAAATATGGGTTGTCATTTTTAAGGGGTTTGATGGGATTATGTGTATTGGAAAACCCCTTTGAGTTTTTTTATGTTTTATCCTTGATTTCATCAATCATGATGTAGTATTTTTGTTGAATCTCTTACAGAGGTAATGAATTTGATATATCTCTTAATTTATTTATGTGTGAAAATGGAGTTACCATACTAATACTTCCATTGGATATATATTTATGGTCTCCCTAAAAACAATAATGAATATTCAAATGTAAATGACATAGGTAATTTTTTTATTTATATAGTTTTAATGTTATTTCATTTTTTAATTATTATTTCATTTAAATGAATTAATATGAAAAACCTGTATTTAAATTTATTCACAATTCGTTGTTGGTAAAAAAGATAAATATTGACATGTAATTTGTATCATTTTAATGTTGAATTAGAATTTATTTTGCTCCTATATGATATAATAAATGTATAGCGACATATTATTTCATGTTTTCTTAGAATAATTCCCCTATTAAATTATCATAATTTCATGTATTCCTTGAGTGGAGATTCATGTTGTTTCTAGGAGTGTTATGGTAATAGAGTAATGGTGAAATTCATCAGGTGATAGTGTCTTATTGTTGTAGTATTATAGGATTAGGATAATGATTTGTTGTTGTGGATGTGTTGGAATGGTTAATGTCGTAAAATGTTGATTTTTTAGTTGTGGTGACATTATTATTAAGAATATTATATAGTAATGTGTGGTGATGGATTTGGTTTTATAGAATGATATTTTTGGCTATGTCACACATGCTTTGTAATGTGGGATGTGGATGAAATATTTGATAATTTAGATAGACAATGTGTTGTATAATATGATTATAGAATTATTTAATAAATTATCAAAATTAATTCATGGAATGGAATGGAAATGGATATAACCCATGAAACTAATGAATAAATATGGTTAAAATGAATTTAGGGTGATTGAATATTATGTGACACATAATGAATAATCCTATAAATTGGTAATGATATGATAAAATTGGAAGTTAATTTTTTTGTAGTGGGATAGTATTGATTTAACAAACAGTTGTTTTAGGGTAATTTATGTAATTATTCATTAACACTAGGTGGTTGGTAAAATGTGACAATTTTGAGTCATGTGGTATATTAGTAAGTTAACATTTTTCATGGTGTTTTGTGGTTGATATATGTTTCATTATATATTCTTCTTTTAAATATGTGTTACCACATGAGTCTGGTCACCTGACTAATAACTATATGGTGATATAAGTTCTAGTTCATTTCTCTAACACTAATATTAAAGAAGACAAATATGGTTAACTACTCCCCCAACACAGATCTATATTCTGAATTTAGAATTTGATATAAGAGTATTAGGTTTTGATTTACAATATGTAATGGATTGAGGTTTAATGTGACTATGATGTGGTTGTAATAATGATACATAGTTGGTAATATGCATGGTTTCAGGTGGGTTTATGGTTTTTTCCATCATATTTTTGTTACCCAGCATTAATAAGGATGATATGAGGAGTTTTGATTTGTTGTGATTAAATGTGTTATTGGTACATTGGTATATGGATATTGATATGTTCTTATGGTTTTTATTTTTTATAATTATTTTGGTTATATGGATTGTAATTGTATTAACTTGAACAATTATTAATAAAATTACTCTTTTATATTTAATAATATGTCTTATGCTTATATAAAAAACATTCACTTCATTAGTATCATCCAACTAGATTTTGGTTGACTGTAAAATATATTTATCATTAATAATGTATCCAATAAACAATAATCAATTGAAATATATATATAGGGGTTTAACAAATCCCTTTAGCATAGTCAAGAATGTGATGGACTCAACAAGTCGGATCTTGCACATACGAGATGTCCATTCTAATGGGAACATAGATCACACACATTGTCACGGAAATCCATCAGTTAACACATGTTCTACATAGAAACATGGATTATGAGGAGTTTTCAAACCCCCTTAGAGAGAATAAGTTGAAATCGTTTTCTCTATGCAAAAAGGGCCTCCACTTTTTTAATGGATAATCTAATCCCTTAATCATGGAGCAACAGATCAAATCCATTGGAATTATTTTCTACATACTTCAATGATTCAAAAATGATAATGTTCTTTAGGATGTTTATCAAATGTTTGGTTAAGATGATTAATGATGGGCGTTGATCAAGAATATGATGCATAAGAAAGATATTGAAGCAATAGAGTGTAAGGAATTCCAGATTTTTTTATGAAAAATATTTTTACTGCACCCTCCATTTTAAAATGGCAATATATTTCCTTGAACCCAAGAAAAAGTGTGATTAATCTATTAGGGATTACATGGAAAACATCAAAAGACATGAATTATACCCCTATGGTTTTTCCGTCATCACTGAATGCAAGGTTGACAGCTTCCTTAGTGGAATAAACCCCAGTCTATTTTTTTTGGAAATCCGTGACTTTGATAGCTTTGAAAAAATAGTTAGATATTACATCAAAGTCAAAATGGTGATCAATTAATCCAAAATTTTTTATAGGGATAATAATCTAAAAGTTGCGTTTAATTTTGGTGGTCTGATAGAGAGATCTAGCGGTGCCTATAAATTTCAACATCAAACTTGTCAATGGTGAGGGAAGAAGCACCCCAAAACATTCTTGAACGGAATAATGAAATAATTTAGGTCTGGGAAGGATGGAAACCTATCCAACAATTTTCTATAGGAGAAACCTACAATTGTGACGGATAAAATAAACACTCCAATGAACCGTTAACACATTATATTTTTATACAACTGCAAGGAACCAGGGATCATTCAAATCAATTCTCTAAGAGAAGTGTTTTTAGTAGAAAATAATAGACTCCAATGTAACAGGGGTGATATATTTTGGCACTAACACCTAAGTGAATCCATAAAATGTAGTGGTGATAGATATGTTATTTATTAATTTAGGAATATAAAAATTTCTTTTGGATTGTTTTCTACAGGAAAGATTAGAATAACTATGCAGACAGCACCCCTATGCTTGGAAGTAAAGATTTTAGTGAAAATGGTAAATAAAGAAATTTTTTTAAACACAATTATATAACTAATACCCTATCAACATTTGTGGGATAAACTTCCTAAAAAACATTTTCATACTCACTTTGTTAAAATTTTATTCAATTCTATGCATTGATTGGATTTCCCTATATTGGGCCAACATAAATTTCCATGAGATGGATGTAACACACTATATGGTGAATTGGCCCAGGATTCTATAAAATTTCTTGGAGGAAGATGAGTCTTCATTAACACCATAATCTTGAGCATGGATATTATTTCCCTATGATCATGTAAATATATATCAAATGATTAAGTCAAGGTAAGGAACCATCCTAAAAAACATGCCTATTATGAGAGAATTTGCAAATGTTTTTTCTTGATCTTCCCCCCAGTCGATAGGTCGAATTATTAAGCGATCTTATACTTGGGGAATTTATAATATCTAAGATTCCGTATCGAATGGATGTTGGGGAACTTCATGGAATGATTAAACCACTAAAGGAGAATATAGATAAAGTATCCCTAGACCCAATTGCTTCACCATGGGTTTCACCATTTCTCTTCATTAAGAAGAAGTGTTGGTCAATGTGCCATTGTATTGATTGTCACGAGCTCAATAACTTCATGATAATGAACAAGTATCCTTTTTCATGAATTGATGACTTTTTCAATAATCTAGGTTGATCACAATACTTATCCAAGGTAGATATGCGGTCAATATATTACCAATTTAGGGTGGTGAAGGGGGATATCACCAAGACTAATTTTTGTATGCGTTATTTGAACTTTGAGTTCATAGTGATTCCCTTTAAATTCACTAATTCACTGAAAACTACCATGTACATTATGAATAGATTATTTAGAAATTATCTAAACAAATTCATGTTAGTCTTTATAGATGATATTGAAATACACTCCATAACCATGGAGGACCATGAGGATCCTCTAATCACTATTCTAAAGACCGTAAAAAAAGAGAATATCAATGAAATATACATCAAGTGTGAGTTTTTTTGAAGTGGCCTCATTTTTTGGGAGCATCTTCACAAGCAATAGGATATATGTGGTAAAAAAAAGAAAAAAGAAATTGTGGGTTGGATAAGGACAACAATTGTGATTGAAATCAGTCACATCTAGGTGCAAGCTAAATATTTTTACCGATTTATCAGAAATTTATCATGATTGAAAACCAACTTACCGATATATCATGGAAGGAATTAAAATTTTCATGGAATTATGAATATGAAGTAAGATTCATGGAGTTTAAATGGAGGATTATCACTACCCCAATTCTCACACTACCCACAAGTGGGAATATTTTTGTATCTATCAGGGATGCTTTAATGATGCTATTGTGATTCGTGTTGATGAAAAATATGACAAATTCAGAGATATGCTTCAAGGTAGATGAAAATTAATCAAGAAAACAATAAAAAATATGGCTTGAAGTTGAAAGAGATAATGTTATCTTTGAAATTTGGTTTCATTATCTCCTTGGGGAGGTTTGAGAAATATATACATATCACAAGATTCATAATTATATATTAACATAGAAATGTAAAAATATTCACAAAAAAATATGGATAGAGCTCATCAATGATTACCACTACCCAATCAACTACCATAATGGGAATTCAAACAATGTGGTAGATGCTTTTAGTAAGGATCTGACAATTCTATCATCAATTAGAATTTGGAAGGATCTAGTCTGCATAGATTTCAAGAGAATGGACATGGGAATCAAAATGGTAGGAACATCATTAATCCATTCAAAAATGGTTTCCCAACCAACTCTTCATGAAGGGTTAAAGGATTATAAAAAATATGAAATTGAAATTTAGAAAGAAGAGGAAACGATAATAATAGGTAAATCCTCAATGTTCAATGTTAATAAAGATGAAATCTTGAGTTTTTGGTCATGAATATTTTTCCGATCAAATCCCGAGTTAAGGAGAAAAATATTGTATGATTCACATAGTTCAAATTTTTCGACATACAACTAAAACAAGAAGTTGTATCAAGATATCTGAGAGTACTATTAGTGGGATAACATAAAGAAGGAGATCACTGATTATACATCAATGTGCCTGGAATGTCTGCAAGTGATGACTGGAAGGCATAAGTCTAAGTGGATGTTGCAACCATTACACATACCAAAATTTAAATTGATAAATTTCACCATATACATTTTCACCAGACTTCTGAAGACATATATTGGAAATAATGATATTTGAGTTGTTCTGGATCTTCTTATAAGAGTACAAAATTCATTAAAATTTCAGAGGACTTCTCACTACATCAACTGTAATGGATATATATCATCGAAGCAGTATGGATTCACAGAGTACCACTATTGATTATATATGATTTAGATCCAAGATTCTCCTCTATGTTTAGTAATAGTATTCAGCATGATTTTAACATTGAGATGAATGTCAGTATGACCTATCACCATCAAACAGATGGGTATTCTAAGAGGACTCTACAAACACTAGAGAACATGTTTAAAGCATGCTCGATTGACTTCAAAGGAGGATTAGAACAAAATATCCCTCTGGTCATATTCTCATACAATAAAAATTTTCACTAAAGTATCCAATTGGTAACATATGTATCCCTTTATGGGAAGAGGTTCACATCACTGGAATGTTTGGATGAATATGGGGAATAGAATCATCAACCCCAAAATGGATGATGAAATGGTAGATAATTTGAATACCATTTAGCATCACATAAAGTCTTAAAAAAGTAAAAAAAGAGTTATTATTATAATCATCGACATGACATAGAGATAAAAAATGGAGACTGAGTATTCCTTTGCATATCAACATGGAAGATGGTGATGAAATTTGGCTGTAATAGAAAGAATAGTCTATGGTACATTGAACCTTTTAATACCACTAATCACATCACAATAGTGCCATATCAACTAGAATTCCCATAGAACCTCTCTTAATTACATGATGTATTCCATGTATCCCTATTGATAATGTACATACCATACCTGCCACATTTACTAAATCCAGAGGTGCAACCATTGGAGAATTTCCTTTCCTATGAGGATCATCTGATGAAGATATTAGATCGTAGAAAACATGTTCTTGAAATAAGTCAATTACTCTTATAAAAGCATTGTGGTGAAACCACAAGTTTGAAGATTCAACGTGGGAGCCATAGGATGTGATGAAACAGAGTTATCGTAATCGGTTTTACTGTGGAAGAAAAAATTTCATCGGAAAAATTTATAAAGGATGAAGATTGTAATGATCCAAAATGTTATGAATAAAATTCCCCATTTTAAATAAATAAAATGTATTATGGTTACAGAAAACACTTGAACATATTTTTTAAGCAATTTAATGTTTAGTGACCATTATTTATCATTTTCAATGATAATATATATGTTGATCATTGATCACATTACTAAAAAAAATATGGGGTACTAACCAATCCTTTTGGAATAAACAAAGGAATTGATGTCCTCAAACAGTATGATCATACCCTATGAAGCCAAATTTTTAGAGATTCTAAGGGATATAAAATTTTTAGTCATTTACCTTGAATAATCACAAGCTGAGATATAAAAGCATAAGCGATAATGAAATGGTTTGTTGGAGAAGTTCAGCTTCCTTGAGATCACGACCAAAACCATGTTCACTGAATGATGCATTGAAAGCCCCGCATTAGTGCAGCTTAATTTTAGGGTGTATGTTGGTCTATTAAAGGGATATATATTAATACTCTAGAAATATGAATATATACATTATCATTTTATAGAACATCGAATATATTTTTATCCTTTTATTTTTAATTAATAATAATTTGAATACTTGGTTCAATAAAGAAAAATGGTTTTTGGTTAATATTATAATTCGATTAATTAACTAATGGATCTTATTAGTAAATATGTTTTATTTAATATAAATGGTAATATAATTTTTAAGTAAAATAATATTTTTATAAGGGATAAAAATTTTATTGTCATAAACCCGTCATTTTACATAAATTCCTGTTTTTTAAAGTAAAAAAATATATTTTTTTTAAAACTCGTTTATATAAAATTAATATTATCTTTGAAATGAGGATGTCAAATAATGTAGTGGTGAATTTTTCATAATTTCCTTAGATAGTGTAATTTTTTGGTAAAAATTAAACACTGAATAAATATACAGTAGGTTTTATGACACCAAATTGGACAAATAGTGGTGTACAAAATAATATAAAAAGTATCATTTGGAAAATATTTGTTTTATATTTTAAATAATACAATGTAATGTTTATTTATTTATTTTATAAATCCTTAACTAATAATCCAAGACATATATTATATTTCAATATTTTAAAATAATTTCATTGAGAGTGTGAGTCATCTCCACAAAAGAACGGTAATTATTTTTTTATCTTCTGACATTTTCCATATATAATAATCTAAAACACTCCCCTTTGTCTGTAACCATGAGAAAAAAACATGGAATGGTATGTGGTTTTGAATATTTTTTTGTGTAGTATCCAAAACCAAAATAATGAAAAAAAGCCCCTAATTTCCTATATAAACCGACAAAAGAGACCATTTATAGTTATCTAAACGTTTTGGATAATGATAAACCAATTCCACCTACTTAATATTATTCTCAAGAGTCTCCCAAATCTATCAATAAGATCATACCATGCCTTTTGAGTCACACATTCATGTAAGGGATCCTCACATTCCTCTCATTATTTCAATTCAAAAAGCATCCTTCAAATTAGTCATTATAATTTAAATTTGTTATATTTTAATTAATTTAATATGTGTCCTTAATTTCCATTTGATATTATTTTAAAAATATAATATTTATCATATCTCATTTTTACATTAATATAAGCCCTTACTATGATGAAATTTTCAAAGGGGTCTTACACTGTTTTATTTTATCAAGAACTCCATTGAATGATATAAAATTTAATTTCCATTATATTATTTTGAGAAATTTTCTTAAATATACAACTTACTAACCATTTTATGTATAAATTTTAATAACCACATTCAATCTCATTTATCTATCCTATTAAACATTATGCAAACTCATTACAATGTCAAAATTGGGTTGGATCTCTTTATTTTATCCCCTTTCGTACAGTTTATTTATTATGTTACACCATATATTTCAATTTAATTTTGTTAGAAAATTTCATTCCATGTCCCTATTATTTACAATTTCATTATTTAATTATTTTATACCCCTTTTACTCTCTTCAACCCATTTTTGGAATTTCTTTGCGATGTCGTTAGGCTGTCGAAATTGAAGCAAATTTTCCATGCCAAAATAATTGTCATGCGAATACCAGACCCATTTTTCTATCAATGGTAATCACCTTCATTCAAATATAGTTATTCATTATATACTCAAAATTATGTATTATCCATTCCTTTATTATGGAATAAACAATGATGTTGAATGAATCCCTGATTATATAATCTATGTGGAACACTTAAGCATGAGAATGAAATGATTATGAATGGTTCATCTTGATAGAACTCTAATGAATTGGGTAATATTTTGTAACATGAAAATTTATGTATAATGGTCTTGGAATATATCCTTGAATAATTATCCTTTATTTTCTATGACCATTGACCAATTCTCCTCCATGTAAAATGAGCCTTGACTCATGCTCCTCAATGTGAAATGAGCCATGAATCATGCTTATCCTTTAACTGATATGTCAATTTTCTGACATGAATTATCTTCTTCGTGTTATGACTTGATTATTTACCTTACTAATATATGTTTATCTAACCTTTATTATGTTGTCCTAGGAAATCACATCTAGTTTTAAGATCATTGGAATATTATGATCACATCCAAGATGATTTCAATATTTTTTGGTATTACATGTTCATGATGTTATGCATTGTACATATTCCCAAATGAAACTATAGTTTCTGATATTTTGAGATGTATTAAGTGTTATTTTATTTTATAAATCTTGATTAAATGTCAAATAAACACTTTGGTTTTTATATAATATATTATAGTACCATGCCATATGTAACTCAGCCAAGTGGGTGAGAAGATTAATGGGGATGTGGTTGTGGGCCACCCTTATGATATATTCTTTGATATTATGTTATCATTAATGTATTCATTTTTGGGTCTGTGATCCTTGGTGGAGATAGGTGGTTTCTCACTAGGCAAAGGTGATGATTTTGTTTAGATATTTATTCATTAAAGAATAATTTTGTTCTATCATATTTTAATGAGATGGTTTCTTGTTGTATCCAAATAAATATACTTGTATACATACCTAAATGTGTGTGTGTGATTTGGTGGGTGTGTATATTTCTAAGAGGGAGACGGTAATAAGGCCATACATTGATAACTAATGTTTTCTTATCAATATTGGTGTTTTATACTATGAGTTTCATAGGTATTTTTTTGCAGACATTAGGTTATGTATACTATTCACATTCTTTTTGGATTGTGTTTTATATTGATATATTTAATATATTGGTGGTTTTTAATAACATTATTATGGAAGGGTGTGTAATACCTCATATATATTTCTTTTTATTCCATTAGTTCTAGCCACCAAACTATGGTCTATTGTATGTGGGTTTAGGGTTCACATTCATATTTACTACTAGCCCATGATGGATAAAGTGGTGGATGGTCATGATTGTGTGGTATAAATGTTATGGGTTGGATATAAAATGATTTTTTGGAATTAGGAATTGGTGATGAATACATGGTTATACTGTATAAACAATATAGATGAAACATATTTTGTGATATTGGAAAGGGATTCTGACTATGACACATCTAACTAACTCCATAAGTTGATAAATGGATATTGTGCTTACAGAGAATACTATATATGGTAACTTTAATTGCGAGGCAGAGTCCTAGATGCGTTTTTCGAATCATTAAAATCTTCAACTATGCTGAAATTAGATATATTCATTCTATCACTTATAAATTCTAAGGGAATAATGTTGTATTCAATAACATTTATGACACACAACACCAACCACGTAAGGGAATAAAAAATGATGAAAATTTATAATAAATTTACATTTTATTATTTATTAAATATATTCTATTACTTTCAATAAAAATGATATATGTTTATCATGAGACATATGCAACAACATTTTTCTCCAATGTCTTGTGTTACGTGCATGACCGAGATTTACCGAACAATAATATATTATTAAAATATTATTATTTAAAATAATAATTATTAAACTATAAATTAAATTATCATTTAGGTTCAGTATTAACAAACATATGAAAATTAATGGTTTTCAAAACTATAAATTTAATTATTATGTTCTAATTAATTAGAAAACAAATATTTAAACCAATTGAATATAAAATAAATATTATTATTCTTATGCTCATAATGTAATTAATTCTTAATAAATTAAATTAATTAAAATTAGTGAATGATATTAATGAAATATATATGTTCAATGAAATATTTTTTCTATCCATCCAATAGATTAAATATGTATAATACAATAACAAATCGAATATTTTTATTAGGGAACTTTTTCTGCTTTTAATGGAAAACATATTTTAAATCCACTTTTCAAACTATTATAAAATATACATGTCCAAATAAACATATTATTTCAAATAATGACATTAAAATTAATTTATAGTGAATTTTTAGTATTTTATAGCAATGTTTTATTTATTGGTGTATAATGAAAAATACTGAATTTAAACTCAAAAGATCATTTTCATCTATTTTATTTATAACATTAAATAATATTTTTGATATATTTTAAAATATAATTTGATTATATATTTATAAATTAATACAATTCTTGTAATAATAATTTTTTTCTTTGTTTTGATGAATATATAAATATAAAAAACTTTTGAACATATTTATTTTAAAAACCTACATTATAGTCTTGTACGATGGAGCCAATTTAAATTAAATTCATCCACTAATGTAATTTAAATTTAGAAAAATATATTCCATTATTGAAATTAAAATAATTTATGTTTTATAATATGTTAATTTTAGTTTTTTTACGAAAGTATTTGTTAATTTAATCAATATTAATTACAATGATTAATGTGAAATTAATATTAAAAAGGGACTAATCCCTAATCATATGGCCTTATATGACCTAGACTCTTGTCCAAAATCCATTTATGTATATATTTATATACTATCATACCTTGGATAAAATTTGGAATAATATCAATCCACTTTGAATAAAAACAATGGTGGGGTTCCTTATTTCAAAAATATTACAAGAGTGCCACTCCTCTACTTTAAAAGGTCTCATTTACTCCTAATACTTCAAAAATATAAAGAAATTAAGGTTCCAAAAATTTCTACCGAATTCAATACGAAACATCCCTAAATTCCTCCTTGAATCCTAGCTTTTTTAGAATGTTTTCAAAGTAATCTCATTCGTTCATAATGAAAGAAGACAATCGATTAATAGGCACCATCATTCCTTAAGCTATGTAGTATTATTTATTTTCTCCTCTCCTTCAATTATACCTATTTCATTATTATATAAAAAACCCATTATCTTAAATATACCATGATGTTTTTATGTAAAGGGTTTGACCTGAACTTATACAAACTTCCATCTAATGGGTAACAAACATACACTTTAAATGTACAACGAACTACATACTCACGAAACGATGATTGTTCATTTTACCTTTACTGACTCTCATGGTGAAATTATGATGGAAAAAGTATTTATATATGTTATATAAGATAATTATTATATTTTTAATCTTAATTAATTATTTTACATCACATATCTTTATACTGTTCATTTTGTGTAAAAATGATAACATTGTTTGTGGAATTGTGGACTATCGCCCCATCAAAGCGTTGTGATTCATTCACACTATACATGGAATGTATAAAGGAGTGTTTTAAATAAAAAGACATAAAATAAAATAAAAATATAATATAGTAATGAACTAATTATCCTTATTAATATATATATATATATATGTTTATATATATATATATATCATTTTTTATTACCCTTTCCCACACTTATGAAGTGATAATGTCATTCATGGACGTGTAGACTACCACATGCTCAGAACGATGTGATTCCATTTACATCAAAAAAAATTCTACATATAACTATATATGAATAGATAACAAATTATTTATTATATAATGATCATTATGGAAAAATATAATATCACTTACCTTATTTCCATAATGAACAGTGAAAAATTGGAACTTTACTTATGCATACGTATGACCACCTCCCTCTATGATTGTAACGTTGGTTAATTTTCATAACTATATTTAATTAATGGTATTAAAAGTACCATTTAAGCATAAATATCAAAATTATTTCATTATTATTATTAGGTCGATGTTATATAATGACCAATTTGACTATAGTTGACCTATAAATATTGTTTTGATGAAAAATTAAATTAAATTTGGTCACAAAAATTTCAATAATTTGATTTGTTTAAGCAGTTCTATATGAAATGGAAATATGTGAAATAATATTTATGATAAAAAATTAAAATTTTCTCAGTCAATTAAATAATATATATATGTTTTCTATTCAAGAATATAAAGGCACATAAGAGAATTTAGACTCAAGGCTTGGGATTTTCATCTCACTTTTTAAAACCATGAGAGAAACATCATGCTCACCATTTAATACTTTTGTGTGGTGTATCTATAGACCATGTTAATATATTATCATATATATTTTTACCATCTTGGTATTTAAAACATTCATTCAATAATATTCTTTCATAACACTTATGATTTTAAATGTTTTAAAGTCACGAGGGACACTTAACGATGTTTAAATATTGTTTTCATCAACAATAAAATACTAATCATTCAATGGTATATCCATTTAAGGAAATTAAATGACCATTATTCAATAAAACCATTCATTATCCTCTAGTTATTCATGATCATTTTCTGATATTCATTCCATTTCCTCCTCTTTGGTAGTGAAAATATTTTAGAAATGGTTTTTATGAAATCCCAACATCATTTCTCTCTTTATTAGGAGAACCCATTTTCTAATAAAAACCATTTTTCATTAAAAAAATTCAAAAAAATGAATTTAAAATTATTTATTAAATCCATGTTTATCCTTCTTTTCCTTTTCAATCCTTTTTAAATAAATTTTTTCTCTTTACAGATAAGTCATTTTCAAAAAATTTTATCATGCAAAAGGAATGTTCTTTCTACCTCGTATGAGAAGTAATAATTCTATCATGGTAAATTTATTGAAGAATCATTTACATGGTAAAAATATTTATTTTAAATAATTTTTTTCGACTCATATTTTTAATGAAATGGTTTTTGAAAATATTTTTCAAACAAATTTATTTTCATGAATAATTATTTTAAAAGATAATTTTATAGTGTTTCCATTCATCAATTTCAACATCCTTCTACTGGGTTATGTTTCATCGATAAAATCCGTAATCTTCCTCTCAATTGTTTATAATTTAGTTCTATAAGGATTGTATTCACATTCACCTTTGTGGTTCATTTGATATTACCTTATAGATATTCAATCTCCAATGATAAATGAATGAGGAATTTGTTTTTCTGATTATCCATTTCATTAATCATAGATATTACAATTTCCTAAACATTATTCCATTTTATATATAGTGTCTACATTGAATATTGTTTTATTATTTAAGGAAATATTTATAATTATATATTCTTTACTCAATACTACTATGTGATAAGGAATATTATATATTTCAATTATTTAAAATGATGAATGCTTTGTATAGGAAATGAAGGATAGGGATCAGACATTATAAATCTTCTTGATGTACCTATAGGATATCATGTGACAAATATGTCATGAATATTAAATATGTTTCTATCTATGGTTTTAAATTGTCTTGTGAAAGTTCTTGAATGTATAGGTTTTCATGGAAATTAGTCATGATGGACAATAATTAAGAATTTACCCCTTTAGTTTCAGTTATTATCCATCCAGGATATTTTACATCAAAATATCTATGGATATATTTCATTTCTATTGATTGATTAATTGGAATGAGATTCTGTTTCCTACCATTTTGTATTAATTTTTCTTTTGGTAGTTTTTTCAATGTCATGTGTTTCTTTTTAATAACATTACATATTTTTATGCACTTACATATCAATATTTTGATTTCATGGTATGTGTTCCTAGTTATTTACTATGCTATAATTGTTACTCCAATTGATTCATTATTGCTTCCTCAATATTTTACCCTTACTATTCATTTGAGATCACATTTATTATTCTTCTATCCATAGGAATTCATGAAGCATACTGTGAAAGATAAATATGGATTTAATAGATGGAAAATATATAATCCCACTGTTATTTATTTAAAGAGAAAAAAATAATGTTGTAATTAATGTATTCATATGTAATACATGACAAATTTAGGTATCTAATTTTTCAAAACATCTAAAATATTAAGTCCTTCTTGATTTTATTCCCCGAAATCCAGAAAATGTAATAGCATTAGACATCATATACATGATATATAAGGTTGGGTTAGTATAGTTGGTATTGGAGGGAGGGATACCAGAATCATTAGAGACATGATTTAGACAACATAGCTTCGGGAGCACAACCCTAATATATAAATTAAGTATAAGAATACAAGAAAGTCCTATTACTATGTTATGGAAGAGATTATGTGGGTATTATATGAAATAAATCCCTCTATGGATACAACAAGTGGACATTGTTCTGGCACATAAATACTAAGGATTAACAACTCCAAAATGATGTCCGGATCCTTACTCGGGGTAACCAAGTACACGTTAACGGGCATTACTGTGCATCTGGTTTGACAATATCAGAGGGATATTCAAGGGATAATTATGATTTTATTTAAAAACCATTATGAAATATTTTTATAAAAAATTTAATAGGATAATACATAGAAAATGGAAAAACCTATGTGAAATAAAACTAATAATGTATTTATGTATTAGTGGTGTATTTAACCCCATAGTTAAATTACTATTTAATGATTAAAATTATATCAATGATGTGAATAATGTTAAATTTTGAAATTATATTAATATTTTTTTAGAAAAGGAAAACATGTATTTCGGGAGATAACCCATTAAGTTCGTAAAGGTCATGGGGCTTAAACCCATAATAGAATGAAGATAATGGTTTTTCACTACAATTGGCATATGCAAGGTCCTGGTTAATGTGTAATTATTAAATACAAATTATAAATAAATTTAAATGAATAACCAATAGTATTACATTTTATATTTTCATATTAATATATTAACTATAATGACATCGTAGAATATTTAAGTAAAAATAGTTAGATTTTTTACTTTTTATGGGCATTACGATCTATTAACTGTTTTAATTATTTCATGGATCAATGTTAATTTTTGGGTACACATATCCTGAGGTAAGGGGTGAATTATAATTTGATCGAAGAAAAACCAAAAGATTAAATTATTCTTATAATATTTAAATTTATCAAGAAATTATATTACCTTCTATTCATAGGAAGTAAAATAATTTCACAATAATGGAAAATTTATCAAAAAAATGTGTTTTCTTAATACCTTAATTTTTTTATAACCGATGGTCTACAATGTCATAGAATATTTATGGCCTTGAGGTCCTGAACATTCAATTTATCCCTCACTTTTTATTTATTTATGAACTCAATCAATCGCTATAAATATTTATGCTTTCCCTGCATGTATGTATCTCTACATTCCACTAATTAACTCCTTCTTATAGACCTAGTTATATGTTAATCCACATGACCATTGCACTTTTTATCCTCTCTTTTATGGAGGATTTATTAAAATCCATTCTCACAATATAGGATTTAAACATAGTAAATATCAAATGATATATTATCAAGATTTATTTTATGTTATCAGAACGCAATTTAATTAAGGTGCGGAGAATGTAACATCCAAAAATCCTTAAGAAATTACTTTTTATTCAATTTCATATATGAAACACTATAAAAATTACTTGGAGGAAAATAATATTTTTATAATTTATAATATATTTACTATTTTAAATAAATTAAATATATTCTATTTCATTAAATGCATATGATATATAGTTAATTGTGACATATGCAATAACAAGTTTCTTCAATGGATTGTGTTACACGCAAGACACAATTTTACTGAACAAAAATATATTATTAAAATATTATTATTTAATATAATAAAACTTCACCTAGATATTAAATTTGATTTTATGAATATTATTACCTAAATCATTAAAATATATGTATTATACAAAAATAAAATGAATTAATATTTCACTAAATATTAATAAAAGAAAAGATAAACCAATTTAATATAAATGAAATTATATTATTTTTACGCTCTCAAAAGAATTTTTTCATAATAAATTAAATTAATTTCAATTATTCGATTATATTAATTAAATATATAAGTTCAATCAAATATTTTTGATATTAATACGATATATTTGATAAGTATAAGATAATAATAAACCCAATATTTTTATTAAGGCAATTTTATATCCTTTCAATGACAAACATATTTTTAATATTATTTTTTTTAAAATTATATATAATATATATAAAAAGAAACAAAATATTTCAATTAGTAACATAAAAATTGATTTATGGTGTATTTTTGGTACATTTCATTTAATTTTCTTTTTTTGATGAAAAATGAAAAATACTGAATTTCAGCTCAAAATAGTTTTTTCGTCAAATATATTTATAATCATAAATTATATATATGAAATATGTTAAAGTTAAAAAAGATAATATTTTTATAAATTAATCAATTTTATGTCATTGGAATCAATTTCCATTTTAAATTTAATATAAAAACATAGAAACCTTTTGAATGTTATTACTTGAAAAACATGTATTTTGGTCCCATATACATGATTAAATTTAAATTAATTTCTGCCACATCTATGATTGTAATTTAGAAAAATGGATTCTATATTTTTAATACAGATAATATATATTGTATAACGATGCTAACTATGTTTTTTTACCGATAATATTATTGAATGTAATTAAAATTAATTACAACGATTGAGGTGAAATTAAGCTTAATAAGGGAATAAACCCTAATCATAAGGCCTAATATAACCTAGAAACAAGAAAATAATTTAGTTTATAGACATAAATCACCTATATGTTCCATTTTATATAAATAAGATGATTATTTATCTACTATCAATAAAAAATGTCGGTGAGGTTAATTTTTTGCAAAATATTACAAGAGTGCCACTCTTCCTACACAATAAATGGCCTCCTCTCCTCCCACTTATTCTCACCTCTCAAGAAACTTATTTAATGACATAATATACCCAATTATCTCCCCAAAAATATTTTACATACTTCCTCAAGACTCCATTTTTTCAAATAAATTCAAGGAATCCATTTTGTGTAAACCAAAAGGAGGTAACCTATGATGAGTTAACATCATTCCTTAAGCTCTATAGTTTGGATTCTTTATCCAATCATTCATTTATACATATTCCATGCTTATATGAAAAAACAGTATCATAAATATTCTATGATTGTGTTCCTTAAGGGTTATACTTGCACATACACAAACATCCATATAATATTCAATGAACATACTGTTTATGTGTATGACTAACTGCTGCCTCACGAAACAATGATTCTTCATTTTCCCTTTACCGCCTCTAATGGTAGAAATTATGATGGAAAATATGTTTACATTAGTTTTTTATTATTTCATTATTCATATTTAATTATTTTACAACAAATATATGAATACCTTCCATTTTTTTAAAAACGATTACATCATTTGTGGAAGTGTGTACTACCGCCCCCTCAATGCGATTTGATTAATCCACACTCTATATAGAATGTATAAAGTATAGACTTAATTAAAAATATTAATAACAAAATATATATATTATATTCACGAAATTATTAAATTTATGGATATATATATATATATATATATCATTATCTTTATTACCCGTTCACAGACCAAAAAGTGATAATGTCGTTCATACACGTGCAGACTATCACGTCCTCAACACGATGTGATTCCTTTTACATCACAAGAATTATACATATAATTATATATGATTAAATAACACCATATTTATGATATAATAATAAATATATAAATATGTAATGTAACTTACTCTATTCCTATATCGATCATTGAAAAATTTGAACGTTACCTATGTGTACGTATGACCTACCGTCTCTATGATTGTAATGTTGGTTAATTTTCATAACCATATTTAATTATTTGTTTTTAATGTATAAATTATGTATAAATGTTATAATTATGTCACTATTATTACTATGTAGATATTAAATAATGACTTCTTTGACCATAGTTGACATACCAAAGTTGTTATTGACACCTAAATCGAATTTGGTCTAAACATTCGATGTAAAAATATTTATTTATGTAGTTTTATATGACATGGTAATAAGTGATAAAAAGTTATGATAAACTTAAATTTTTTTTACAAATAATTAAATTATTTATCTAATTGATTTAATTAGGAGTATAAATACACACGAGACAAATCTGAATCAAGGTAAGAGATTTTAATCTCACTTTTTACATTTGTGAGATAAAGGTCATGTTCGCTATTTACTTCTTTTGTGTGGTGTATATAATTCCCATTTTGATATATTATATCATGAATTGTTTTATCCTCAGGTTATTCCAAAAATATGTTAAATATTATTCAATCATGAGGCGTATGATTTAAATTTTTTCAAAGTGATGTGGGACACTTTTGGATATTTATTGATTATTTTCCACATGACAAATATAATGATATTTCAATGGTATTTCCATTAAAAGAATATTACATGGCCAATTTTCAATAAACCCTTTCATTTTGCTTCGGTAACTCATGATTATTTTCGAGTAGAATTACCATTTTCCAACACATTGATTCTCAAAATTATTTTGAAAATGTTTTTAAGAAAACCCAATTTCATTTACCCCTTTAGTCCGAGCACATATTTTCTTCTAAAACCCATGGTTTTTTAAAACGATTTCAAAAATTATTTTTAAATTATTTCGTAATGACAGATTTTGCCTTTTTTTCTTTCCCAAATTTTTGAAATGAATTTTCTTATCTATTTCCCGAGAAGGAATTCTTCAAACCTTGTTATCATTCAAGTGGAATGTTATTTTTACCTAATATGTTTAGTATGAATTTAATCATACTTATTTTTTTTGTATCATCCATTTCATTATTAATAAGATAATTTTTAAATAAAATGCTTCCAAAAGTTCATTTCTAAGAACAAGTTCATCTAAATATCTAAAAAAAGGATACTTTCCTAATGTTTGATTTTAAAATATCTTTTTATTATGTTTTCATTCATAAATGAAAGAAAAAAAATTATTGGGATATATTTTATTGATACCATCCCTAATCCCCCACTTAATGGTTTTTGATTGATTATTCAAAGGATGATATTTCTATTCACTTCCTTGATTCATTTTTTATTCTCTTGGTATATTGAATCTCCAATGATCATTGGAAGGTGAATTTTTTCCCTAATTATCTATTCCATTAATCGCGGATATCACTATTTCAAAATCTATATACCATGATACATACGGTGTACACTTTGAAGGTTACTTAATTATTTTTTGAAATATTGAGAACATATTATTCTATATTCAGTACAGTTATTTGACAAGGCATGTTGTTTATTTGAATTATTCAATATTAGGACTACATTGGATTAACAAGGATGGGTGGGAAGTATAATTTATACAGCCCTTTGATGCATCAATAGTTTCGCATGAGGGTAAATTGTTAGAAAAATTAAATAGGTTTCTATCCATGGTCATAATCCATCTTATGAATGGTCTTGTCTATATACGTTTTCATGTTCTTTAGAAAATATGTCCAATAATTAATAATTTCCTTAATTTAGATTCTGTTATTATTTATCTATGATATTTTTCATCGGTAAATATATGGATATATTTCATTTCATTTGACTGATTAAATGTAATACCTTTAAATTTGTTAACATTAAAAATAGATTTTTCCTTATATAGTTATTTTAATGGCTTCTATTTTCATCCAGTACCTTTTCATATTGTCTATACACAACCTTTTCAGTTTTTTTGTTTCATTGTACATTTGTTCAGTAAATTACAATACCATAATTATCACCGTCATTAATTCATTATTGATTCTTCTATATTTTTTCCATACTGATAATTTTATATCACCCTTATTATGTATCATTCCCCATAAATCCATGAAGCCTACAATTAAAATATGTTGGGATATACAAGAAGTATTGCATTTATCCTCAATGTTATTTATTTAATGATAAAAATGTATATTTAAATTAGTTTACTAATTTTCCATAAAAGACTCATTTATATATCTAGATTGAAAAGACCACAAATCTCTTCAGTCTTTTGGGATTTGAATCCTTTTAATCATGCCAATGTAATAGTAGCATAAAATTGATCTGGGCCATTTGGGGTCGGTTCTCTATATTAATTTATAAATTGAAAATAACATATATAGATATATATTTTCAATAATGTATCCATTAGTTATAGTATACTATTTTTTATATAGATTCCTTATCGGTTCCATCCATCTGCATTTCACCTTCAAAATGTGTAGTAATATTCCCCAACTAACTATAAGAGGGTTGACTTGAAAGTGGGTGATGAATCCTGACGGATGAAATTGAGTGATTTATATTGTATATTTTCCATCAATTATGAGATAACTATATCTAATAATGATACATTGAAGTGGTTAGAGGATCTTGATTTTCATTATTGCCTGATTTTTCCTTGAGGTAGAATTGGATCTCATGGGTCATTCGTCAGCTGATAAGAGCTTATCAATAGTAATACTTCCAGTTTCATTGTGATCATTAGTATAGGGAGTTTTGGGGGGTTTATTTTTACTGGTTAGTCAATATAGGGTTTCTATAATCGATATGGATTTATGAGTTTATATATATTTTCTAGAGGATCTTGAGTATGTGGAATCTCATAGTTAGTAACAAGAAACTACTTTTTTATCCAGGTCATTTCCCAGATTAGGATTCAAGATCATATAATTGTGAAGAGGAATTTCATTAGAGATCCTACTCTATATAACCCTATTTACCCTAGTGTTGTATAATGATGAAATGGTGAAAGATGAGTTAGTCAGCAATATTCATGTGAAGACTATATCATCCCAATGTGTGTGTCATAAAAACATAAAAATAATTAATTGATAGGAAAAAATACCTGATGGTTGTGTTTTTGTGTTGATTGTGTTTGTTGATAATGTTTGAAGGTGTTGAAGAAGGTTGGATCTCATAAAATACAAGTAGAGTTAATATGAATGATTGATCTCACATACAGTGTGAATATATGATCTCATTAAATTCATGAATGCATGATCTAACAGAATGTGTGAATGTATGATATTGTGAAAACAGGGAATGTCTCATCTTTTAGAAATCATTATTGTATGATCTCATGAAAAACAATATTTTATGATCTTACAGAAAATAAAAAAATATGATCTAATAGAGCGTGAATGATGAACTGAACTCTCAGAGCGTGAAATATGAAATGATCTCACATAGGGAAAATACTAAACTGATATTGTAGAGTGTTAATGTTACCTATTCTATTGAAATAATGAATGCATGATCCTAATAAAGAATATGAATATAAATAATATTATATAAATAATAGAGGTATAATGCACTCATTTTTATCTTGTATAGCGCATGATAACATTGTGTTATTTTCAATGGATCATTCAATGGGATCAATAAAGTGCATGTTTGTCTTTAGATCTCATGAGAAGATATTGCATAGCACTCATTATTGTCTTTAGAACTCATGATAGATAATTCACAAAGCGTGAACACAAATCACACTAGGAAATTGTGCAATGTGAAAATATGACTCACCTCGAGATCCTGTTAAAAGGGAGAATATGACTTGCACCCATATCTTACACTATGATGATCATAAAGCACATGATTCAAATTAGGGTGGATAGTTTTATGTTATTTTTATTGTTAAGGAGGCTGATTTATTCTTATAATTACCACATACCCATTAATAAACATTAATGAAGTTTTTCTTAAAATATTGATCAGAAGAAATGTCCTGGGAGAAAGTTCATGGAGAGATCTCATGAAATAGGTTCATGGAGAGATCTCGTGAAAGAGGTTCATGAAGAGATATAATGAAGGAGTATACTTGATTTATATCATGTATGTTTTTAATAATATCTAAAAATTATATTCATAAATCATGAAAGAGAACTCACACTAGGTTCTCAGGAAATGTTCTCAAACTAGAATCTCATGCAAGGTTCTATTTCTGGGATCTCGCACTAGGGTCTCATGCCAAGAACCCATACTGGGGTATACCACTAGGTTCTCATTCCATTATCTCACACCAGGATCTTTTGCAAGGGGATACACTCCAAGCTCTTTCACATTTAAATCACAGTAGAATCTTTCTCATGTAGATATGTTCCTATTATACCTTATGTGATGTATCATTATCATATTTGAATTATCATGGAGAAAAAGAATATAGAGGATATGAAATATTCAACAATACTTTTTGAAGAAGATTATTCACTACTCCATTGAAGGATGTGAATACAAAACATGGAATCTATTGATTATCATTCCAATGTAGAGGCATGTTCTCTGTCAACAACAAGGAGAAGTTTATACAAATTGTCTAGAATGTTGATGTTTTGTATCTTGGAGTTTTCACAAAACTAAAGGAGCAAGACAGAAAGAACATCAAACAGTAATCTGTATATAGTTCATGATGCATTCCTCATTGATAATCAAGGTATCTAGAATTCCATAATGAGTTTGTTGATCCATTGCGATGTAGTGAGAAAAGAAAGCGGAAGAAGGAGATCATTTTCTCTTGTAGTGATGAATTGAAAGGTAATTATGGTGTGACCCTTGAGAAAGTAGTGTCTTGACCCTAAAAAAATTAATGGTAGTGTGTAATGTACAAAGAGTGATCTATCTAAATCTTTATTTTATTAATGAGCCTTAGTGGATTTGGTACATTGGCACATTGTCATTATATAACACTTGGACAATGCCTAGGGAGGGTGAAATAAGTATAGTTGTTGTGTCTCGTTCATTATTTCATTTATATTCATACATTACTATAGAAAATGGAGAGAATAGTGTTATTATAACCAAAACACAAGTTATGGAGGGGTGATTATTTTAATATCACATACCATGATTCACCCCACTCTTATGGTATTTCACCGAGATGGGATAACAATTGGTATCAGATGCAAAGGTTTAATGTCAGTTGTTAGATCTCAGTAAAAGTAGTGTAGGTTGGTATTCATTAATGGATTTTGTTCATAGATTGTAACAATTATAAATTATTGATGAATGAGAGGATCACTACATCTTCTCATTAGTAATGAATGTCCTTACAAAAGAGATGCTAGGAATTCCGGCCAGTATCAACTCTTGTTCTTTAATAGAAGTCGACCAAATGGAGTTGTATGATGATGCCAAAGAAATAAATGATTTAGGGGGATCCCAATATAATGAGATATATATATTCGGGTGATTACATGTAAGTAATGACATTCTATTTGTGGAATGTTTCTAAATATTTACATGGGTGATTCAAATTTCAAAGAAGCAAATATACATTTTATATTGGACAAGTTTGTGGATCAGAAAATACCCCTTTATGAGTCTGTTGATGCATTATTTGACTAGGTAAATGTTATTGTGCAACACATGTGTGGAAATGGATAAATTTTTAAATATGTGATGTTTTTCAATCACATTTTGAGAATACTTCCACTACATTTGAATCCGAATGTTTCTTTATAGGATGATAAAGAGAAAAAGGAGCTCACATTGGATTGCTTGCAATGTAATCTTATTTTATACGAGAGGGGAAATGATGATAAAAAGTATGTGGAAAATATGAATTGTAAATAATTGGAATTCAACATCTTGAAGATTATCACTATTTAATATGTGTAGAAAAAAGAATATACAGATAAATTCATGTAATTAATTTCATAAGATTTATGACGTGGAAACGGAAATTCTGGAGGAAAACTCCTACAAAAATAATTTAGATGGGGAACGGTTTGGAATATTGCATCAATGTTCCATAAGAAGGAACTGACAATGACTAAGGAGAATTCGAAGGATGATTTGACCATCAAGTTGAATTAGAATTTTCATTTGAAGAAATATACTATTGGTGGTAAAAAACAAAGAAACAAAACAGGGTGGTTCGTGATGCCAAAATCACTATGTAGGAGTTTATAGAAGATAAGTGTGAGATAGTATATGAAATTGAATAGAATAAGAATTCAAGTGTAAATAACTGAAGTAGGATCGGTGAGTACAAACTCAAAGTTCTATAACAAAAAATTGTGAGTTATGGTTTGAATAAAAAAATATCGAGACAAAATAATCAAAAATATTGAAGAGGAGGTTGTGAACCTATAAAAGAAAGATAAATATCATGAGAAACTATTGACTCTCATGAATTAAGTCCCATAGGTTGTGTAATATGAACATTTATAGTTCAATGGACTGGTGAAACAAGAAGAGGAATTCTAGGAGATGAAAATGATAGATACGAATATTAAAATGAAATTGGTTCTTGATTGAAAAAAAATAAGAAGTAATGGTAGAATTCAAACCACATGTACCCACTATGAGATTAAATATATCTTTTGGAATTAATAAGATCTCCCAGATTTTGAAGAACCATGGAAAAATGAGTACGGAATTTGAGCCATATAGTAACGAACACCTAATTAGAGGTTATTGTAGTAGAAAGATGGGATAAAAAAATGTATATTCAATTTCCAAGAGGAATATAGGTGAATAAGACTAACATATGAATCTATACAGATATAAATATTCTAGGATATCATTTAATGGTCACAATTTCCAGTATGGGAGATTCAAATATAAGTAAATATATTTCTCATCAACAATAAAAAGGTATATGACAAAGTTTACTAAATGTTATCATAATTAGTAGCTAAATGTACCATCAAATGAGATGAAAAGGTAAAAACGATTTTTAGCTAAAAAATTATTTTCAAGCATCATACCTCGAGTAAGAACAAGATTATCAATCTTTATTGGGTATGCAGTCAATAACATGGATAAAAAAGAAGAGAGATGACCATGCAGTGGTTGAAAAAATTACTTTCAGAGCATCATATCACACTGGAATATGGATCATTAATAGTGGATTAACCTCTATTATGAAAAGAAATAAATTATTAATGATATGAATCTAATATGACATGGATGGTATTGAAATATTTTGTAATGATGAAGGCCAAAAAATTATTGACTCACCAAAAATGTTTTTCTTAAAAAAATGGGATATTTGTTGATGTCTTCAATGTTGAAATTATTAGTCACAACGTACTATGTGTCAGTAAATTATATGATTCATTCCATTCAATGAGATTTTCCATGAAATTAGACATCATCATGTTAAATTATGGTGTATTTGTTTATAGGGGAATCATGCGGAATGGAATCTCTAGCTCATGAGTGGAGAAGAAGATATGTGATTTCTGTCCAATGAAGAAGAAAATAAGTTGTGGTATAAATTCCTTGGTCACATTAATCAAACATCATTCAATGAGCTACTGAAATGTGATGATTATCATTACACTTATAGGTTATCACATGATCATAATCATACGTGAATTTCCTGCCAACAAGGAAAGATAATTGAAATGGAATATAAGGAAAAATAAAATAGGTCATCATAATTTCTTGAGTTAGTGAATATTGATGTGTGAATACATATTATTCCATGGTCTATTGATGGGATGAGGTGTTATTTTCTCTTCATTAAGGATTTTAACAGAATGTTATGGGTTTTAGTCTTCACACACATGTATAGGGTTTTCTATCATATAAAAACTTATTGAAGGTATGTTAAGAAGATTCTAGGTCAATAAATATTGAAGATCAGAATATGTAATAGAATAGATATGACAATTATCCAACTGGTGGATTACCATGAGAAACATGGGGTACAGAACAATGTTTCACCAATAATAACTCTACAATGTAATGGTGTAGTTGAGAGAATAAATCAAATTTTCAATAACTAGGCTATAATAATGCTCATTGAGAATGACCTTCAAGATATTATTTGGAAAGAGGTAGTGATGAAATTCTTCTAGAAATAATATAGTTTATTATTATGTCTAAAACAAGAGAGGACTCTATATGAGATATGATATGGAATGAATCCAACATTCAAGTAATTTTGATCCATTGGGATTAAATGGTTCATTCTCAATAAAGAGAAACATAAGATGATTGACAACAGTGGAGATGTAGTGATTTTTATTGGATTCTCAAATGAAAAAAATTATATCATGATTCAATATGTGGCTAATAAAGGAGTTTGAATGAAATTATTATCTATACTAGGTAATGGGATAAATTTTTAGAAAATACACGACTAGTCCTAAGAGGATAGTGATAAAGGGATTAACAGATTTTGGAAATATGTAGTTCCAGAAGCTATGTCCTAAGAAGATTTAGATAATTAAATGAATGTGAATAAAACATTATCTTCACAATAATCAAATAGGAGATCCAAAATTGATATAATAAACATAATCATCTATCCAACAATGCTACTGCAGACAATGAGGATGATGAAACTATAGAAAGAATCATTCTTATTATAGGTGGAGCCTAAATGTTTTGAAAATGAATATGGAGATGAAAACTGGGTTTAGTCTATGAATGAATAACTTGACCACACTGAGGATAATCATACATGGGAGATTGTTTTGAGGCGTACAAATAAGAATTTAATTGGGACTAAATGGGTCTTTCACAATGAGATGAATGAAGACTAATGAGTGATTCCAAACAACGCATGACTAGTGTGTAAGAGGTACTCTAAAATAGAGGTTATCGATGTTGTTGAAACATTTTCACCTATTGAAATGCTAGATATAATAATATTATTTTCTAACTATTTTTTTAAATAAGATTGTATATTTTCTAGATGTATGTCAAGTTAGTATTTATGAATGTTGTTTAGGAATAAATTTATATTAAGATGCCAATTTTTTTTCTCATTACTGATGATGAGAGTAGTCTGTTTTATATAAATAAGGTTCTATATGGGCTGATGTAATTTCCAAGAGCATGGTATTCAATATTACATCAGTTTTTGAAAAAGTTTAGATTTCATTGTGGTGGAGTTGATTACAGTCTATATGTAAACAATGAAAGTTATCTATAGATTGCAGTGTTGGTATTAGCGTGTATTATAATATATTTTTGATTAGATAAAGCATAAGGAATATAGTTTCCAAAATTCATGAAATGTTACTCCTAAATATCAATTATTTGTTAAATTATGCCTTTTCTTATTTTATAGCTAACACAAGTCACTACGGGAAATAAGGCTTTTTGCGACGGGTTATTTGCGACGGGAATAAATCCCGTCGCAAATAGTCCTGTTAAAAACTTATTTCCGACGGGAGGATTTTCCCGTCGCAAATAACTACTTATTTGCGACGGGGAAATCCCACCCGTCGCAAAAAGGTTGGCGCGCATTGCGCGCCAAAACGCGGGAAAATTATTTGCGACGGGTGGTTACCACCCATCGCAAATAACCAGCGGTGGTAAAAAGTATTTGCGACGGGAATATACCCCCGTCGCAAATAACCGGCGGCGGTAGAAACTATTTGCGACGGGAATATACCCCCGTCGCAAATAGTATGTCGGCAGGTTATTATTTGCGACGGGTCCCGTCGCAAATAACTATTTAACCGTTGACTGTAATAAATGCGGGTTAAAGTATTTGCGACGGGTCCCGTTGAAAATTTTATTATTTGCGACGGGAAACCCGTCGCAAATAGTCCCGTCGCAAATAATCTAACTTATAAATACACCCAACCGTTTTTTTTCCATTCACTCTCAACTTCTCTAATTTTAGAGTTCACAGTTTCTTAAGTTTAATTTTTTTTGCAGATTTGTTATTGAAGTATTCAACAATTATCGGAGATCAACCTCAGATCAATTTTTAAGGTATTTATGTTATTTTTAATTTAATATTTATTTTTAATTTTTTAATAGTTTTAATTTTTTTTAATTAGTTGTAATTTAATTATGTTTAGATTGTTTTGTTATTTAATAAATTTAAATTATTAGTATTCATTGTTCATAGTTAATGGTAATTAGGAGTAATTAATAATAATTAGAAATAATTATTAATAAATAGGAATAATTAATAATAATTAGTCATAATTAGGAATAATAATAGTTATATATATATAGTTATATTTAGCCATATATTAATATATATTTATATTAATATAAATATATTTGGTTATATGAATGAATAAATATATATATATATAGATATATTTATTCATATATTAATATATATATTTATTCGTATATTAATATATATTTATTCGTATATTATTATATATTTATTCGTATATTAATATATATTTATTCGTATATTAATATATATTTATTCGTATATTAATATATATTTATTCGTATATTAATATATATTTATTCTATTTGTATATATATATACATATAGATATATATATATATATGTAGTTATAAGTTTTTATTCTTATATTTATTTGTATATTAATTAATATATATTTATAAGCTTAGTTTTAAATAAATTTATAAAATATGTGTTTTTATGTGTATTTATAAATAAATAAATAAATACATATATACAATACACACACACACATACACACACACACACATATATATATGTATAGTTATGAATGAATACATAGAAATGAGGGGGTGAAAATCCTCTGAGAATGTTAAAATGACGATAACTTTTAATCCGTAAGTCCGTTTCAACTCCACAACCAGTCAAATCGAAGAAAATGAAACGATCTTCGATATGATATGCGGTACAGGCCAAACGGACATCCGGATCGGAAGTTATAGCCATTTGAATTTTAAAAGGACTATAACTTCTAATCCAGGAGTCCGTTTCAGCTCCACAATTAGTCAAATCGAAGAACATTAAAAGATCTTCGACATGATATATGGTAGAGGTTTATCGGACATCGGGATCAGAAGTTATAGCTGTTTGAACGGTGAAAAACCGGGGTGCCCCGACTAAAAACTCAGTTTTGGAGGCCTTCGGGGCCTTTTTGGGCCTCGAAAAAACCTTCGATTTGATATGCTGTAGAGCTCAAACGGAGTCCCGGATCAAAAGTTATGGCCGTTTGAAGTTTGGGTTTCATTTTCTTCTTATTTTCCATCTTTCATTAATTTTTTTATTTTTTTTACATTCAAAGAGTTATTAAATGACTATTAATTGATAAAAATTATGTAATTATTAATTAAAAATATTTTGTAAAATATTTTATAACCCACATTTACTGAACATCTTATACATTCATATTTGATTTTTATTCATCCTTTCTAAAACATATTTTAAAAATAAATATTATATTTATATCAATATAAATAGGTTTATTAATTTATATATTAATAAATAATTTTTAATTTTTTTTTAATTTTATTATTATTATTTGCGACGGGAATATATTCACGTCGCAAATAGTTGCTTCGAAGGAACTATTTGCGACGGGAAAAGGCCCGTCGCAAATAAGTTTTTAAAAAAAACCACAAATCTATTTGCGACGGGTCCTTTTCCCGTCGCAAATAAGTGTTTTTGCGACGGGCCCATCGCAAAAAAATATTGTTGCGACAGCGTTTTCCGCAACGGGCGATTTGCGACGGATCCCCGTCGCAAATGACCCGTCGCAAATGCCTATATTTCCTGTAGTGAGTAAAGAATGGATCATTAATTTACCATCTAAATTTTACATGAAGTTTTTTTAGAATATTTTTAAGTGATAATTGAAAGGATATTATAAATTTTGTGGGTACCCGATAAAACAATCAAATAATGATGATGGAAATGTAGTTAATATCACAAAATATAGGCTAATAATTGAAATTTTGTTATAATGGAATGAAAATATAGCTCATAATGTTTTATCCACATGCCATGAAGCAAGGTATAAAAGAAATACCATATCAATACACATAATTTAATTAGAAAAACTACTTCATTATATCAATGGGAAGGTGGATTTTTAGCAATTGTATTATAAAAAATAACATCAAGAGATATTGGGCTATATAGATGCAGATTGGGCCAGTTTAGTTCATGATATAAAATCAACATTAGGTTGTGAATTCTATCTTGGTGGGATTTAAATTTTATTTCTTTGTATGAAAATTTATTTCATTTAATTGAGAACAACATAATTTGAATATTTTTTCTCCACTCAAATGTGTATTTTGTTATTATGGATGAACTAGAATACTGATGATAATAGAGTTCCAGTGAATCCTAGGATAAAAACCATTAAGATAAATTAATTGAATTAAATAATATAAAAAAACATGTTATTCACCCATGGTAAAATCGCATTGAAATAAAGAATCATTTTATCAATGAAAAGTTGGAGCAAGGTCCTCTGGAGTTGGAGTACATTCCTATAGAACCATCAGTTGTAGAAATTCTCATAAAGGCCTTACCAAAATAATCATTTGAGCTAAATCAACCAGATCATTGAGTTTAGTCAAATCCCTGCACATGAAAATATGTTTATCTAAGACCCCCTGTCATTGAGTTTTTATAGTTTTCTATGATTTGATGAGCTTTTTTCATTACAATTTTGAAAACAAAAACTAATTGTCCTTCGGGTTTGTTGATAAAGGGGGAGAAATTATATCATTAAAAGGGGATAAAATGTAATTGTCCAGATTGGGGATATGCTTATTGGGGGAGCAGATAAATAATATGATTTTGATATCTGACGATGCTAAATATTATTGATCAATGGTTATATATTACAATAGATTTGGATTGTGATGAATGTAGTTGAGTGGTTTTGGAAATATTTTCTTCACTGATAAATTTATGTTTTAATAATGTTTCACATGTAGATCATGTCTCATGTGGATTTATGGTTTGTGTTGAGAAAATATATAATCACAATTAGAAACCTAAGAAGGGATTTTTTAGAAAAATAAGGATGGATATTTAATGTGCTATCAAAATGTGATGAGTTTTCCAAAAACCTACAGTGGAAGATTGTTAGGGAAAGATAACTCAGGAAGGCGATTTTGGGTTTTAAGTGTTTGTTGAAAAGGCTTAAGGTTGTTGAAAATTTTTGTTTTTCAATGAATTCATGAAGAGTTAGCATGAATGTCTCATTTTACAGAAGGAAAAAATGAATAATCTCTTGAAAATAAAGAATAATTGATATCGTGGAATGTGAGAAGGTATGATCTTATAGAAAATTCGAATGGCTGATCTGACAAAAAATGTGAATGTATGATCTCAAAAAATGTGATTGTTGGATCTTACATAACGAAAAACTATTTGATATCACAATGCGTCAATAGTGAACTAATAACACTGAGTGTGGATGTTGAACTAATCACACAATTTATGAATCCTAAACTAATCTCGAAGAGTGTGAATCATACTAGATCTCACATAAACATGGATTACTATTATCAGGAATACACATGAATACAAACTGTTCTCACACCCAGGTCTCATGCGTAGTCATTTGTGGGGCACATGACACTGATTAAGGTGGGTGATTCTTTCTGATAACTGGACTTAAGGGTGTTAATTCATGCCTATAAAGACCCATTAAACTATCATAAAAAATTTATGAATTTTTTCATAAATGATTGATCAGAATCAACATCCAAGAAAATGGTTCACAGAGAGATCTCATGAAATAGGTTTATAGAGACATTTCATAGAATTGGTTCGTTGAGATATGTCATAAAAGAGGTTCAGAGGGGGGTCTCACTAAGGAGTTTATGATATTTTTATCCCATAACTGTTTCACATGATATAAATAGTGTCTTTAAAAAATCACAAAAGTGTACTCATACTAGGATCTCGTTCAAGGTTCTTATGTCAGGATCTTGCACAAGGGTCTCGCATAAGGGTATCACGCCCGATTCTTGTGCTAGGATATCATGTCGAGGTCTTTTGTCACGTTCCTATGCTAAGATATCACAAATGGGGATCCACACCAAGGTCTCACAAAGTGGAGTCACACTTCAATCTTGTGCATGGAGATACATTCCTACATTACACTTTGCATAGTATAATTATCATATCTTAATTTTTAAAAAGAAGAATAATATTGAGGATGTTCAACATTCTCAATACCTGAAAAATGATATTATTTTCTACTACATTTAAGGTAGTTAAGGGAATAGTTTAATTCTCTAAAATAACTTTTGAAAGGATATGAAATTTTTGTGTTGAAAAAAATGATAATTTCATTCCAATTTTTTGGAAATTATATGTGGTGTATCTAGGTGTTTTCCTAGAAGTGAATGATTATCCATGAAAAAAAACACGAACCGAGAATCTCTTTAAAGTATGATATGAATTAATTTTTTCTTAAGAATGTACATACATTTCCATAAAATATGCATGGATCTTTTCTGTATTAGTGTGAAAAGGAAGAGAAAGAAGGTGATCCTTTACACATGAAGTGATCCATTGAAAGGGAGTTTTTCAACGATCCTTGGGAAAGTAGTGTGCTGACCATAAACAATGTAAATTCATTTATCATGGGAATATACATGATCTTTCCCAATAATTATTTTAGAAGTGATACTTAGTGGGTTTGGTACATTATAACATTTTATTTATATACTCATTAGATACATCCCAGTGAGGGTGATCTATGTAATATTAATGGGTCTCATTCATGCATTTACTTCTCTTCATAAGCTACTATCAAAAAAATAATTAAGCATGTTTTTAACCACAAAACATGATCTAAAGGGGAGGTTGTTTTAATTTTTCATACCTCTATTCACCCCCTCATGTTATTTAACAATGTTTAGCAAAAAACTGATATCAGATTTAATGTGTTTAATTTAGTGGCTCATTCTCATTAGAAATAATAAAAGTTGTGAATCATAAAGTGAATCTAATATTTGAGAAAAATCAATTATTATAAAATAAAATGAATCACTACTTATAATATTTTGAAATGGATTTATTTAGGGTGGTTATGCATGGAATTTTGGCTAATATCGATAGTGGTTCTTTATCATAAGTTAATAGAATTGCATTGAATGCTGATACCAATGAAATCAATGATTTAGGGGTATAACTATTTAATTCTCTATGTAAAAAGGTGATGTTATGTACGTAAACACTTTCAGTGTAGGATAAGTTTCTAAATATTAATTTGGGTGACACAATAGTGAGAGAATCAATGTTTTAGTGTCTATAGAACACATATTAGGATCTAATAATGAACCTTAATGAAAACTTTGATGCATTACATGACAAATTGAATGTTATTTTGGAAGATATATGTGGTCATTGAGAAATTATTGAAGATTTGAAATTTTTTTAGTGAATATTAATAATACATACAAATCTGTTTAATCTTTAAGTACTTATGTTATGCGATAAAGATCCGAAGATGCTAAAATTAGATAGCTTTCATAGTACTCATGTTACGTATGATATGAGAAATGATAGTAATAAATTTATTGAAACTGGGGAGTCTAATGAATTTTCATTCAAGGACATGAATAAGATCACTATTCAAGATGGATGTTATGATGAAGATACATATGAAGTCATTTCCATCCTTCATTGAATTTATGAAGAGGAAAAAAAATTTCAAAGGGATACTCACACTTAAATTATGTGAATATAGAAAGGATGGTAATATTATAGCAAGGATCCCTAAGACGAAATTGATAATGATGATGGAGATGTAAAAGGAATAGTTTACCTTTAAGAAAAATTAAAAGATGTACTTAAAGAGAAAAATATTTGGAGTGGCCAAATAATGATACTTAATAGGGTTGTTTATGCTACCAAACTCATTATGTAGGAACTGTAAAAAGATAATTATGAGTTGATAGATTAAATTCAAAGGATTATGTATTATAGTCTAGAGAACTCAGTAACAATTAGTTATTACAATCTCAAAGATGAATAACAAAAAATGGTTATTGATAGTTTGAATAGTACATCCAATGATAAAGACAAACTCATCGATATAGTGGACAAGGATGTAGTCAACATGTGCAGGAAAGTGAATGGTTAAGAGAAAATGTTTAATCCATCCAATAATATCACAAAGTTTTTGAAAATGGTAAAGTAGGGTTCAAATAAAAAGTGAAACAAAAAAAAGGAATGTGTGGTGAGGAAAATGATAAATCAAAATGTTACAGCTGAATGGTGATTGACCATAAACAAAAAGTAGTAATTTTTGAAGTAGGACAACTTGCACTCACTGAATGATTGAAGATTTATTTTTGTATAAATTAGATCCACCTTATTTTTAGAGCCCAATGGATAACTATTAGTGAAACAATAACATATAAGAATTCAACCCACATTTTATAATATTATGGTGAAAATATGGGACACTCCCAAAATGTTAATTCCATTAAAAAGAGGCATAAAAAGTAAATTCTGCCAATTAAGGTAAATATATAGAGATCAATATTTCATTATATAATTTGATGGTCACTGTTTCTGGTATAGAGGATTTTAACAGATGGAAAGATATTTCTCATCATTAATGTAAATGAATGTGTCGAAGTTGAATAAATGTGGTAAAAAGAAGCACCTTAATATATCATCAAAATATATAAAAATGGAAAATTGATTTGTAGCTCTAAAAGATGTAGCTGACCCTTCATACTCCAAGGAAGATCAAGATTATAAATCCTTACCTGATATGAAGTAAAAAAATTTGATCATTAAGAAGAGATAGGAACATGTACTTGTCGAAATAATTTCATTCAATGAATCATATCACACCAGAACATGGATCTTTGATAGTGGATGCACCACTAATATTAAAAGAAAAAAAAATTACTAGTAAAATGAATCTGACATGACAATGAGGGTATTTTGAGATTTGGTAATGATAAATGGCTAAAATTATTAGATTGGGAGCATAAAATATACTATTAAAAGACATGAGATGTGCTGATATCTTGGTTATTGAACGTCTTAATCAAAAAATTCAAAATGTTTGTCAATTATTTTATTTAGGCCATACCAAAATCTCTTCCAAAAAATTATCCTTCATCAAGGGAAACTATTTTTAGTTGATTTATAGTGAAAGAGTGTGAATAAAAATATCTACCAAATAATTGGAGTAGAATATATGATCTTTCTATGAATGGAATAAAAAGAAAATATATCGAATAAATGTCTTGGTAACACGAGACAAATTTCATTTGTTGATATTTTGAAATGTGATGCGTCTTAAGACCTCCCATGGTTATCACATGATCATACTCATATGTGAGATACTTATCAATAAGGGAAGATCATTCAAAATACATATAAGGAAAAAAATAAGGGTAAAAAAAGTGATTGAGTTGGTGGATATTGATATGTGCAGTCCAATTTCACCATAAGATATTGATAGGAGGTGATGTTATGTCATTTTTATTGATGATTTTTTTAGAATTCGGTGGGTTTCATTCATTAGTCACTAGTATGTGATGTTCATTTTCATGACATATTATCGAAGGGAAGTTGAGAATATGCTAGGGAAAAAATTCTTGGTGATCCAAATGGATAATAGGTTAGAGTTCATGAATAGCCTTATGGGGCATTATCTCGAGATATATGAGAAAACAAACTAGGTTTTATAAGAGAGAACTCTATAGAGGAATGGATTTTTTGAAAAAATAAATAGAATTGTCAAAAACACGCCTAGAACAATGATCGTTGATAAAGACGTTCCCATGAAGAGTTGGAATGATGTAGGGATGACATCAGTCTACACATCAAATAGAGAATTATTATGTAAGAAAGAAGAGAGGACCCCATATGTGCTATGGTATGGAAAAGACAACATTGAAGTTATTTTGAGTCCTTAGAAGTAAGTGTTTCATTACCAATAAGGATGAATAAAGGAATATCAAATGACATAGAAATGAAGGGATATTTCTCAACTAGACAATGAAAATAAAATTATATAAATTCTTTAATAAGTGGGTGAGAAAGGATGTTGAAATAAATGATGAAATTATATTAGAGAATGAGTAGGATATTCAAAAAATAAATGATCTATCTCAGAAGGATAGTGATGTAGAGTTAAGAAGACCATGTGATATTCTAGATCTGTATGAAAATTAAAAATAATTTTCAGAAAATAAAAATGATGAGAATAAAAACATTTTTGCACTGATATCGATGATGTAATATCCAGGTTCTAGGTGCCTCCCAAGGGTGCCCCGTACCTAGTTGGTCACATGACCTCAAGTGCATTTTCCCAAATTCCAAAGGCTTTCAACTAGCAGAATAACAATAAAAACCTATAGTGGAATCTGTAAAACCATACAATAGAAGTAAATAGAAGATGAATGATAGTAAAATAACTATTTCATATATAAATAAATGATGCATGTCATGAGTATCTTAGAATTTATCCAAATAGGTAACAATGATGGAAATAAGAAGCTGGAGCCAAAGTATAGATAATAGTAAAATCCACAGCATCGCAAGCCTCAGTTTCGTACCATGTTATCCAGCTTCATCAACAATCAATTACCTATTGAAGAAGGTCAATTTCCCTTATATATACCTATGACCATATAATCTGTATGGATCGAAAAGCATGACCCAAATTGGGTGTGAGACGAATCCTAGTAGGAAACCACAAAAATATCTGTGCCAAAATTTCAGTGAATATATATATAAGGTAATAAGAAAAAAAGAAGCAATAAACTAGAATGTACTCAAAGGTAGAAAATCCTATAATTTTCAATTACATTAATTTTCCTTTAATAATAATTCAATTAATTAAATAATGTAACCCCAGGATCTATCCTAACCAATATATCCCCCAGAATAATATAACAAATAGATGTCTCAGAAGTCCATATAAGCTAACCAGTAATACGTTGTCCAAGTTTGTGATTTGGTTTGGCAGGCTCGTCATAATAATTCAATTATTCATAAGAAACCATACAAAAAAGGTCTCACATTCCATTCCACTCTGGTTTCACATATCCCCAACTCTATAAAATCTATGACCCTTTGAGAAAGCTCACATGACCTAACCCCTTTGGTCCCACATGACACTAATTATTTAAAACATCCACCTGGATAGCTCTCACGGTCAATACCCCCATGGTCTGAATTGCAATAATAAAATATAATGACCCCTTTGTAGTTCTCATAGTCAATTCCCTATGGTCCAACATTCATTTAATAATGACCCTCTCCATAGCTATCACAGTGTAACCCCTCTGGTCAATAACCTCATGGCAGCTCTAACAGTCAATACCTCTGGTCCATCATAACAAAAATTCATAATTAAATGACGTCACCTTTAGAAGATATCATAGTGAATTCACCTTGGTCATACTTTATTAGTGTTTAACACATGCATCTCATATAAAAATCAACTCCATCCTAACAATACTAGTATGGAAAATAATCATCCTAACATGCTTCCTAGACCCAATGACCATAACCAATCAACCATGGGAAACATAACCATAATCAATGTTATAATCCCTTGGCATAATCAAAAACCAATTTCTCAATCAAACAGAACATAATTAGGTCTTCAACAGGGTTAAATTCCCTATCACGCAATTCTGTAAACACAAGTATTTGGTAATTTTTGCATATATATTTCAATTACAACCAATGAAATCCACAAACCACATACCAGGATGTGTTATAGTGAACACTCTCGAAAATGTTCCCATCAATTATCCTAGAACATTGTTGATCTACAAAAAATGTCCAAATCATTCAAACTTTAATAATATAGGAGAGATGAGAATTGGGAAGAGATGATCTAGGGAAAGAGAGAACTAATCTATGGGAATCGAACACACATGGTGGCATCTCAATCGAAGCTCTAATTGAGTAACAGGACGAGATCAAAGTTATTTGGTTGTACGTTTATCACCTTTACGAAAGAGCGTGAGAAAAATTTCATTCAGAGATGATACACCACCCCAATATGATTAATAAAATAAAAATAAAATTTCCTGGAACATTCATTTAATGTACATTCCATATACTAGGCTCAACTGGCCCCCACTTTATGCAATTTGTCGAGTCACCTACATGGCCCAGTACTCGGTCGTTACACGACCATTACATGGTTATTGCCGCTAACCAAGTACATGTAGTTTACTAATAAAATATCCCATTTCATTATTTTTCATCATAAAGAACATGAAATTAATATCTATACCAGAAATGAAGATTGGGGTTCTTATAAACACCCCCTTAAATCAATTCATCAATGAATTTCCCTAATAAGGGTGGTGAAGATGAAACTTTAAACAACTCTAGCCACTATGATCATACATCAACATCCCTCTCGCAAGTCTCATCATGTACCCCCTGCTCCCATTGCACCTGTACTAGTGGAACAGAATGGCCATGCATAACCTTCGTGATGAGATCCAAAATCCATATAGGGTTCTACTCAAAGAATGCATCAACCTAAAACTAAACCTCATTGGGTAAAAAATGTGAGATGGGTTTGAAAAGTAATGTTGTAGCTGAGAAACATGAAATACCTTCTGCATAGACCAGTACCTCTGAGGTAATTGCAACTAATAAGAAATTGGCCTGACTCTCTCTAAAACCTCAAATTCCCCGATATATCTTGATGAAAGCCTTCCCTATCTACTAATCCCCATGTATCCCAAACCCAGCGTGACATGTAAGAACACCTGATCTCTAACATCACACTCCTGAGGTTATCTGTATTGATCAACTTAAGATTTTTTTCAAGGATGTGAAATATCGATCCTCTCTCGAATCAATTCCACATGTTCAGTGGTCTCCCAGAAAAGACGACGTCCCATCACAGCTTCCACTCCTACCTCCAGCCAACATAGGGGTAATCAACATGTCCTACCATACAAATCTCCATATGGTGCCATATGAATTGTTTCCTGAAAACTATTTTTGTATACAAACTCCACTAGGGGTATGTGTCTATCCCAAGACCCACCATAATCCATGATGCATGCTTGTAGCATGTCCTCCAAAACATTAATCATGTGCTCAGTCATTCCATCTTTCTGTGGATGGTATGCTTTACTTAGAAGTACATGTGTACCCAAATCCCTTTGTAGTCTCTACTATACCTGAGAAGTAAATTGAGAGTCCCTATTTGAAATTATTGATTGTGGAACCTCATGAGACCGTACAATCTCTCGGATGTACAACCTTCCATGTTCGCCATCACTGAAGTTTTCCTTGATTAGTAAGAAATGTGAAACCATAATTAATCTATTAATAATAACCCAAACTACATCATTCCATTGAGGTGACCTTTGTAAACATTTCACTAAATATAACACGACATCATTCCACTTCCACTCGGGAATGGGTAGCTTCTATAAAAGCCATGTTTGTCATTGATGTTCCGCCTTCAACTGATGATAGGTGGAACATCTCATATCAAAACCAGCTACATCCTTATTAATACCTAGCCACCAATACTGATGGTGTAGACCTCGATACATCTTGCTAACACCATGATGAACATCCCAATCTATTCAATGGAAATCCTCCATCATCTCCATGCATATGTCAGCAGAAACACATACGTGCCCATGAAAACACAATATCTTATCCCCGTCTACGGTCATCCGAGGAGTAGGTTCCCCTACTGAAAAATCCTCTCGTAGTAGTAGGCATTCATAATCTGATGGCTGCCACATTTTAAATTGATCTTGTAGAGTAGACATAACAACTATAAATGAAAGAAATATTTACCTGTATCTGTCAGGCACCTTCAATTGCATCTCAAAAACATATCCATAAGATTGCACTCACTAATGGACTCCTAAACTACCGGTATGTGAGTCCTCCTACACAATGCATAAGCTACTACATTTCCTTTCCCAGGCATGTAGGCAAGCTCAATATCAAGAGAATGAAGGTACTAAACCCAACTTCACTCTCTCAAATTTAGATCATACTGAGTAAAGATATAATAGAGGAATTTGTCTTCAGTTGACACCATAAATTTTTTTTACCAAAAGATAATGTCTCTAACATCACAAAGTATTCACAACTGTAGATAACTAGAGAAAATTCATCAGGTAGTTCCTCTCATGTGTCCATAATTGCCGAGACCCGTACACAACGACTCCATCCCCCAGCATAAGCACTTCTCCAAGCCCGATACCCGAAACATCACAGTAAATAATGTAACTCTTTCCTAGCTCTAAAAAATATATATCGGTGTAGAATTAAACCTCCCCTTCATCTCCTAAAATACTGAATCATAGGATTCTGTCCAAAAGAAATTTTTAAATTTCTTTTGTCAGGCCAATCAGTGGTGCTGTAATGCGTTAAAAGTCTTGTATAAAGGGCCTGTAGTAACTAGCTAGCCAAAAAAACTCTGTTCCTCAAATACATTATTCAAATGCTCTTAGGAAACTACTAATATCACTTGCTCTATGTCTACTGATACTCCTTTCTCTGAGATAACCTGCACATGAAGTCAATCTGGTCTATCCAAAAGTGGCCTTTTGAGAGCACAACATATAACAGATGTTATCTCAGTGTTCTCAATATCATATCATGATGGGTGGCATGGCCAAGTCAATTGTGATAGTACACCAAGATATCATCCAATAAGACTATCACAAAAGATTCCATGTAAGGATAGAACAAACGGTTCATCAGTTCCATAAAAACTGTAGGGGTGTTCTTGAGAGAGAATAGAATAACATAATACTCATATAGACCATACGTACTCTGAAAGGCTGTTAGAGGTATATCAGATGGTCTAACATGAAACTAATGAAAATCAGATATCATGTCAATATTTGGGAACACTTGGGATCATTTAATCAGATCAAAGAGATCATCAATCCTCGGTAATGGATATCGGTTCTTGATTAACAAAAAGTTTAGCTATTGATAATCCACACAAATTCTGAGGCTATCATCCTCCTTCTTCACAAACAAGGAAGGAGAACCCCATAGAGAAGTACTGGGTCATATGAAACCCATTGAATGAAACTCTTCTAACTATTTCTTAGGATCATGTAACTCTGGTGTAGCCATCCTTAAAGAGTAATGGACTTTGTTGTGCTCCTTGAACATACTCAATAACGAAATTAACATCTCACTACGAAGGTAAACTTGAAAATTAGTCAAGAAGTAAATACTTGAAATGATACACTACTTGAGGAAATTTCATATGTGAAGTCCCCTGGTCTTCCAGATTTTGAATAGAAATATGGGGTGTAACTCCTACCAAACCATGGTGCTCATGTCTAGCTCTGCTCACCTGAACTTTCCATTCTCCCTGGTGTAGAAATGACCCACCAGTTTGTGATGTGAAACTCAACCTATAGCAATAGCATTCATCAAAGGCCTAAAATGTTTCTAGCAGTATATTAGGAGAATGACATCATAACATATCATCTATAAGTCATAGTGGTCCCATAATAAGTGACTCCCACAAAACTCAGGAGTATACTCCTTGCACTCATATAAACTATCCATCCTTATTCCCAATGGAGTTTATAGTGTCATACCAATCTTATATTTAAAGATACAAAGCCCAACGCTTTCCACAATGACAAAAGATATTAAACTATGGGAATCTTGTATATCGAAATAAGAAGAAACTAAAAAATAGGAAACTAGAATAGTATCTCTAACCGTAGAGGGACCAAGATCTTACTCATGTTGGGTCTGCTGCAATGAAAAATTAAGATCTATATTGCGGCCGTACGGACCTTCCTGACTACCTAGAGTTGATCCACCCTGCTATCTCTGGAAACCTACTGACTAGCATCCCTATCCCCAACCACCTCCCCCGCATGAATAGCCTGATGAACACCAGTTCCCAGACTAAGGAAAAACTGGTTGTCTAGCTTTTGATTATTGTGTCATAACAGAACCCCTCTCACAAGGTGATGGCATGGACATCCAAAAAAACTACTGAATATGACCCATCATGCTGGAATATCTTCGCGCAACTATGTCTCTCGGGCAATGTGGTCTCGTATGCCCACTCTACCCGCAATGGTATCATACCACCTAGATACCTAAAGAAACATCATGTGAATGGTCCATGTGGTACATCATGTTATCTATCGAAGGAGTACCAGCCCTGGATGATAAACCACCCTGGCTCAAAGCCACCAACTCTCTCAGATTATGCTCAGTAATCAACACATAATTCATTATTGTTGTCACTGAAGTCAGCATGAAGACATTCAACTAAGATCATATGTCATACCTGAGACCAACCTAATATTACCTATCCAAAGATAACTCATCACCTAAATGAACTGGTGTGAAGCACTGTAGCTCCGTGGAATGAGAATAATAGTCCTTCACTAAAAGAGCGCCCTGATCCAAATTCATGAACTCTCTTGATCGATCGACCCTGAACATCTTGGGGTAGAAGTAGTCATAGAATATCCTTTTAAACTCTTCCCAATCCATATCCTGATGAATTTTTGACTATGCGATAAAATCCCACCATCTCTTGGTGGAGTCACAAAGCATGTATATAGAGAGCTTCACCCACCTCCCCGGTGGTGTCTTCAGAAGCTAGATGATAGAAAGAATGGCCTCCAACCATGAATCTAAAACCTTTGGACCTCCATCCCCAAAAAAGTGGGAGGATGATGCTGCTGGAACACCCTTGCGAAGTCTTCCATAATCAGTGTAGGACATGGTGCTCCCTAAAAAATTTTCAGCATCTTCGTAAAGCATTCATGGAATATTTCATCAGGAATTATGTCTGGTGTAATAGCTGGTTGCATGATGGTCATGATGGGAAAATCTTCTGGTAGCCCTTGATTTATCCTTTCTAATGTCCAGTTATCACCCTACACCTTTCATATAAATAGTGGAAGTCTTGATGGAATGACTCTGAAAGGTAAAACACACACCTCAGTTCAACATTATCTTGGCCTAAAACAAAGAAGTGAAACAAAGGAAGATGAGAAGAAACCATTATTTGTATATTCCACCACACAAAGTTTTCCCTTAGGATTCAACAAGGTTATGTACCTCTTCCAAAATTGGTCATGTAACACCCATATACATGATTTTTTCATCCACAAATAGAACATGTACAAATATTTTCATAGCTTCCCAAGTTATACATAGCTCGAACAACATGGTTCTCTCCGGGGTAACACTACATGACATGTTCACCCTAGACTGGATGTGCACTAATAATGTTCTAACAACCCGTGTCCTTAAAGAAATGGCTCGACACATGTTCTATTTTAAAATTGTGTGTTCATGATGGAAATGGTGTGTACCATCCGAAATTCTTCCACCCATGTCGTTTGTCACATGGCCTGATACATGGTCCCTTCAGCACATCGTGTACTTTTAAATACAAAACATCCTCCTCCTAAAATTTTTCATCCCATGTATCTTCTCACACAGTGAGTCACACAGTTAAAGACTATACATTGTATACATAGGGTACACGGCGTGTACTAAAAAAAGTTGTTTATTCAATAACAGAAGAACACATGGCATGTGTTTATGACACCACATGTCGTGTCGTCAAGGTTTTCGGATAGTAAGACTCTGAAGTTCCACCAGATCCCCTTAAAATATACAATTTTGGTCAAGGATTAACAACTTCTAACCCGTAAGAGCCCATACTACCTCAAATCAATGTTTGTCACCCTATTCCACATTACAACATGAATAAATTAAATTAATGTTCAAACATGATCCACCAAATTTTGATACAAGAGGGCCCATAACAACTCAAGAACCAAATTGTGGCATCCATACAAATGAAAAATTACATATATCAATACCCTATCCCAAATAGAAGACATTATATCATGGAATCCATCACAAAACATGCATACATAGCATAAAATCTTTCACAACAACATACAATAATTAATGCACCCTAAATGGAATAACAAGAATGAATGGCATGTGATCTCTATAAAGAAACTATAAGATGCATGGGAGAGAATAAACTCATCTCATTAGGTTGAAATAGAAAAAAAACCAATAATATCAACCATAACTACACAATACAAGTGAATCAGGCAACAATGAAATCAAATCAACTATAATAATTGAAAAACTGAAAAACAACTGCAACATTAGAGGTAAATTGGATTTTCCCTATACAAAGGTTTCCTACTCATGAGAACTTCTTATTACCAACTACCCATTCCTTACAATCCATATCAATAGGCTCCAAATATTCAGACAAATCATAAAATAAACACCTCTGATAAAACATTATTACATCAAGGTTTTAGGTGCCCCCCAAGGGTGCTCCATGGCTGGATGGTCACATGACCTCAATCACATTTCTCCAAATTCCAGTGGCTACTGACTAGCAGTGAAATCCAATGTCTGATTGAGGGAGAAACTATTCCCTCATGGATAGAGTATGTAATGTAGAATAACAATAATAATCTATAGTAGAAGCAATAATACCATACAATAGAAGTAATCAATAGAAGATTGATCGTAAAACAGTTGCTGCATATATAAGTAAATGATGCATGTCACATGTATCAAGGAAACAATCCAAACAATTCACATTGCTGGAAATACAAGATTGTAAACAAAGTAAAAAAATAGTAAACTCCATAGCATCGGAAGCCTCAACTTGTTCCCATTCTCTCTAGATCCAACATCAATCATGCACCTGTTGGAGAACGGTGCTTTCCCTCATCTATACATGGAACCATATAATCTATTTGGATTGAAAAGAATGACCTATAAAAGGTGTGAGATGAATCCTAATTGGAAACCACTAAATGATATATTCCTAACTATCAGTGAATATATATATATATATATAACAGGTAATATAAAAAAATTGAAGCAATAAACTAGGAAGTACTCAAAAGTAAACTGTCCTACAGTTTTCAATTACATTAATATACTTTTAATAATTATTCAATATATTGAACAATGTATCCTTAAGATATAGACTCAGCTCTATATCCCCTTGAATAATATAACAAGAAGATATCTAATAATACCATCTAACCCAACTAGTAACACCGAGTCTAAGCATGTCATTTAGATTGGCCGGCTCATCACAATCATTCAATTATTCACAATAATCCCTCTGGAAACATTCTCACAGTCTTATTCCCTCTGTTTTCACATATCATCAATTTAATAAAAACTATGAGCCTCTGGAAAATCTCACACAGTCCAACCACTTTGGTCATACATGACACTAATCATTTACAACGACCACATGGTTAGCTCTCACGGTCAATAACCCCTTGGAATGCATAGTGATAATAAAATATAATGAACCATGACTGCTCTCAAAGTCTATCCCCACTATTCAATGACCCCATTTCATCTCCCATAGTCAATACTTATGGTCAATCATAACAACAATTCATTAATAAAAGAACATACCTCAAGAATCTCTTACAGTAAATTACCCATGGTCATACATTCATAATTTGTAACACATGCATCTCATATAAACAGAAACTCTATCTTAACAACACTAGGAATGGAAAAAAAGCAGCCTACCTTGCTTCCAAGACCCAGTGGCCATAACTGATAAAACATGGGAAACACATCAATAATCAAGGTAATAGTCATTAATCATAATCAATAACACCTTTCTCAATAAAAAAACCCTACTAAGGTCGTCAAAAGGGTTAAATTATATTACATGTAATACCCTAAACATAGGTATTCATCACCTTTTGAATATATCTTCCGTATAAAATCATATAAATTCACAAACAACCTACCTCAATGTGGCATAGTGAACAATCTATAACATGAACCCTTGAATCAGCCATGAACGTTTTAGTTCTACAAAATGTTCAAAATCAGTCAACCTTAAATAAGCTATGAGAGATGATAAATTAGGAAGAGATGTTATAAGGAAAGATATAACTCACCGATGGGAATCCAATGCTCCCTGGGATGTCTCAATAGAAGCTCGGATAGAGGAATTGGAAAAGCTTGAAGTTATTCAGCAGTTAATCTCTCTCATGTACGAGACACGAAGAGAAGTTGTTCATTCTAGAGATGAGATGTAACCCCAAGATTATAAATAAAATAAAAAAATGTACAAGGCATGTTCATTTAATGTACATGTCGTGTACTAGACTCAACCAACCCCTACTTTAGGTGGTCTGCTAGGTCACCTTGAGGACCATTTACTCGACCACTACATAGCCAATACATGGTTATGTGAGACCACTTGGAAAAAAACATTTACTCAGGAGTACACATCATTTACTCATATAATTTCCCCTTTCATGGTTTTTACTAAAAAACAACCCAATATATTGATCTGTAACAGAAATGAATATCTGTTCTCTTACAAAAGAGGAGATTCATAACAGATAGATGGAAAATAATTGGTGATCAGACAGTTCCAGTGTAGACAAGAAGGATGGGGGCTCTCTAATAAGAATTATTCTTATCACAGTTATATCCTAGATGTTCTGAGGAAGCAGCTTGAGATGAAAAATAGTTTTATACTATGGATTACAATGATTAAAAAATTAGGATAATTAATTATATGAGATTGTTACAAGACCAATGGATAAGAATGTCATCAGGGCTAAATGGGTATTTCTCAATAAAATGAATGTTGATAATGTAGTTATTTGAAAACAATAATGAACAATGTGAAAAAGATACTCCCATATAGATAATATAAATGTCTATGAAACATTTTCACTTGTTTCAAGTGTAGAGACAATCAAATTATTCTTTTCCAAAGTAATTCAAAGAAGGTTCAATGATTTATGGATGTGTTCTAAGTCATAATTTCTGATTGGGGTCCTCAAAGAAGAAGTTTTTACTTAGTATCCAGATGGGTTTCTCATTCATGAAGATGAGATCTGAGTTTTTTAGCTAAATACGTCCTTATATGGGTTTATGACAGCTATAAGAGAAAAATATTAAATACTAGATCAGTTTGGGAAGAATCTTGATTATCAGAGTGGTAGATTTTATTACAATATATATTTGAAAAATGATATTAATCAATGGATGATGGTGTTGGTATATGTATATGACATAATAATTGGTGGATCAGATGAAGCGCAATGTAAATAGTCGTTATAATTCCTGAAATGTCGTTTCGGAATATCAATGATCAATTAAATGATGTTTTTCATGGATTATAGGTGACATAAAGAAAAAATGGAAGATTAATTTCCTAATATAAATAATCCATAGATGTTTTGATATGATTTTCAGTGGATAATTACATGTAGAAGATGACTTTGGTGTCTACTAAAATGAAACCACCAAAGGATTACGAAGGAAAATCAGTTTATGTATCTGAATATAGGAAAATCTTAAGAATTATAATATACATTAAATTAATAAGACATTATATTTTTGTGTCCTCATTCCAAGCATCAAAATATCTAGGTAATCCTAAAAAAAGTCATGTACCTTGAGTAAAAAAATAATACTTCATTATATCAAGGGGATGGTGGATTTTATTTTGTTATATAAAAAAATATATTAGAAAGAGTTACTAGACTATATAGATATATATTGGCTGGTTAAGATGATTATAGAAAACCCAACATCAGGTGGGGAATTCTATCTTGGTTGTTTAGGTATTTGTTATTTAATAAAGAAACACTATTTCATTTCTTTGAGACCCAAAAAAGTTGAACTTATTGCGGCCACACAATCATGCACACCATTGTTGTGGTTGATGTAGTAACATGATGACATGGGAATGTTTGTGAAGTTTACTGTAGGTATCCATTACGACAATTCAAGTTCTATAAAACATAGAAAAAGTCATATATATCACTCGGGGACAAAGAACATTGAAATAAAGTATCATTTTATCATGGAGAAGGTAGAGCAAGTGATTGTGAAGTTGTAGTATGTTCTACAGAACATTAGGTTGAAAAAATTATGATAAAGGACATACCCAAATAATCTATTTAACAACATTTCCCAGGTCTAAGAGTTTAGTCAACTTCCTAATCATTAAATGTGAGGATGTTGTACCCCCTCTATCATATGTATAATGTGTTTTTCACTGATATGATGATTTTTGGTCTTTACCCAATTATAACCCACAAAGAAGTGACCTACCAGTTTCTGGAAAAAGGGGGAGATGTTTTGGGTATAAAAGGGGACCAAATGTCATAGAAAAGATATGGGACAAACTGATATGGGGGGCAGTCATGTAGGGGGGGTAGATATGATGAAGATAAATATGATCACTCAAAGGTTATATACGACGACATATGTGGTTTCTAATGAAATAAGCAGAGCGGTTTTGTAATTATGAGTTTCATTGATGAAAATCTCAGGATACACTTGTTTATTATGACGAGTATGACTCATGTGGGATTATATTCTGTGTTATGTAAATATCTTATCACTATCAAAATTGAAAGAATCAATTTTTTTGAATAATATTTTAGAACATTAAATGTGGTATCAAAATTTTATGAGTTTTCAAAAAATCCAAAGGGGGATATTTTTGGGAAAAATCCCTCATGATGGTTATTTTTGGTTGATTTCATATGTTGAAAAGGATTGAGATTGTTTTTGAAGTCTGGTACTGAAATATGGCATAAAGAGTTAGCATGACTATTTGATATCTCAAAAACCATGAATGTATTATGTTGCATAAATAATTTTTATATAATCTCTTGGGATGTGTTAATATATAACCTCTTGAGAAGTGTGATAGGTCTGATCTCGTGGAATGTAGGAGTGTTTAATCTCATGAAAAATTATAATGTTTGATTTTCAAAAAGGAAAAATATTTTATCATTCAGAGCCAGAATGCTGAACTGATCACAATGAGTGAGAATGATGTCTGATCATGCATGTGTGAACTCTTGATCTTTATAAAGTATATGAATATATATAAATGATGGAAATGATAGAGTTATCTCACGACCATTTCAGATCTTGGGAAGTACATGATGGAAAAGTGTTATTGAAAAAAAAAATATCGCAATGGGATCTCTCAATGTGGATGTTTGTATTCTGATCTCTTGAGGATATCTCAAACAGAACAAATTATTTTCTTTGGAAATCATGGTAGATCATTTATAATATGATAAAAACCCTCACACAAGCATTATGAACAAAGCATGAATATTACTCACACCCGGATCTCATGCAATGTGTGAATAAGAATTGTACACGGATCTCATTCTATAAGGATTGAAAAGCACATGATTCTGAATGAGGTGGATAATTGTATGAAATTTGTGAAGATAAAGAAGTGTATTTATTCCCATAAATACCGCATAACCCATCCTCAAACATTGAAAATGTTTTTAAAAAATGATTGATATGAAGAAACTTCGAAGAATAAGGTTCACATAGATATCTCGTGAAAGTAGTATTCAGAGAGATCTAGAGAAATAGGTTCGAGGAATGATATCATGAAGAAGTATACATGATTAAAATTTCACAAGTGATGTGCATGATATGAACATACTCTTGTGCAATTATAAAAAAGGTACTGGCTATATGATCTCATGCTAGGGTCCCACACCAATATATTACACAATGTTATCACATGAGGATATCACAGCATGGTCTCACACCACGATCGCATGCCAACGTCTTGTGCCAGGATCTTGTGATAGGGTCTCACACTAGGGTATCACGATAAGTTCTCAGGGTAGGATCTCACAAAAGGGGATACATGAAAGAGTCTCACAATAGGGAATCAAAATTAATTATTCCACATGGAGAAACATTCATGCATTAATGGGTGATCAAAATCATTGTAATATCTGAATTATGAAGGAGAAGAAAAAGACACGGGGTCTGTAGTATTTAAACATACATGTATGAGGAGCTTATTCAATGCTATATTCAATGAAGTTAATGGAATCCTTGCAATCGCTTGAATATATCGACACATCATTTAAAATTTATATGTTTACATCAAAGAGATGTTTTGTTCGGATTTTCTAGAATGTGGAAGTGAAAGATAAATGTATTTTCATAGAAGTAAAGGAGAATCCCAAAAAAATATTCAAGGGAGCATCTAAGAACAACTATGGAAGCATTATATTTTTTATAAATAAGGTACCTTCATGTCCATAATTTATCTGTGGATCTACTCTAGAGTAGTGAGATCCTGAAGAGGAAGAAGGAGGTCATTTCCATCGATAACGATCCATTGAAAAAGAGTTGTGAGTGACTCATGGGAAAGTAGTGAAATGACTATAATCATTGTAAAGGTAGTGAGACTGGGTATAGAATTTATCTACATGGACATTATTTTGGAAGTGAGACATAGAGAATTTGGTACATTGGCACATTAACATTGTATGAACCTTGTACCTAGCCCAGTGATTGTGAACCAAGTAAAATTGTTTTGTCTTATGCATGATTTCATATTTGTTCATACATTTCTATAAGAAATACAAAAAATTGTTTTTAAAAAAAATTAAAAAGATTTGAAGGGGATGTTTTTTAAACATTCATACCCTAATTCACCCCCTCTCAGGGTATTTAACATAATTGAGATAACATAAAGGAAATATATGGCTATTTATAGATGTCCAAGTAGACCAAATTTAGATAGATAGAGTGTCAGAATTATCCCAATTATTCTCATTTCTCTTTGGTGTTTAGTACATAGGATTTTCCATTATTTCCGTTACAATGTTCTTTTATTGTGGAATCCATGGACATATGAAGTTATAGTGCCTAAAATTATTTATTTTCCATTGGGGGGAAGTAGCCAATTTTATTACATAACCTCATGTAATGATTCCATAGAGGTCTTATAAATAATAGATGTAATCATGGCATGATTAGTGAAATAATATTAGAGATAGAGTTAACTTAGGGAAACCATGTTAAATCAATAATCCACAAGGACATATTGTCCAGAATGTTCATGATTGTGTTAATCATTTGGTTGAATAAGGTGGTGGAGTAGGGTGGAGATAGTTGCATTCCGTAGTCATTCCAATGACAAGAAAACATTAAATCATGGGAGGTACCATCTATATACCATATATTATGAGAGATAAATTATATAATTCAAGATATTCACAATCCATTATTATGTACACCTTGTTTGTATATTTTTATATAATAGAAGAGATACATACCATTCTGGTGGGTTTATCCACACCAGTTGTATGTCAGTATGAAATATATAATTTTTTATGGTTTTAATGTGATTTTGGGACAATATATGATGTTTGGAGATTTAATTATGTTATAGATAATACCATACAATGTATTCCTTATCTTTCAATAGATATATAAAGAATTTACTATTATTTATTTATTATATAAAAATGGTTTATCAATGATAATGAAGTCATCGATGTGGTATCAATCTTTGAGAGATAATATTAGACATTTCATGGGTGTTTGGTTATTTTTAAATCTCAATAATTTGAACTAAGATTGGGATTATCATATGTTTATGGTGTTTTATTTGATATACTAATAGATGTCTTCCCTAATTGTGCTCCAATTTTTTTGACAATAACCTCTTGACATTATATCGTGTTTGAAAAAGTGTATCAATGTAGCTTATTTCTGATTTTTATATATCCTTATCAGATGTTGTCTTTTATGTTACAAAATTTATGGACCTAGATTAATGATATATTCTGTAATAGATTTATATAGACTTGTTTACCAACATGTAATGCGTTAGTTTTTTTTCTATTAATGAATATGACCATATAAGGATATTTATATACTACTAGAGGTCAATCATGGTGATAGTAAACAACTATTTTCCACTCTAAAGGATCAATAATTGGTATTATTGGTTAAAGTATAATAGATGGATTTTGATAGCTAATATGTGGTCTTAGAATCATCTGATGATGGAGAAGGAGGATGTTATACTAAATAATACTTAGATTATCCTTATAGAGAATGGCAGACTGTTTTTGAAACACCCTAAATTATAAAGAAATAACCTTATATTTGATATCTTGCAAGACACGCGACACCAAGAACATAAGAGGATATAATACCCTCATAAATTAAAATATATTCAGTTTTTTAAATAGATTTTATATTTACTATATTTTCAATGCATGAAACAATGAAATGTCTTGATTTTCATGCAATAGATACTTTCTTTGAAAGCTTAAAATACATGAAAGTCAATGTTTTAATAGAACAACAATATATTATTAAAATATTATTATTTAATATAATAAGACATAACCTTGATGATTAAATTAGCGGTTATGAATACAAGTATCCATATTATGAAAATATATTTTTACACAAATATAAAATGAATTAATATATTACAAATTAATTTGAAATGAATATAAGAACCTATTGAATATAAAGAAAAATATTATTATTATTTTTCCCAAAAAGCTATTTTACCAAAATAAATTAAATTAATTACAATTAGTGAGTGATATTAATATGAAATTTATATTATATATCCTATACAATATTTTTTTATATCAATCCAATAGGTTTCATACTATGAATATAAAAAACGAATTTGATTGTTATAAAATACTTTATTTTTAAGGCATTTTACCACATTTTACTAGTGAAACTATTCAAAATATTAATTTTGATACATTTATTGATATAATATGTCAAAATAAAAATTATTTTTAGAACAAAAACATCAAAATTATGTTAGGGTGAATTTTTGGTAATTTTTCATGAAGTTTCATTTTTAGTGAATAGTTAAAAAAGGGAATTTTAATACAAAACAAAATTTTAATCGAATTTATTTATTCGGATAAATTAAATTTAAATTGGTTTTATGGTCACATTATATAAAATATATATCATTTAATCAATGATATGTAATTGGGATCAATTTCACTTTGAAGTTGAATGTAAAAAATTATCATACTTTAAATGCTTTTACTTTCGATACATGCATCATCGTCCCACCTACGAGATGAATATTAAATTATTTTCTACCACTTAATAGATTAGAATTTGAAAAAATGCGTTCCATAGTTGGAATAAGAAATATTTTTAATATATATTAAGAAAAACATAATATTTAACCAAAAGTAATAGTGAATGTATTCGATTGTGAAGAACGATGATGTCTGATCCCCAAACAGATAGATCTAGTGAAAATTGAATAATTTGATCCTAACTAAGAGAAATCCTTAGAGTGGAACACCACAATCATTTTGGAAGATCAGATAGCATTGGAAAATAATGCACAGATAGAGACTCAAACATTCAAGAGAATATTATTCATGGGAGCTCTTAAGAACTCAGATCTTACAAAATATTCTTCAATGATGACCATAAGTTTAAAAAAACATGACGATGAAAGCATTGAGGGTGAAGATGATCCAAAAGTGTTACATTAGAGAGAAAAAAATTGTAAGCACTCTGTACTTTGATAGATTTCATACCTAAAGTGGGATAAATTTTGGACAGTGGGCGAACTCAAACTAAGAATCACCCATAGCTGGGGCAGTAACAATTGGAATATTGTCACAATTTGAAAATGGAATTTTCATATCTTTTTTCACTTGCATGAAGACCTAGAACGAGGATAGAAGCACGGAATAAAATTTTTTAGGACTGGTATACTTCATATTTCTACCTAAGATTACACTTTCAATCCTTTAATACATAGGAATTCTTTGGCTCAAATTTGGATTCGGTTGTATAGGATTAGCTATTTTTTTGGAACCTGAAGACATTGAATGACATAAACTCTTGAATAAGAGTGCCTCTTAAAATTTAACAGACAACACTAAATGTTGATTTGGATCCTTCTGCAACAGTCATGGTTGCTGTAAATCTGGAATCAAAGCCACCTCATGTCATTGCTTTCATCGAAACACACTATAAGGCTGATGTCAAAATAGTGTATGAACATCCACCTATCTTTTATTACTAATGTATGATCATTTTTCACTCTACATTCAATATGAGAGTTGTAGAATAGTAGGTCCAACCTCCTATAGTTAATTATTAGACTAAGGTTAGAGGAAATATGAAGGATAAAAAACCCGCCTTGGGAAAATCTGAAAAGAATATGAAGAAGTAAGAAATTTTAGAAGGGAAGCTTGTGATTCATCCTCATAAAAGGATCCTCCTAACCAATCATCGAATGAAATAGTTGAAAAAGAGTTATTAGTCAATGAAATTAAGAAATTTTCAAAGAAATTTCTACCATGGTCTTAAATATGGTACAACAGAATGAAAGGGATGAAGGCGATATTACCTTGACTGAAAATTCTCTAGAGGATAAAGACAATGCTTCACAAGGTACTCATACAACATTTATTTCTTCTACTACCTTGCATGTAGTAGAACATAATACCACCATATAGACCAAACAAAATGACAATACACTGAATACCCACCCTGTTGGATGCATCGAGGGGAGGTCTTCACAAATAAAAACCAATACACGACTCCCTGATAAAGTCCATGATATGAATGTACAGGAGGATGACAACTCTTTGTATACCTATAATACATGCACTGATGAGAAGACTCTAAAAATGAAATCCAATAAATTAATCCTTGATAAAGATTATTATTTGGTTTCACCAATAAAACTGAACACCCTGCTCTTAGATTAAGTTGATGCGGAGCATGTACAAGAGGATAACAACTTGGTGTATACTTGTAATGCATGCACTGAGGAGAAGAATCAACTGAAATAAAATACTCTACTCTTTGAAAAAGACATGGAAGATCTTGTATATGATGATGATCAACAAAAAATATAGCATTTCAAACATTTGGGCATCTCCCATGTTGTCCTGGACACCTCCCCTATGACTACTAATACTACAGTACATGTCCTTACTATGTACATAATAGATCATAGGTGTGATGGTGGCAAAGAGCTTGAAAAAAACCTAAAAAATGTGATTTCAGTGCATAGGAAGGATGGTGAAAAGGGACAGGAACTAAAAAATATCAAATAAATAAGCACTGTGGTCACTAAGGACAGCTTGAAATGGGAAAAGGATAAAAAACAAAAAATGCAAATGATCACATAAAACCAGAAAAAATTAGAAAAATTTAAAAGGATGAAGATGTGACAAGTAAAAACAATATACATAACACTCTTAACACATCAATGAGTTTGTAGGACGAAAATGCAATGACAACTTCGGAGCATTTTATCAATAAATTAAGAAAATACAAATTCGGGAAGAAATCCAGAGGTAAAAAAAAGGTCCTTGTCCCAAGAGTAAGTCTAAATGAATATTTTCTGTTAGAACTGTCGGGGTAACGCTAACTCTGACACCGTCACAGCATTAAAAAAACAATTTACAGAAAAACAAATGGTTTTTTCTATATTTGAAACAAAAATAATGTTTTTAGAATGATTTAATAGTATTAACAAATATAGTTACAATTTTATAGGTGAAATTTCTAACAATAATACTTTTTTCCTTGTGGTCCTTTTAAAATGTATCTATAAGTAATTTTCATATTTATAATTCTGATTCTCAATCATTGACATGTGAGATAAATTAAAATTAAAATACATTATTCTGCACTTTTTTATACTTACAATATATATCAAGGTAGAAGATCTTTGTGGCATTATATATCTTCCCAAAAAAACTCTATACCAGAACCATGGGTCATTGTAGGTGACTTCAACACCATACTAGGACCAAGTGGAAAATTTGGACCTTCACAATTAAGAACTCCCTGTAAATAATTTAAACTATGTATTAAGGATAAAAATATTGTAGAGATTAATCTAGTGGGTGCTAAATATACCTGGTATAGCCGAAAAAAACATAGAATTTTGTTAAATAAACTAGAAAGAGCTTTCACCAAATTCAATTATCATAATAACTGGAGTTAATTCTCAAGTATTACTTTGACTAAGATTAATTATAATCATTATCCAATTTCGGTAAGTCTCAATACAAAAACCAGTAAACATATTCTCCCCTTTAGGTTCAATAATTCATGGAACACAGTTGAATTTTGTGAAAAACATGTTAATAATACTTGGAATTTGATCATATCGAATTATTCCTTTTCTTACATTATAATACTAAATCTTCTAAAAAAAGTTAAAAATATGGTGCAATGACATAGCTCAACAAAATGATATCAAAATTAATTACCTTGGATATTCCTTTAATCAAAATCAAATGGATTAAACTCACAATTATTTTACTACTGACCCAAAACAAGAAATTGATATAAGTAATAAACTCAATTCTCTGATTACCTTAAGGGACAATCATAGGAATCAAAACCTCAGAATCAATTGGGTTATAGATGGAGAATGAAACACAGTATTCTACAATACCTTGCGAAAGAGTAGAATATCTAGTATACCACTTTCCTTACATAATTATGGATAAAATATCATCGATAATAAGGAATGAATTTAAAGCCATGTGACCTACAACTTTAGTATGATTTTCAATGGTCATTCTCTAAATAAAGATATCAATGGTAACATCATTCCCTGCCTAGTTGGGGAAAAAGATAACAACCTCATGAAAAGTATTCCAATTGATCAAGAAATTTAAAATGTCATCTTTAGATTAAAACATGATAGTTCTCCTGGTTTTAATGGATTTCCCAATGTTTTTTTCAATATCAATGGGACATTGTTGGAAATGATGTCAGTAGTCTGGTAAAAAAAATTCACTAATGTATACATTCCTTATGGTATCAACGCTCAATTTATTACACTAATTCCTTATGAGGAGAATTCATTAGAAATCCACCATTTCTTGTCTATATCTCTTATCAATACTATTTATAAAATTATCCCAAACTATTAGCTATGAGATTATCACCTATCGCCAAAAAAATTAACTCTTTGAACCAAGTTGGAATCATGAAATGGTGGAGTATCAAGGAATTCATTTTCCTCACCTATAAACTTACAAAATTTTTTTAAAAAACCAACGAGGAGGGAGATTTTCCATAAATCATGATATTAGGAAATCCATTGATACCATTGACTAGAATTTCATTTTCAGAATTCTTTATATCTTGGGTTTTAATGAAACATGTTATGAAAAGTAAACAATCCATTTACCTTTTCTCACATCTCTATCCTAATTACTGGATCTCCAAAGGTTTATTTCACATGAACTAGGGGTGTTAGATAGGGAGACCCCCTTTCTGTAATCCTTTTTGTTATTTCTGAGGAATACTTAAGAAAACATATCACTAATTTGATTACTAGAGGTGAAATAAATCCCACCCATGCCTCTTGATCTTTGACTATTCCCTCAAATATTTTATATTCTAATGATATAAATATTTTTCCTACAAGTAAATAAAAAACATAAAAAAGATTAAACAAGTCCTCTCCCACAATGATGATGACTCTGTTCAATAAATAATCTAGAGTTAATTATCCATCATTATTGGTAAGTGATTCATTTTCAATAAAAAGGATAATATTCTGAATAAACTAGGAATTCAAGAGGGGTCTATGCCCTTTTTATATCTTTGGGTCCCCATCATTTGGTGAAAAACATGAAACAAATATTTTTCAAACATTTTTTATCAGATCAATTGCCAAGTATCATCTTGGAAAGTCAATCATTACCATTTGAATGGTCAGTTTGTTTAGTCAAATACACTATTGCATCTATAATTGTTTACTCTATGATGTTTTATAAATGGCCTGAGGAACTTCTAAAAAAGTTAAATAGAATAATAATAAATCTTTTTGGGAGTCGAAACACTCTTGACAGAAAACTCATTACTATAACCTAGAAAAATTATTAAACCCTAGTTGAAAATGGTGGCCTTGGTATTAAGATCCTAAATCTTTATAATGATTCCCTTCAATCCAAACATAAATAGAATTTTGTGAACAACAACTCAAATACTTAGTATTTCTTGCATGGTGGATTTAATAACAACCTTAATAAAGAAAAAAACATATATATGGAATCCTCAATATGAACTTCCATCAAACACGCCTTTTCTATGATTCTGTCTTACTCTAGATAGATAGTTAACAGAAACTCAATGCTCAATTTTTTGTGGGAAAACTCAAATGGTATCCCACTTTATAACATGGCCTATTCTATGCATTTATCAATGATTAAAGATATCTCAAAAAATTATTTTTGAACACCCCTGGTGACAATTTACATGACAAAATGTCTAATATTATTAAAAATTACAATTTTCTAAGCACAAATGATTTTTTAGTTTTGGATCGTTCTTATAATGGATTTCTAACCTCCAAAATTTATCACAATTATAAGGTCAATAAGAACAACAAGGAATTGACTTAAATAATAAATATCAATAAAATTTGGGTGAGACCATCCCAATTAGCCCTAGTATGGAGAATTTATCATAATAAAATTCCCATGGCTGGTAATCTTCAGGTTTGTAGTATTCAGTGTTGTTCTAAATTTCGTATATGAAACCGGAAAATAAAGGATTCAGATCACATGTTTCCTATTTGTGTCATTTCCTCAGCTTTATGGAATTTTATTTTTGATATTTTTTAACTTAGATGGACATGTTAGGGGTCTATTAGACTAATGATATAGAGATGCACTAATATGAATACCTATCCTAAAATAACACAACTATTCATCACCGCCGTGGAAGAACTGATACATCATATCTGGTAATAAATAAACCCTTTTATGCCAAAAATAACACTTTCTGCTTTCTTTCAGCTCAAAAAAAGATATATAATGTGATAAAAAAAGCTATAATCACTAAAACAGGGACCTATAACAACTCATTCAAGGATTTTACTAAATTACGACCGATTGGGATCAACAAAAATTACAACCTACTGAGGGGTTATCTAGAAGTACTTTGGAAACCTAAAATCCCTGACTGGATCAAAATTATTGTGTAAGGTTCCTCACAAAGAAACCCAAGACATGTAGGATATGATATTATCAGAAAAAATCAAAATGGTGACATTCTCGGATGCGTCATCGGTTCATGTGGTCACACCTCATGTTTGTAATTATAGATGTATAGAATCCTAAAATAAATTCTATGGATTCATAAAAAAAGTGTGGAACAATGTATGGATGGAAAGTGATTCAACTACTATTCTCTGGGATCTTAGACATTGACGATTAACATTTCTTGGATGGTCACTACTAAATAGATTTTTATCCTCCATCACTTATCAGAGCTCAATCATATAATCACAAATGCCTATATAGAGGTGAACAAGGTGGGAAATAGTCTCGGTAAAAAGGGTTTCTACAAAAATAACATGTACATGGGGTATCTTCCAGTAGAGTTCACCCCACATCAAAATGATTATAATACATCCCTTCCATTATAATTTTGTAAATTTTTAATCTTAACAGAATTTAGTGCGTTGGTCCTTTGACAAAGGCATCACCATTAAAAAAACTAGTGAATGTATTTAAAATAAATTATAATGAAAAAGGTAAATTTAATCATTATATGTGACTAAACCATAACCATTATTCCTAAAATGACCTATAATCTTGAAAAAAAACATGGTGTTGTCAAATTTTGACACAATACTCCATTACCTCAAATTGTATTCATTGATGGAGCCATATTAAATATGAATTTTTTTAAGGAATTCTATTGTCAAAATATTACTAGAGTTCCACACCTACTCCACTACAAAAGGCCATCACTTTTCCCTATTCCTCGCACCTCTCATACCAATTAGGTTCCACCACGAACACTCCAATTCACTTAACAAGCCCCTACCCTAGACCATGAACCCTCCCAATGGGAAGTAATCCTTCCATGTAAAGCCTTTAGTTAGAGTTTCCTGATTTCTAAGGTAGCACTTTCCAATGATCTATTTTCATCCAATTACATTTCCACTACCTGAAATATTCTTCTTCAATGTTGATATAATAAAACGAGTATCCTAAAAATATTGTGATGTAATTTTATAATGGGTTAGATCTACACTAAAACAAACTTCAACTTAATGGGTAATGGAAATTCTGTTTCAATGTGCGGAGAACTATCACCTCATGAAATGATGATAGTTCATTTTTCCTTTACCAACATTCAAATATGGAAATTATGATGTACACTATATTTATATATTTTATATATGATATTTATTATTTCTTTATATTTATTTAATCCTTTTATATCACATTCATTTAATAATTTCCAATTTTCATTAATATGATGATCTCATTTGAAGAAGTTTGGAGTACCTCCCACTCAAAGGGATGTGATTCATTCACACTAAATATTGAATATATTAAGGATAATTTTAAAAACATATATAAAATATTTTACTTAAAGAAGGTAATGGAATTATTATATATATGTAAATACATATCATTTACTTTTCATTCTTTTAAAATTCAAAATGAAATAAATGTATCATTAATGCGTACGTACGACCTAATATATTCATTAATGGTGCAATCCATTTCTTATATATAATTATTATATATTATTATAAAAAATAATATAATTATTTTATAAGATTATTGTTGTAAATTTTCATAATTAATCAAATAAAACATTATCATTGGAAATTTCATTAATTATTGGTTCATGGATACAAATATTTCTTAAAACATATAGCATATTACATTTGGTGTTTACATTGATAATTATTGGAGTAATTTTTTAAATATTGATAAAACTATATTTCTCATTCAATATAATTATTAGATAAGGAATATTATTTATTTTTATTATTATATATGAGGAATGAATTGGAATGGATAGGACGGGTGGGGCCCGAACATTATATATCCCCTTGAGGCATCAATATTCTCTCATGAGACAAATAATTTTCCAAATTAAATAAGCTTATATATGTATTTTAAACCCATGTAGTGAAAAGTATTAATGATATATTTTTTCATTTTACATAGATAAAATTTCCAATAATTAATAATTTACCACATTTATAATTAGTCATTTTTATACATTATATTAAACCTTGAATTATATTTGGATTTAATTCATTCTTATTTTTTTATTTATGGAATGCATTTTAATTTTAATTTTCTATATTAATAAGGCCTTATCTAGTAGTGTGAATTTTAAAGTGTGTTCAATTAGATTACTTTCCTTAAATATTGATTCATTATTGTTTCTATTGTATTTAACCTTAACAAAAATTTTAGCTCACCCTTATTATGTTTGAATCCCAAGGATATGAAGAATTGAACCTTGAATAACAATTCAATGATGTTTTTTATTTCAGTTTTTTATGTAGAATGTTTTGTTTATTCCCAAAGTATTATGTGTATCATGTGTGTAATATGGATTTCAAATAACACTTATCCAATAAGTCTGTTTGTATTTATTTCATTGCAAACAGGCCAATTCAATAAAATAATGCATTGTCTCTAGGATTCTAGGGTCGGGGCATTATATTTGGTATCCAAGGATATTTAACAATAACATTAGAAAATCAATTAAGAAAACACAAAATAGGGATGATAATCCTATGATAGTATTTGATGATGAGTATATAACAACATACTATAATTATATATGGTATATATTATGTTTCTATTCCTTGAAATACATCCATGTTTGGATACTTCAAATGGATATTGTTCTATAACATACATGCCAACAATTAATATCTCTAACAAGGGGTTCTAAGCCTGACATGGGGTATCCCGGTATATGAAAATAGACATTTATGCACACCTAGTTTGACACTCCATGGAGATATGGTCCGGATAAATCACATTTTATTTCTCTACTATTATAAAGTATTTAAAATTAAATATTTCTTCCATGTATGTAATATTTATTATTCTAGGATTTAAAATGTATATATTTATGTTCTATATTATACTATATTTAGTGGTACAATAATTTAAAAATTTTAGGATCTAATTTTGTATATACCATTATTTATAAATTTATCATGGATGGAATAATGGTATCAATTCCCTTGGATAAGGTAGAGGGTTCCCTTGTGATAAATTCATTATATTGTGTATTAGAATGGAATATTTTATGGATATATTAGGACAACATAGTCAGGTTATGAAAAATATATATTTTCGGACGGATAAATCCCTTCCATGGAGAGATTATCCTATGATGGATCTATTTTTTCAATAGAAGCCCTCATCATTCAGTTGGACTACTGATCCAATTTTATCTATTTAATGGTTGAAGTATCTAGAGGAGATTTTTGCAGCCTTAAAATGCAATGAAAATGAGAAGGTCACACTTGTGGTCTACTATCACCAAGGTGATTCTCATTAATGGTGCTCTTTGATCTAGAGTATTAGAGATGAGTAAGAAATATAACTGATGGAATAGAGAACATTTAAGGATAAATTAATTGATTAATACTTCCCTCATAATTAATAAATTAAAATGAATAGAATGTTTCATAGGTTAAAGAAAAAGGAAGAAGAGTGTGTTTTGGATTACGATGCTACCTTTATAATGGTAGAAAGGTATTGTATAGATTATATAAAAAACATAGTGTATGATCAACCAATTATTTGAGGGATTAAGAAAACTATTTTAAGGGTGTTGGTTTCTCAGAATTTCTTATCATATTATGAGATAGTATTATGTTCCATCAAAATAGAGAAGATAATTGTCAATGTCATCTTTATTTATTGGAATTCAAGAGAAGATGAGTTCATCTGAACACCATAAAAAATGGAATGACTCAAAGAAGAAGTAGGTAAATAAGGATGTTCTAACCTGTGATAACAATGGAATGAATCATCTATTGGAAATTATTTTATGATATGTTTATCATAGTTATCATATATGAGATAGAGGTTCATTGTCAAATCAATGATTCTAGAGTATCAAATAATTTTTTATAATGGCCTTTATTATTCTATCACATATCATATTTTATTTAAACTATGTTGATTTAAATCATTAAAATTTGGTGATATCATGCCGCAATTATGGATTGGGACACCCTATCAGCATCATTTTATCCATTATTTCATGATATCATGGTTTTAAATCATGTGTATATATTCAGTTCACTTATAAATTTTTTTTATGTTTACTTAAAAACCTAGGAACTTCTGTGATTGGTTTTGGGGTCTCTTCATCATCACATGGTAGTTTTTATCCAGTCAATCATGTGATTCATCTCTCATTATCGATGGTGATTTTATCTCCTCTTAATCATTGTTCATTGGTGTTCCTTCTTGATGGATAGGCTATGAAAGATGGGTTATATTTGGATTTTATATAATTTGGTCTTGCTTTTTAGGTTGGATTTTTCGGATTCAGCATTGTGTTAGACCCCATTGAGTTTAATTATTGTTGAATCATGGTTCATGGTTTTTCTTTTCATACATTTTCAAAAGCATCAATTGCAGTAGTTGATTAATAAATTATATTATTTTATATATGTTTGAATGTGTAATTATCTGTATTATTGTTTTATTGGATATATATATAGTATTAACCATATTATGAAAATGATTCTATTAAGAGAAATTAAAAGGGGGAATATATTCAAGTTTTAAATTATATGACTTTTAATATATTATCATTTAATGATAACATTGTCGATTAAAATAATCTAATGTGAAAAAATTTCTTTATGTTTATTTTCCTCAATATTAATAATTTTTCAAACATTTTAGGATTCTAATTAAAAGGGTGGGTAGTGAATATCTAATTTTTAATTTTCCCCCATAAATAATATACAAAATAGATAAGTATATATTGTTTAAGAGGTTTATTTGGTATGATCATGTATTATAATTATATTTTTTTTCATGTTTTTTCCCTTTAGTTTTTATTCCTTTTTGTGTTTATGAGAGGTTCTTTGATATGATTTTTTTGGCTATAAAGGGGTGATGATGTGTTGTGGTTGATGTGACAAAATTTGGGGATAATGTTGTGTTATTATGGCTTGGATGGTATTGTTTTTTGTGCTGAGTGGTTGATATTAGTATAGTGGTGGATATTTTTTTGATAGTTTTTGGTTGCGATTAATGGTTTCAGATATTTAACTATGAAAGGATATGGGTGTGGTGTCTTAGATTCCCCGTAATGTGGAATTTATTTGAAATATATGAAATTATAAATGGGTAATCATTTGGATATGGTGCAGAGGGTTTTCTATAAGAATATGAAATATAATATTTGGAATGTAATTTTAGTGGGTGTTATAAATGTAACTAATGAATATATATAGTTGAAATAAAGGGAGTTAAATTGAATTTAATGTGGTTGTAAGTGTATAAAAATGGAAATTGTGGTGTAAATGATTAAATTAGAAGTTATTATCACTATGTATGGTGTGTTTTTTCTTATGGGATAGTTTGTTGTGTTGTGCATAGTTCTATGTAGTGATTTTTAATATTTGGTTGTTGGTATGAAGTTATGGGTATTATTCATATGGTGTGATTGTGATTAGATATTTATAAAGGGCTTATGTGGTCTCTCTCTCTCTCTATACATATATATCATTATACACTCATGCAATTTCATACACATCACCACTTGAGTTGGGTAACCATACTAATTCTTATATAAGGTCTTGTTTTTCATATTGTTACCCTATAACTTAGGATAAACGTGAGAAGAGGGTTGGATAGTCCCCCTTCCATTCTCTCTCTTACAAATATAGAATGTACTGTGATTTCTTGAGGATATGATTTTTGGGTGAAAAGGGTCTACGATAATAGTTCGTATTATATGGATATGATGATGATATATGGAGATGTATGTATATGGTTGGAGAATATAATGAGGTTGATTTAATTTAGGTTTGTGTTACATTAATATGATGAGGGTTTTATTTTTATATGTGATGTGTTGAGGTTGTATGTGGTTGTATATAGGTTTTTATGACTTTGATATTGTATTTGGATTGTGGTTATGTGGATATAAAAGGGATGGTTTTCCCATGATGTATGCTATTTAGGTGTGAGAGATACTTAACCATTGGGGAGGTGGTTGTATGGTACAATATTGATATATTCTTTGAATTTTATTATTATACGTGGTTGTGTTAATAAAATCACAAACCATAACTAAGTGAGTTTGGTTTAAAGTCTCTTGTAGTCATATATCACTCATTGGATAACGAGTAATTTAGTTGGTTATGGAGGGTTATAGTGGTTTAGGGTGAGTTTTGGGGACATAGTCCGGAAATTATATAATTTGAGGTTGTATCCAAGAGAATACAGTTATTTCATTGTAAAGGATAATTTTCCACACTAACCATGTAGAGGGAAAATCCCAGTACACAGTTACCGAGACCATTATAAGTGTAAGACGAAGTGGTGCAAAACCTATATTAAATTTCATTTATGCATTGTAAGGAATGTTAAAAATTTTACAAACTGTTTGAGATAACAATGTTATGTTTGGTTTCAAAAAATCTGGGAACCACATGTTTTGTTCTTGACTTTGAAAATCATGTGACCAAATTGTGAAGTCTTTATTGAGACATAAAATTGAGGAATTGTTAAAAATTTACTTATCTATTATAAATCACTAATTCAATTTATTATTCTCCATTTTGTGACCAACCCAATCCCAACATAGATATATTCCTCCTCATCACTTTTCATAGTGATTTCTTCATTGTTTATTTATTATAATAAATTCTTGTTCATCCTTATAAAATGATTGAGGTAATTTTATCATACTCTCTTGAATATTTTTCAATTTTTTTCACTATTAATAATTCACACACCATATGGGTCTATTTATTCCCTTTTCATGGATTTCATATTATTTTTTCATTTCATGAATATTAATATAGATGTTGTGGAAGATACTCGATGTGAGGACATCTATTAGACAAAAGTAGGTGGCATTAATTATCCCTTATTTTATTTTTTATTTTACAACATATGTGTGGTGTATGGATATTATAACATAACTTTCATTTGACCTAGAAATATAAATAAATTTTTTTGGCCCTAATTATTAAAATGGAACCATCCTATGAAATAATTCCGCGATACCAGAATCCCAGTGCTAGTGTATTATTTTAATACATTGGCATGATTACAATGAATTAAATCTCGAAGCACCGATCAGTTTTTCAGCTTACCATGATAGATTACGTACATAAAATTTACGTTATAATTTATTACATAAAACATAGAATAAATAATCCATTAATAATTCCATTATTAACATAGGTTAACCCTTAATATAATCAAAAAATAGTTGGCATCCTGGGATGAAAAAACATAAGAATGAGGTGAGATCAAATGATTAACATAGATAAACAATATAATTGAATCTATCAAAAATAAGCATAAAATATTAAGGAATTGACTAAAAAACACAAAACTTTTAAAAAATTATCTTAAGAATAATGTGTAAATAATAAATCAAATATTTCAATTTAAACATTCACATGAATATACTAATAGATGAATAATACCATGTATAAACAATAAATAGTCTCACAATGAGGAAATTCATAATTCTAGACTTCATAACCACTACCCAAGGCCTCGTGCCAATATCATACAAAAATATTCTATCAAGGACTTGTGCCAAGATTCTAGTTTGTCTCATGAGACCTATTGAGGTATTGACTGCCTATAGCCAGTCACATACTAAGTCCAATGCATTCCACATATGAAAAGGTTGAAAAAGAACGTAAACATTCAAATTTATAACTGTTATAAGGAATTTTACTACTTTAACCACAAACAATGAATGGTATATAAATATAATATTTGTAGTAAAAAAATATCCTAAAACTATAAATACAATATGGTAGATTATATCAAAATAAATCATCCCCAAACAAGCATAAAATCCAACCATGGGTGTTGACGGAGATTAAAATAAATCCTTAAATCTCATTGAGGGAAATATTCCCTTTTTATATTAAATCATTGAAAATATGATTAATTTTTAAAATAAAACATTTACTTTGAATATAACATTGTAATATTATAAGTAAATATTCATAATGGTAATGTGACATAATAACTAAAAATCCACTTGTTCCGTATAAGTTAGAAAAACATTCGTTCCTTAATTTTTCAAAATGGTCATAAAGTTCCACATTTTGAAATCATCCAAAATATTCATTTAAATTTTTTTATAAAAAGTAAAAAATAGGAAGAAATGACTCAAAACATCCACCGGATAATATTAAAACTTTTTATGAAAACATTTTTAGAAACATGGATGTGGATGATAAATATGTCTAAGTAGATTCTTATGCATCTACAACCTCGAAAAATAATGAGATTGTGAAATTAACCAGTACTTTATGTCTGATATTATCCGTATGTATTTGAAACTCCACTATAATTTTTTTAAACAAATTATTAACTTATATCAGAATCAAAATAATATTTATTATATCATATATGATTATTTTTTTGACTTTATATTACCTATATATTAACAATTCCACATTAATGAAACATTTTAGGTAATAATCGCTTTCATTATCATACGTGTTTTGACTTGTATTTCATGATCATATTACTTAGATCGTGAGTTTTCATACATAAAAAATGTATTATATGAATTTATATATCATATATATTATTAATATAAATATATATAATATATAGACATATGAAATGGAATACACCGTTCTTGGTGACAATATTTTGTACGTACGCATGAACGATATTTCCGATTTCTTATTGTATTGAATGTATGTAAGTGAATTAAATAAATATATATATATAATTATAGTAGACTTATTATTCAATATATTTCATAGTTATTCCTAATATATATTTATTATAATCATTTTTTATGGTGAACATGGAAGATGAGTTTTATCGAGTTGTGGAGATGGTAAGACGTACGCACGCATGAGCGATGATATAATTTCCTTAATTGTTAAATGGTATGGAATTGGATGGAATATTAACGTTATAGAAATAATATCATGTTATATTTATTATTTTGGTTACATTTTTATCATTATAGAGGATGAAATATTGTATAGATGAAAAACATTTAACACCACGGTGAGGAGACTATAAGTCATACGTACACATTAATGGTGATATTTTATTTCATAGGATCATTAAAAAGAAGAATAAGGTTATAATATAGTCATAAAAACATCTTATAATATATTATATTCTGGAGTTATTATATTAGTGTGACAACAAATGAATAGGATGTTGGCGAAGAAAAAGGACAATAAAAGAACTAATAAAATGATTACCACGTCTTCAGGTTTCTCTTTTTGTATTGAACAATATGAATTCTTAAGATAATTTTATTCCCAAATTTTAGCATATATAATTAAGTGAGTTATGTTTTGAGGAGGATTGTTCAAGTTTTAGTTGAGATAAAGGGCTTTGGAGGTGTCAATAAAAGGGACGAAAAAGTTCCCTTTTATTGGATATGTGAGGGATACTTTAGGATCATCTTGAAATATTAATTTTTGATAAATTATTTTTCTGTTTCTAGTAGCCCCAATTTGATTTATATATATTATGAGATGTGTATGGGTCGATATATTCTATTCCAATCGGTTTTATACATGTTCAGGTCCTGAATTTAGCATTATCATTTGGCTTTAATCGTTAGTTAAATAAGTTAACTCTCACCGTGTTTCCTTGTATTTGTATAATAATTGGTTAATATAATGACTATAAAATTCTAAGAGAACATAAAATGGATCACTATTAACATTTTTATCACCATCTAAGTCATTTGGTTAAATATTATTTTATTAGGGCTATAATATAATTTAATAACATAGTCTTTGTATTAAAAAATCATTTATATGAATTTTGACACTGTTTTGTAAGTGATATTTTTCTTAAAGACCTAAAAACTATATTCCTTATAAAAAATAATTAAATCATCCCTAAAATGTCAATTTTATCCAAATTTTTTTGGATGGCATCATCAATCTTAAATTAAATAAATTTTAATAATAATTATATCAGTTAATTCAACCATTCATTAATAAGGTAAGCAATGCATGGTTATTGTGTCATAAATAAATTTATTTATATAATTTTTAAAAATTATAAATAAAATAACATGATATAGTAAATACTTTTATCATTCTAATTACTATTTAGAGTTGAATAGATCATTTATAAAAACGAAATTAAAATTATTATAGTGAGGAGATACTTTGTTATGCTATATTTCATTTTTCATTAAATTAAATGTTATAAAAGATAATTATCACACCCAAGTGCCTCAATGGGGTCCTAAAATAGACCTAAGGATGATAATGGTCAAGAATATATATCATCCAATTGGAATAAGACATCCTTTAGGTTAATTTAATATTATTATAATGCTATTTTTATTATAATTTACATAATTTTCCCTTCAACCATAATAAATATAAATAATTACTATAGTTACTAGTCATAATGTACAAAAATAAAAGTTACCTATTTAAAAAATTTGGACCTTCTAATAGAATATATGGAATCCATTATTTCAAATTCAAAAAATAGAATTTCCAGAAAATAATTTAAAATTAATTCCCATTGTGAAAACTAGAAAATGAGTTTTTAATAAGTAAAAACTATCAAAAGATTAATATGTGTTTATGTTCAATTTCAATGTGAAATTACTTCCAATTACCAAAATTGGATTCAATTATAAAAACACAATTTAAATAAACTTTAAAAACATATAAAATTAAAATCTTTCTATATAAATAAATTAGATGAAAAGAGAGTTTCGAATTAAAATGTTGTATTTTCCACAATTCATTAAAATATTGATTTTACTAGAAAAATACCAAAAATTTATCCAAAATAAACTAACTCTTGCTTATAAATATGAAAATGTTTTTTTAAAAAATTTAATATATAAAATTTTCAATTATTGGATATAAAAAGGGTTCTAAATGAAAGGGCGGAAAAACTGTTTTTTTAAAAAATACATCTTTTTCTGAAAAATTGAATGTTTTCTAATATTATGTCTATTAAACACATAAGATGAATATTAAATCTATATTGGATATATATAAAATTCCAATTTTGGGTTATAAAATTCACGTTCACTTTTTAAATGGCTATTTTTATAGGTCATGGAGCGCTTGAACTCGGTGTTGAGTGTAGTGCACACTAAGAGGGTGTTATATATATCACAATCTTATCATGGTGTAGCATACAAAAAATGATATTGAATTTATTTAAAAATATAAATAGCATGGAATCATGTGATGTTACACATGAGCAATAAGTTCTACAATAGAATTCATAGGCAAAACCATAACCACCGCATGAGGTGGGGCTGATCTTGGTAATTAACAAGGAAATAAAGTGGTGACCCAATGGGTGCCATTGATTTGAGTAAGTGACCATGTATGCAATTAGGGATACCTTGGGTGTATCCTAGGCATCAGTGTGCATACCTATCATGTAATCTCTATACTACTTAAATTAAACCCATTTATGAAAGAATAAGACAATGTAAATTGAATGTGTTGGATAATGTGTCTTGATTCTTAATCATTTATAATTTATTGAATAGCCTCCTTGGACAAATTTTGATGAATAATAGATTTATATGCCTTATAAAATCTACTAGGATTTATCTCAATAAAAATGGACATGGAATTACTTGGACATTATCAATAGTTTCATCCTTGGGATATGTGACTTTTAATTCCATTGATATATAATGAAGATTCATTTTCAACCTATTCATAAAGTTTACTTTTCTCAGAGATGTCATAAAATGGAAAAAGTAGGGATGGTTGATCCTGAATGCCACATTTGTACATGAGAATTAATAACGGAATATTTATTTGGTATTCCTTATTCATTATACACATTATAATGAACTACTTCTTAGACTAGATATATTTATGGAAATCATTTGTGGGGGACTACTAAGTTTTACCCACACTATTGTTAGACCATTATTATATCCTATGAAACATCATGGATTCAGGAGAGGATAATGTAAATCACCATATAAACTCGGTTTAATTATTATTATGGTTAGGGGAATTGGGGATTGGATTAGGCTAGGACTTAGAACCTGTTTTTTTAGTTTTCCCAATTTTCAATTATGTTTGTTTTTTTATTGTACTATATATAATCCACCAACTGTGGATTAGTTTTGAAAGATTGAATTTATTGATGAGTATATATGTCATTTTCATAACAACTAATTTTTTTTTGTAACTTACTAAAACATATATTTAATTCCATATCATGGAGTAAATAATTATTCTTTTTACACTATTATTGCACAATTATATGAGGGTATAGTTCCTATATAGTACAACCTTAGACCCTAACAGGAAGACAACAACAACTGGCATATATGAAATCAAGCATGATGTCATGTTTCTCTTTTATCTAGTGAGTGTTTGGTGAGCTGATCCAGAATGTGAAAATTCTTTAATTTGGACATCTTTCTTTTGTAATACTATTTCGAAAAGGTTTATAAGGGATATTTAACACCCAAATATTTAGGAATACGTTATCAGTAATATTATTTTTGTGATTTATATCTTTTGTTTTACACAACATCTAGCTAAAAAAACTGTTATATACAATAAAAAAATTATTATTGAATATGATTATTATAACGTAACCATTGTATTTGTGGGAATGAATAAGACTAACTATATTTATAAATATATAATGAAATTGTTTACTAAAGTATATCAATTCTATGGTTCAGTCTAAAAATTATCTCTTTTTTGAATTATTGAATGAAATCATATATTATTAGTAGTATTTAATGTTTGAAAGGTGAATTATTTAAGATAAGCGGTCTCAATATATATTTTTTATTTTCATTTAGAATATAGGTTTCTACATTTTTGAAATTAAATTTCATAACAAGTATTTAATTGTTGATTGTAACAGATCAAAAAAATTTCAGGGTTAATTTCTAGGATCCTATACATTCCATACATATATAACACATATTATTAGATTAATATTCATTACATAACATAATGATCCTTGAATTAATCAAATTAGTTTGGTTCCTTTGGGTACCTAGATACATAAATAACTAGTATTTAATTGAACATCATCATCTACCATTATTTTCTTCATAAATATAACCCATCCTTGACATATCATACTTAATAACTTTCTACATAACCTGGGGAATGGAAACAGAATTAAGGGAAAGATCTAGTGCTCAGAAAAGGTGAAAATAGGATATATCAATTATCAGTTAAAAATAACATGAGAATAAGGATATGCGAACAATATTATAACATTTTACGACTATACCCAACATATTATAGTTCATAATCTTGAGTGATGGAATTATTCTTGTTTGTTCATACGACATGAATCATAATGGAATCAAATAATATAAAACACTATAACAAGTCATAAATTTGTGTCACACACATAATAATTGAGAATAATTTCCTTTATTAGTCATGTATTTCTACCATCACTATAATAGTAGATTGTGTTCACACATAAAGAATCATTTTAGTAATGTTTTATGCACAAGTCTATCATAGTAATTATTGAAAATTAAAAAACTAGGTTAACTCCACATTATAGTCATATTTATATCATAATATATCCATCATTACCTAATGTATTGGAGAAAAATATAATTCCAATCCCACCCATCACATAAATAAAATCCAATTGATGTGTGACACCTGATAAAAAATTTTAAACATATCATAACCTATGTAATAGAAAATAAAACTTATAAACATTTGATAATAGAATAATCTATAAAAATGAAATATATTTCATAAAGCTTTTATAAATAAATAATAGAAAAAACCATTCGAAAATAATTAGTTCCCAATAACATATTTTTATTAGAATCATAAACTACATAGAGAAAGAATAAAGAAGGTAGAATTGGATTAATTCCCCAGTAATGCACATGGAAAATCAGAGGATTTCAACATAGATGAAAATTCCATTAAAAGATACCTGGAACATTTCTTGAGGAAAAGCCCTTTTTAAATATCAAATAACATCATTAAATAAAATAAATTACATAATATGATGGAAAAATTTAATTTTTATAAAAACCTAATAAATTATAATTGAATCATAAAAAATTGATTGTGAGTAATGGCTATAAATTTTGATCATACCATATAAGTAAAAATATTATTACATTAAATGTTTTTGATGAAATGGGAAAATTGAAAAAATTCAAAAAAAAATCAGGAATATAAGTTTTATAGTATTTTTAATATAATAACATGGTTAACAATTATTTTAAACAATAATATGATCATATTTAAAAGCTTATTGAAATCATTTTCAGGTATCATTATCATGGAAGGAAATGTTTTTTTGATTGATGTGAGTGATAAAGATGATTTTTCTTATAAAAATTCATTTAGTTCCTTGAGTAATTAATGTGATGAAAATGAGGGGAAAATTTAATCTATAAAAATAAATAGAGGATAAGAAAATTCAAATGTTTTTTGAGAGGTAGATCATTAAATTACATCATCATAAAACTAATCATAAACAATCCTGGTAAAAAATTAGATTGTAATTGATTACTATTACCTCAAGTTTCATTTGTTTTGAAATTTATTGTATATCTTATATAATAAATTTAAAATTATTATAATTATGTACAAGAATTGTTTACATTATTATAATAAATATTTATCCCCTTTATATCATTTAAAACCACTTTTATTGATATCCTCTTATTTAAAGTGTCATTTCCTAGTGTTAACTATTTCATTATTTTTTTAATTTAATTTTAGTTAGGTAGTTATGATACATGGACTTTGATCATGGTTAAAAAAATATCTAAAACACTAATAATGGTTTATATATCATAAATCTTCATTATATTATATTTAATTTCATCCGTAAATTTTTGAGATCGAAAATTAGTTACACCATTCATAGATATGGTAGGCCATACATATATATGAATGTTGTTTTTGCATTTCAACTATTGGAACAATATAATGGTAAATAATAATTAACAATCAAGGAATAATTAATATTTCAATTAAATTAAATATATATATATATTAATAAAATTTGGCCTTATTACCATCCAAGTAAAATGGAAGTGGAAAAATTTTGATCACTTTATGGAGGTGTTAGTCCACACATACGTATGATAGAAATTATTGTTTTCTTCCAAATATTGGTAGGAAAAAATATTGATATGATTTAATAATTCTATAAAAAAATTATTATTCAAATATCATATAAAATTATTTAACATATCATAATATCTATCCATAGGATATGTCATTGAAAAAAGAATTGTACCCCTATGAGGTAAAAATAAGCTATATATACTTACGAGCGATAGATTCACCTCTCATTTGAAGTGTAGGAGGGTTGATAATGGTAGTTTCATAATTATAATAACATTTAATTATAATTTTGATACTATATTTATTATTTTTATTGATAAATCTCATAGATTTATATAATGTAGAATAATAAGTAAAAATTATGTGATTAGTTAAAGAGATCACATCTTACATGAATTAACTCCTTCATAATTAATATTTAGGATCATTGGGCTGGACTTTTGGAAAGAAAAAAGTTATCTAATTTAGGTATATATTTTTGGAAGATAATTTATCATAATTTGGTCAATCTAAAAAACTCAATGTTGTCTATTTAATTGAATGAATTGGTTCCCATTTATAAGTGAGGGGAGGGGCACTCTTTGAAGTTATAAAAAGGTTAAAATATAAAATCTTTATATTTATGAAAAATGATTAAAAATATATAGATATTAGAATATTTATTAGTGTTTTATTGAAATATGGTATTACACTAATATTTTTTCTGGTTTACGTAGTTTATTAAACCTTATCATTTGGCTTAACACCGTAGATAGCATATTTTAACATTAACTAGCGTAACATGTTTTTCACTCCTATAGGGTTATAATTTTACATATAAGGTGAAAATAGAATAATAAATGGAAAGGGGATGAAATCTAACAATATAAAATGTACATGTTTTCATAATTAATGAATTTTTTGTATTTTTAATAATTCAATAAAATATAATTTTCCTCAATTATCATTAATTTCATTTTTGAAACTACACATTTAATTTGGCATTAAAAACACCTTTACATGGATAAAATTATAATATAAACCTTTAATAGATCAATAATATGTTATGTTCAACTATAAAATTCATGTTACACTATAACAGAATCCAATTATTCAACATTTAATATTTTTAAAACCATTTATTCTAATTATTTATTTAATGAAGAAATAATATGTCATTGTTGCATAATAATTTATGATATTTATATAATTATTAAGAATTTTAACTAAATTAACATAACTAAAATAATTTAATTATTATAAAAATAATAATTAATAGTCATTAAATACTTTTTTTCCTATATGATCATAAAAGTAATATTTAAAATTAAGAGAGTGAAATTTTGTATTTTCCTTTTCTTTATATTTTATATAGGTTATCTTTATTTTATTGTTTCACATAAACAATAAAATTTTGATCATAAGGTGGTAAGGGTAGAGATAGATTATTCAAATAATAATTAATACGAAAATGGTGGATATTGTATTTAGTTTTAGCCAACGCTTACCAGATTTAGGCAGTACAATGACAATAAATTTTAACAAGATTACTATTCATATTGCCAAAAAATAATATGGACCCATTTAAAAACATTGGATATCCAGATCACAAATATGGATTCTATTTTTAAAAATTAAATATCTATATCTTTAAAATATTCATTTTAAAATATGTTATGAAAATTTGAAAAAAATATATTTTAAGGAAAAAACATTTAAGTTTAAAAATTGATATATATTCTTATGCCACGCTTACAAAAAATAAAATAATAAAATTGAAACTTTTATTGAATAGAAAATATATACTCATTAAAATAATTCACCAATAGTGATAATTTTAATTAATTAAGAATAAAACACATTGCGTGCATAATTTTTTTTATCAATCTTCTTTTTTAAATTAAAATGATTTTATAAATTTTTTGAAATTAATTAATAATAAAATAATTTATTTATACATGCGTAAACCATACATTTTAGGAAATTTAGTTATTAAAATTTATTGAAATCGATTTGAATATTTTCTCAATGTTATAATATATTAATCTTTATTTACACTGAAGTTGTGCCTATCACTGTATTTTAAAGAATAAAAAATATCTGAAGTGAAATTTATCATAATATATTCGGTTTTTACATTAAACCCCATTAAATTGGAATTCCACATCAAAATTATATTATATAAATATTTCAAATTGAGGATATATATGTTTCATTAGACTAATTGGTTCCTATGTAAGTTATTTAAATTTTTGATTCCTCTATATAACATTAATTAGTAGAGTTTTAATGTTTTTTTAGAAAATTATCTTTATGGTACAAGATTTGAATGAATTTTTCATCATTGGAATATTCATTCTCAATCTGTATGACCTATATGTTTGATAAATTTTTAGGATCTAATTTTCAATTCCCCGTAAGAGATACATGTGACACATCACTAACTTTAGAGTGGATCAGTGGAAGAGCTATATGATAAGATACCATCCCTATTTGGATATGAATTTTTAATGGGTCAATATACATAAGTATGAGATTTAACTTCTCTAAAAATCACATAACCTTCTTCCATGGAGAAATTCATAGAAATACCTTTTAAAAAACATTTAATTTATATCACACTGATGATTGTCATCATTAATTTTCAATGGAATCTACATTTCCTTTCTATGATGTTGAATTGATATATATTTCTCTTCCATTTCCTTAGTTATGTGAGGTCCCAATAGATTTATTTCTTCAACATCATTCCATCATATTTGATTTATTAACTTCATTCATGAAAGGGATTTATATGGAGACCTATGAATTATTGGATGAAAGATATTTTTATAATAGAATTCATCAAGAGGATGGAGTTTATCCCAAATACCATTAAATTACATAAAACTAGATATGAGAATAAAACAAGGGATTTGAATTGTTCTCTATGACTGAACATCTATCTAACGATGATAATATGTGATAAATCTCAACTATACATCACGATATTTTCAAAGACATCCCCAAAACATCAATGTAAACCTTATATTGTTATCAGATACAATATAGCGGGATACTCAATGATACCTTACCACTTTATTAATATGTAGTATATTATGTTGATCATGATTGAGATCTTCTATGATAGTAGTGAAGTTTTCTGGCATCATAAGGAGACCGATAACAACCGAAATATAATTAAATCATTTAGATGTTTAGGGAAGTTAAAAGACAAAACCCACAATGTTGTTTTCAAATTTATATCCTAGTATGGGTAATCATTGTAGCAACCCATTAGAATTATAACTTTTTGTCCTTAGCATATTCACATATCTTGAACTAAGATACATAATATTCGATATATATCACCACTCTATCCAAAAAAAATATCTTTTTTTTCATCTATATAACATCAATAATCTATTATGAATAGAGAATGATGAACTGTGAGATTAATCAAAAAATCATTCTTCAACTATTGTTTTAATGATACACAGACACAGATCAATAAATTTATAATTCCACAACAATCACAACTTAAATAAATAAAATTTCACCCAATCATTCATACAGCTATATCTTCTATTTGTGCCTATTTAATCCATAATTCTATATATGGTCAAAAACTCATTCTAGAAAGATATAATTCCTCATATTTGTAAAATATTTTAAGAAACAACCTTTAGAAATCCAGAAATATTAGATCTTTTTTGATCTTCATATTAGATAATCTAGAATGGTTCTTTTGAAATGGAGTATCTGCCAGATTGTTCAATTTTCTTGGATGAAAATGTATTGAGAAATTATATTTATTAATCAAATCAAACCATCTTATCTGACACATTTTAATATGTTTCTGAGTTTATATATACCCAAAAAATTTAGTATAAATATATATATATATATCACATTTATCAATTAAGATAATTAATATATATCATAAATGAAAAAATTATCAAAAATAACTCCAAATCACGAGTGGGGTATTTTTTTCTCATAAACCTTCAATTTTCATGGTGGATAATATATCACTAAATAGTTATTAAGGAAAACACATATTATTTTTTTATTTCATACATCTGAATAGATTGCAAATACATATCAACTTCATTGTAATGTATGGATAGGTGTGTAGATTAACATTCTCTTCAGTTAATTGAAATTTTCCCCACATTCATCTATCAAATGGGACATGGATCCCTTCTGAGTTAACCAGGTTAGGGGATTATAATGTCATTATAAAAACTACCCAGAGTATCGATAATATCTATCATATCGAAAAAATATGAACCTCTGTCATGATGTTTAGTTTTGGGCATTTTTCATTAAATTTCATTGGTGACGCATCCCTGATATACCCAAAATTAAGATTGTATGATACAAAAAATAAATATTTTTTAATCAAAAATTATAAATTTGTAATATTATTATATATTTTTCCTTTTTTAGAGTCTTTAGTAAAACCCTCATGTGATATTCATGTTATTACTTGGATATTAAATATATAAGAATATCTTTTATATTAATTACCCACAACTAATCAAGGAAATCTATATATCCTCAATTCATTATATCATTAATGATAGAAGTTGAATTAGTAAGACCAAGTGGAATTTCAATATATTTTTTGTGTCCATACATTATAATGAATGATTTATTGGCTATATCATCATTCATGACCATAAATTGATGATATCCACAATAAGTATCAATCATGGATATGTTTTGAGAAAAAATAAGTTGATACCACAATTCAAAAAAATGTGGTATATCATACTTATTATTTATTTTGATATTATTATGTTCCTGATAATATTTATTGAGTTTCATTGATCCATCGATCTCAAAAAAAAGAACTTGTGCACCTTATGTTTACATACATTGATGAAAAAATACCTCCTCACGATTCTCCTAGATTTTTAACATCAATTATTAATGCTCAATCAGATCCATTGAATTTGGGGTCTTTGAAAATAGTGTATGAAAATGTATGAGTTATAATGAGAACCCAACTTCTGGATTTGATTGTAGACTAGGAAACTCCTCCAAAATGACATCATGAAACTACCTCCCAATATGAATATCATCAATGATGTGTTTCAACACAATAATCTTAGATAAACTCCAATTTCATATAGAAATTAATACCATAAATTTGAACAAATTTTTAGTAGATTATTATATTTATTTTCGTATTGATAGATGAGCATAGATAGGTACCATAAATAAAATGTAACATCCCTTACTTGATAATTGATGTATATTTTTTTAATTAATTTAAATAATCATCACCCATAAATTATATGTTATGTATCTATTTAAATTTAACTTTTCAAAATAATAGGATTCACACAACACCATGATTAAACGAACAAATATATACAACACAATATCATTATTTAAAAGCAACCATTATAATTGTTCCATCAAATCAGCAAGAACGAATATTATTAACCAAATTATGAAATTTATATATTATATATCTAGTCAAATGTTTTTTAAATTCATCCAAATTATTTTTTACACATAAGATATGAACGAATCCAATTTTATGAATTAAATTGGTATATATTTATAAAAGTAATCTTACCACCATTTAATGGAATAGTAGTTCTAAACCTATATTTTGATTTTTTAAAAACTAAATTTTTTTAAAAAAAAATTAAAAAGTGCATTGTCAATATTAGTTTAATGAGATTTTTTGGTATTTTTTGAAAATATTTTTCTTCTAGTGAATAGTGAAAAACTATAATATCTATGAAATAATAATTTTCCATATATTAATAATGTATTTATGATTTTAATAGTAACTTAAAAACTAAGATTATAAAAAATGTTTAGGAATCTTATTAACTAAAAAATAATATATTATCATCATTGAATGAGTAAATATATGTTTTAAAAATAACTAATTACGTATTGGAATCTTCTTAAAAAAGAAACATTAACTCCCAATTAAATAATTAAAATAGTTATTTTAATGAGTATAATTAATTTAATAGATTCATATGTTAATATTTTTTATCATATGATTATAATTTAGTTCTATGAGACTGTAATAAATTTCTCAATGTGGGATAAAATTATTTCTAATTTTAAAATCAATATTTTTCAAGTAAATGATGATATTATTTAGAAATTAAATTTCTCTTATTCAGAAAATCATTTTCATAAAATGTATTTCATTTTTTATTTCTACACATACATTTTTTTAGGGTGATGCATGAAGGTTTTTCTAAAAATAACTGAATTTTTGGGGAATATTGAAATATGGTAATTTATTGTATTTAATAAATACATGAATTACTATGTCATGGATGATGAATGGATGATGTTAGAGAATAATATAAAATAATAAATGATTATGTTATTATATTTAGTGATAACCCATAAAATATTCCTAGTTTTGATCCAATATAATAAATATTTGAATATAATTTTCATAAATAATCATCTCCTCCCCTAGAAATACCACCGCTAAACACCTTAGTCCCTTACACGTCTAATGCGTGGAATATTATACAATTTCTACCCAATATTCTTCCCATGACCATTACCCATGTCCAACAGGTCCTTGTATCTAAAAAATAACAATAATATCTTTTAAAAGGTTCTCAGGGAGCATAATTCAAGGGGTAAAATATTTTTTTCTCTTTCTTCATTTTATTTTCACATTCTTTTCTATTCTTATAATATCCTAAAATCATCTATCCAAACATTCATTATAAATCCATTATATTATATACTATAATTTTAATACAATAATTTAAAATCTTCCATCAATACCCATATTCTTTTCTATTTATTTTAATGATGAAAATATCATCCGTGAGGTGCTGATTTACCGCCTTCATGGGATTCATGTTCTTATTTTTACATTACACCATTAAATCTAGTAATTGAACTAATTTTTATGTATACAAAAAATTTAGTATTTTCATTTCAACTTATTTAATGTTTTTAACCAGTATATATTCATAATATTAATTCGTAACACCAAACTAGCGTGAGATAATCAGAAAACCACCAAAATTATCTAAAAAATTATAAATAAAGTCTTATCTAATGATTCACACTGACAAAAAATAGCCAAATAAATACTATAACCATTTAATATTATATATGATCATTAATAAAGAATAATTTCAATTATGTACAACTATTTTCATTTTACATGATCATTAATATTATTGTAAAAGTAAAATGACCATAAAAACCATGAAACCGAATGCTAGAGAATGACAATATTTTATTTTATAACTCATAAAAAAAGAAATAAATGAACTTAATAAAGTTATAATAAATAAAATAAATCAATAAAATTTTATGAATGAATTAATTAATTTATTTAATATTATTATTCAAGACATTTAGATCATGTGATGAACACTTTCAGACATAATGTAAGGGTTTTCTCATAACACCTTTTTTTCAGGGAGACTTGCCTTATTTCACCACTATTTTGTTTGTCTGGTGTATTTATACAAAAAAACTAATGTATAATATCATTAATATATTTATATCTAGGGTATTAAAGGATTCATTTAATGATCATTTATTTTATGCGGGAATATGGTTCAACAGTTTTCATAGTTGTAAGGGTCTCTATCAGAACCTCCATTTTTATATTTTATTACACTTTTATTCTCATTTCTATAGTGTAATTCATATTTATTATTATAAAATTATTATTAATCCTATGAATATTTCCATAAAATTCATCTAGGTTATTTCATTATTATTTTATAATGTAATACTTGTTTTATAAGTATCCATTTTCAATTCCTCCTAATTTGTAGGATCAATTAAAAGGAACATCACAATTTCTTAACCATTTTCAAGTAAAATCCATAATCTATCATAAGAAATAAATATTTTTCTAAAATCACACTTTTTATCATAAAAAATATAAATTTTCATTTATGGTTTTATTTATAAAATTAATGATTTTCTCACTATATAGAATCTTTTATATTATACATCAAACCACACTAATGTGGACCATCTCTAATGTTTATAAAAAACTATTCTTACATTTGATCACATTAGTTGGATTTCATAAATTCCTGAAATATTATTTAATCTTTCATCCCTTCTATTTTCAAGTATTTAAATTTCTAAAATATTATTTTATGATATGTAAAAATTATTTCTCCAAAGAGAAAACATTATGGTTTTATAAAAATGGTATCTTACTAGAATGTTTTAATTATTTTATTATATTATATTCGACAATGGTTGTGAGTAAAATATTTAAATTTTTTGTTTGAAAAATTCATTTAATGATTTCATTATTTGAAATATGTGGAATTAATTTTACTTATAAAGTGATGGGTGGGGCCTGCTATAACCATTTGATGCTTTTGGGGGTCTCCTGAGTCAAACTATACCATGATTTGTCCAAGGCCTTACACATTTATGTAAAATACTTGTTCATGGTCTTTATGGAATGTTTATGATGTATGGAATTATAAAATCCCACATTATGATATTAGTACATGATAAATCATATTATTATTCAACTAGTAGATTCCATGGTTATGTTTCTGGTGATAATTTATATGGAAACATATATTCCTGCTATAATATGCTCAGGATTATGTTTTATTGGAATATGTTTTAGTTATTGACCTTGAATTATTATTTATTTTTATAATACATTTTAGTGTATTATTTAACCTTACTGAGTATCTGAGAACACCCATTTTTTTTACTTATTTTCACCCAAGATGTAAAGATCCATATTTTGAAGGCCTTGAATGGATAATCATGGATAATATGGATGTTTATAATAGAGGATCTATGATTTTTCAATTCAAATTTTAACTTAAAACTTATTTATGTATCACGTTTTAGAAAGAAAATAAAATATTTTGTCCTTTATAAGGATACTTCAATACTTATTAAACCATTATTGCTAAGTAAGGCACCAATACCGGGCTACTGGGGTCAGAGTCATTACAATTGGTATCAGTGGATGATTAACAGAGACAACATAAAATAGATTTATAAAACATAAATTATTGAACATAACTGTAATGTAAGATTTGAGGATTATAATATAAGAACATTCTAATTTTTTAAGGTAGATGATATGTGGGTATTCCTTGAATTACATCCTTTACAAGATAATAAAATTGGATTTGGTTCGAGCATTGATATACCTAAGGCTAACAACTTTGAAATGTTTCATCATGCATGAATGGATGTTGTTTAGAAATGGCGCATAACTAAAGGAATGATAACCACATCAATGTAGATAATAAAAATATTAATAATGACCATTTCTTCAATGGGTTTAAGCCAAAATTTCGAATCAAAGTATTTTCCCATGTATTCTCACCATATGATATAATAATATCTTGTTCTAACTAGATTGTGAAATAATATCCTTGTATTTTGGCTTCCAAAGGGAGAAAGAGAAGAATAATAGATAAAATAAAAATTTAGATAATGGGACGAAGGTAAAGAAGTAGTGTCCTACCTATGATAATTATGGAAGGAGACACCTTGGTATATTCTTAAGTGGGAATGGAGTTTGCATCAAGTGTGTAGAAAAAGGACACCATGATAATTATTGTAAGTAAAAATAATAATTTTCTAATGTTAAGTGGTTCAACTAAAATGATATGGGACATTATAAAAGTCAATATATCAAGCCTCAATAAAATATATAAAATATAGGATAATGGATTATACAACCATATTTGTTGTGTAATGATTATTATGATTGTGTTTGGAATCAAGAATTGTTATATTTGAAAATTTTATCAATAATTTTATTTAATAATAATCACAATATAAAATATGATTGTACTATAACACATCTTCTTTAAGGAATTTTAAGGATATGATGAATAACACCAGCAAGAAGGAGAATGGATTATATTTCAAGTTGATCTTCTGGAAAACACGTGAATTGTAAAATATAACCCTAAATATATGTTGATGTTTATATAATAATAAATATATAGTTTTGGTATACTATTGGTGACCATGAAGGTGGTTTGTGATATTACGGTTTACATTATTGTGGAATTATTAGATTATTGGATCTGTGGAATATATTCAACAATATGTGATTTTACTATTGGAATCATTTACATTTCATAAATTATTAATAGATATTGGGGTTTCTATATATTTATTATCTGAAAATAATAGATAAATTATTTTTGGAATCTTATTATAATTTTATTTTGAAAATTGAATGACCTTCCTTCTTAATATTTGGTCATTCAATATGGAAACACATATTTTAGATGATTTGTGAGATTAAATAGTTGTGGAAGGGATAAATTTATACTTTTCAAATTATTTTTCATTAAAAATAGATTTTATCCTTATTGGAATCAATGTTTATTTAAAGGTATACGAAATGACTTAAGGACTCTATGATTCGTTACATGATGGAGAAGTTTGAAAAAAATATGTTGAACATTATTTTTCAAGTGTAAGGGATGGAGTAAAAAATAGATCAAAGAACAACCAAAAGGTGAGATTACACTTATATTATAAAAATTAGTTATGTATTTTAATTTTTTCAGCATATTATACGAATTAAAATATAATCCCTCAGGTAGTGGAAAAATATTTTTGAAGTAAAAAATTATTTTTTTAGTTTTATTTGTGAGAAAACAAACGTATTTAATCTAATTTCAAATTTATGGATTTTTTATAGTTATAATTTTAATGACAATGTTCACTATCACAATCCATGAGAAAGTAATTTTTATACTATTCTTCAATATCCATATTTTTCTCTTTGAATATATTTGAGTGACTAGTTATGTGGTGACCTATTCATTTCCCTTCCCTACTTTTTTAGAGGATATTTTATTAATCCTATTTCTGATGTGGCATTACCTCAAGGAATTTATAAGAATTGATGTTCTATTTTCAATGTAAAATTTAAAATTGAGAGAGTGAAATTTATTGAAATAGGGTAAAATTTTACAGCCCATGATTTTATGGTTTCTATCTTTTTAAATATAATTTATGGACAACAAATTTTTAACACTACACCATGTTTTTGCGAACATTGATATATACTTAAATATAATTATTTTAAAAATAATATTATAACCTAAATGTGGAACTAGTTGAATGAATCATATTAATCAAATTATGAAATTTATATATTATATATTTAGTAAAATTTTTTTGTATTCATCTTAATGATTTTATAGGAATAAGATAAGAATAAATTAATTTTTCTGTATCAAAAGGCTATATTTTCCTAATGTTTACATTACAAAAATTTAATGACGTACTTTTTTTTAAATTATATTTTGAAAATTTTATAAATTATATTGAATAAAATAATTTTTTTAAATAACATTTTAAAAATTAATTTAGGGTAAAATTTATGTATTCTTATGAAAATATTTATTTTTCTGTGAATTATGAAAAATCCCAATTTCTATAAAATTATAATTATAATTATATAAATAGTATATTAATGATTTGAATTATAAATTCACCTATTAATTAATAAATGATATTTAGGTATCTAATGAATGAAAATATAATATTTTAATCAATGAATAAGAAAAAAAATGATTTAAAAATAATAAATTATGTACTGGTAATCCTTTGAAATAGAAATGTTAATTCACAATTTTATAAATAAAATAACTATTTAAAAAATATTTTCATGAATTATAATAATATACAAATAGTTATTTCTTATCATTTAAATATAATTAACGTAGATATTTACTAGTTTTTCGAAGTGTCATAGAATCAGATATCATTTTAAAATCATTAATTTTCCAGAAAATGATTATATTAATTAAAATTAAATTTTGCATATTTATTAATATTTTTATAAAATGATGTTCGATTTTAATTCTACATATAGAATAATTGTTTGGGTGATTTTTTATGATTTTTATAAAATAGTAGATTTTTTTGGAATGGTGTAAAACGATAATTTATTGTATTTAATAAATACATAAACAATTTAGTATGAGAAGATGTATGTTTAACATAAGAAAATAATTTAGAACCATACATGATTATAGTAATATATTTATTTATAATTAATAAAATATTAATAGTCTTTATTCCATGTAATAAAAATGAATAAAATATTCAAAAACACTCCCCTCCTCCCACTACAAATACCACCCATCATCACCTCTATCCCTCAAACATTCAAAGACTTGAATATTATACAATTTCTACCCAATATTACTCGCATTGTAGTTCCCCACATCCATTATTTTTTGGTCTATACAAAATACCTAAACCAGTTTTCCTAAGGAGGTTCTCAAGGAGAATAATTCAACAGGAAAAATCCAATTTTAAATTATTGGTTTTTTTTTCAGTTTCATTTCTTTTTTATAATCTCCTCAAAGCCTCTATCTAAACATGAATGAAAACTAAAATATCTTCTACATACTATTATTTTATTATTTCAATGAAAATTCAACCATCAAGCCTATTCATCTTTTCCTTTTATTTATAATATGAAATCATCTCCCATGATGTGTTGATTTATATCCTTCATAGATGACATGTTTTAATTTTTCAATTATGAAATCATGGATGGTCCTAAAACCAATTTTTATGGTCAAATATAATATAATATCTTTATTAATAATTATTTAATGTTGTAGAACATGTATATATACATAATATTAATTCATAACAGAAAAAAAGTTTGTGATAATCGGAAAACAACAAAAATAATCGAAACAATTATGACCGACTTATTATCTAATGACTTTTATGATCCTAAAATAACCTAATGACTTATTAAATGATTCAATATTCTGTTGGATCATTAATTACATACAATTTCTATTCTAGAAAATAATTTCATTATACATGATCTTTCAAAGGCATATAAAAGTAAACTGGTCATGATTACAGAAGAAAACGAATACTCTTGATTGATAAAATTGCATTCTATAACATATCAAAGAGTCAAAAATGATTAGAAGTAATAATTTAATAAATAAAATAAATATTCAAAATGTTCTGAATTAATTATTTTTTGTATTTAATCTGATTATCTAGGATAGTAAGATCATGTGCAGAACACTTTCAGACATAACCTATGGGTTTTCTTATCTCACAATTAATTCTAGGAGACAAGCCTTATTCACCAATATTTCTTGTGTGTGGTGTATGTATACTGAACTTTTATCAATAATATCATAAATATATTTATATTCTTGTTATTCAATGTTTAATTAATTGATTATTAATTTTATGGAGCATACGGTATGACAATTTTCATAGTGGTAAGGGTTTCTATCTAAACCTTAATTTCTCATTCGAGTTACACTTTTCTATTAATTTACCCAAATAAAATAAAAATTTATTTCTATATAATTTTTTATATCAAATGAATATCCTCCAAATTCATGTATCTATATTTAATTGTGTTTTTTAATGGGTAAAAACATGTTTTATAAGGATTCTTTTTCAATTCATCTAGATAAGCATGCCCTATTAATGAGAACATCACGATTTCTTTCCCATTTTCATGGATACTATATAATCTATTATAAGCCTATAATATTTTTATAAAATCACACTTTTCACCATGAAATATTTTTTTATATCATTGCTTTTTTATATATCTAGTTCAACCTATCTTCTATTTAATGACTCTTTTATATTTTCCCTCAAACCATAATAATGTGGTGTATTACTAATGATTCTTAAAAACAAATTTTATATGTTTTCACTATTTTTGGAAATCATTTATTACTCAAACATAATTTAATTTTCAATACATTTTAATTTTTATGATATACATTTTTAAAATTAGATTTAATGAATCATACAAATGATTTTTCCAATATAAATCGTCTTAATAATTTAAAAAGGCAATTTCCCAATAATGTATCAATGATTTTATTACAGTATTTTCATCTATGATTATGATTAAAACATTAAAAATTTGTGTGGTACACATTGATTTAAATTTAATTTTTTATTTTTCATATGTGCACTGTATTGGACTTAGTATGTGATAGGTGGGGCCCAAAATAGCCCCTCGATGCATATGTGGGTCTAATGAGACATACTAGAATGAGTTTTAGCTAAGGATTTAACCATTAATGTAGAATTATTAGAGTATTATTTTATGGAATTTTTATTACTACCAAAATTATGCATTCCCTTATTGTGATTTTATTAATTGATAAATCATTCGATTACTCGACTAGTATAATATCCTTGGTTATGATTAATGTGATTATTTATATGAAAAATTTTATTTCTGCACTAATATGATCTAGAATTTGTGGTATTGGCATGTTTTACATTTATTAAAATTGACTTATTATTTATGTTTATGATATATTCCACTTAATTACTGATCCATTCTAAGAATATGAGATCACCCCTTTCTTATGATTTACCTTTTATTAAGATGCGATGATGTTTACTATGAATGACTTCTAGGGATAATCTGTGTGTTTATGGATGTTACCAATGTATTTTATATGTTTTTTATTTCATGTTGTGATGTAAAACTTATGTAGGTATCTGGTATTACAACGATACAATACAATTTGGTCCTTTAGGATGCATCGTCCTAGTTTATTAGTTTAATGTAATTAAATAAGTCACCATCTCTGGGCTGCTAGGCATGAGGTCTTTACATAGTCTATGCCCAAATAATAATAGATTCATCAATTGGGAGGATAATGATATTTTTAGGAATCAAATTGTGAAAAACATAAATCAGATATGAATAATAAACATGTGGTATGATCACAATACCATTATGGTTTTTCACTTATAATTCAAGACATAAGAATAAATGTGGTATTATGATATCATTATAAAATTAATCAGATGTAAAATAGTTGGTCGATATATAAACACATACAACATTAACAGTTCTAGAGTGGATAATATGTGTATTTTTCTCGATAGAAATTACTATACCCCTCTTATGAAAAGTGATTAATTGATATTTCCCTTTTTCTCTAGGACAAAGATGATTTTGAGGCTAATCATTATAATTAAACATTATATTTTAGCACTGGTTAGAATAATACCCATACTCATTTCATTTGAAACACTGATGTGTGGGTGGCTCATTCTATAGATATTTTACTCTCCTAAAATAATTATCTAAATTCTTTAAATCAATTAAACATTTGATTTACCAATAACCTTCCTTTTTAATGATAAAACATTTACATGTCCCGTTAAGGGGATATCCTCTATGTTACCTTACCTATATTAGTAATAATAGAAATATTATCTTTATCCATCTATGTTTTTTTGATTTTATTAAAATTAATTATGTATTTCCTTATTAAAACAATGATATTTTTTTGAATCATTAATCTCCACATCCAACATGAATGTGAATCGAATTATTTATTCAGTTCTATTGATATCTCATATGACTACCAACATTTGAGGATTTTTTTATTCCATTTAAGAATAAATCAACCATACATTAATTTTGGATGATAATAATATAATTATAAATATTAGTTTTCATAATGTTTTTTACATATGGGCTGGTAAATTCTTTATCATTTTGATTTATATAAAATAATTATTTATATTCATTTTTTTCTAAAGAATACTTGTAATGTAATTATCGAAAAATAATAACTTAAACTAATCCCACTTTATAGAGTCAATTTTGTTTTAATTAAGCATTTTATTAATAATAATGAACCATTGATCTACATTACATTGTAAATGGAAAATAAAAAAATTAACAATTTCATATACTAAACAATATGTGGGGACTATGATAACTAGAGATGTTTTTACGAATATTAGAAGAGGTGGTTTTATGAATGTTTCTTATTATGTTTTCAACATGATAAATGACTATTCTTTATAAGTTTTTTATGAGACACTGGAGTATCAGACATGAAATACCAGAAACAGATTTTGTATGAAATTCCATTAGTTACAGTTTAATATTCTTTTGATGTTTTCTTGGTGATATTTGTTTTCATACTAATTTTACCAGAATGAGGATTTACATAACATAGACGGATATTGTATCAAATAAAAAATTTATCTAGAAATTTTTTTTAAAATACGACAATGTTTTTATATGGTAAAATTTCTCACCACTCTAAATTGAGTAAAAAATTTTGATCCAATATCTGTGAAATAAATAGAGAAAAACCATGTTTGTTGAGGAAAAGAGAATTGAGATATTTTGTTGTTCCTATGAAGTTGATATTTTCTAGGTGTGTATCATCAGATCAGAGTAAAATAGACAACAATGTTTTTTCATGTTAGAAGGGTTACTTTGTTAAAGTTGGAGGTTTTTCACAAGTTTCATAAATTTATCTATCAGATGATCCAATCTGTCAGATGAACTGATCCATAACCTGAATTATTAGTTGATGAGTTTCTGAATGGTAGAAATCAATTTTGATGTTGTACGATCATAAAAACTACTCCACCGGTCCATTAGACAGGTTTTTTCCCTCATAATATATTATATGAAGACATTTATGAGAGGAAGAACACCTGAATGATGTTTCTATTAGGTTGGAACTAATTAATTTATTGAGTATGATATGAGTTTCAAAGACAGATTCATCATGAAAGTAATTTATGTGATTCATCCGATGATTTTCATGACAGTGATAAGTCATCAGATGTGGTTTTTCCTCATATGGATATATTTATCTATCATAGTATCTCATTAAAAAATAAATAATGTTAATGAAAAGGGTTTTTTTCATTTTGTTTTTCAATTATATTTTTGAAAAAATAGTTGAACAAGTTTATTGTGATATGGAAAACAAATGAATTACAATGTTTTTGAGTAAGAAACTAATGTATAATGAAGTTTAAACAATGTACTAGTCCATTTTCTATTGGAATAGATAAATTGAGAGATCAGTCACTTGTTATTTTCTCTTTTTTGGGTTAAGAAAAAATCAGGCCAAGTTTGATGTTTTGATGTTTTTATCTATTAGGTGATACATTAAAAATATATTCCATTGGTTAGAATCTGATGTGGAAAAGAGAATTAGAGTCACCCATCAAGTAATAATGAGTCTCAAATGACCATAAACGAGAATTTTTTGAAATATTGAAGAATAAAGAAGATTTTAGATGATTCATAGTCATTCGAGAATAATCTAGAAGTGTTGAGAAGAATTTAAAATTTGTCAAAATGCAGTTGAAATGAATGTAAATTCAGATTTCAGGAATTTTTGTGTGTCAGAACGTAAAATTGGGTTCCCAAACATTTCTATGCTGACGAACCTATATATATAATTCAATGCATTACTTACACAAACACAATTCATGTTTGAGAGATTAATACCACTAGAATTTTAGTTTCTAAATATAATTTCATGAAAAACATTTATAGATATATGAATTGTTCATAAATATTTTTGGTTATGATCTACCATATCATATAGACAGATTCAGGAAAATAAATTATTGAATCAGTCATTTTTCTACACAAGAAAATCGAACATCAATCTTTATAGTGGAATCAGAAGGAATAATAATAATTAATGACTTGAATTAGTTTTTATACAAATTTTTGGGAATTTTTTCCAACCAACAGCTAGGTTAGAAAGTGGATTATTATTTTCAAAAGATTTACTATAGTCTGTGTTATTCAAATAGCACAATGAAAATGTTCAGAACAAATCGGTGAAGTTTTCTAAATTAGTTATAACATTATATTTACTTATTTCATACTAGAATAATAACATTCTATTTTTTGTTGATCATTTTTATACATATGATTAATAATATTTACATGTTTTTTGTTTTGGAAAAATGAATTTTTTTAAGATGGATTGTGTTGTATTGTGTTATTTTTAATACATTCCATGGACTAGCTACTCTTATTGTGTTGTAAAACCTATAAATAGTTATCTTATTTTAGATGTGTGCATGTTTTTTTTAAAAAAAGTGAAAAACATTAGATAGGATGGAATTTCTTCTCTACATTTGATGATAACACAATAGAAAAAGATATAACTGATCCACCCCTAATCCTCTAAATAGTTACATTGATACTGGTTGATCCATTTCAATTGGAATTAGAGTAAAGGTTCTATCATTTACTATTTTTTTGTGTGTTTGAAGAGAATTTATTATAGAGAAGATTAATTGTGTGAACACTATGGGGATTCCTGTTTTTGATGGAATGAAAAATTATATCAAGAAAGATAGAATGTTTCCACAACATATGTTTCCTGGTTATGTTGTTTTTAAATCATCAATAAATAAATTTCGTATTGTTTTGGAAAATGTTCATATTATTTATAATGAAATGAAAAATATTTAGAATTATGTAAGGGATAAAAATTATTCACTATATGCCCTCAATGAAAGTGAATTTCATAGAGTGAATTGAGTTGGAACTACTAAATGAATTTTTGAAAAATGGGAAAAATATAAATAATGGATAATGACATTGAATAAGGAAAAGTTAAAAAAATATGAGGTTGAACTATGAAGATATAAAAATTGTATATTATGAATTTTTTGGTGACTTCATTTTAGTGGTGACTAATATTTTTAGTGCCATGAGATTTATTTGTTCAAAACTCTCTAATTGAATTATTTTTGAATCGATGTTATATATTCTTTTTGACATGTTTGATGCCAATGATTCAACATTGGAATATAGAGATCCAAAACTCTATATTTGGATGACATAAATTTTTCTCTCATTGAAAATGAAATGAAAATATATAATGTTATGATGGTCAGATAATATTTTTATCATGAAATCTATATTAATGATGCTAATGAAGGGATATCCTTGAATGTTTTTGGAGATATAGAAGAGAGTAACTCCAACAATGATAATGAGGTTAGTAACAATTTTTATAATTGTTTTCCTTTTTGATAAATAATTCAAATATGTATATGTATGTTCAATTTAATCTCACCACTAAAATTATTTCAACGTGGTATTATTAGAAATTGTTTTAATGTTTCCTCAATGAATGAATAAAGAATAATTCCATGAAAATGATACAAATTTAATAAATCACAAAAGAAACATTTTGATAAATCAAAATTCTATTCCATGGGAAAAGAATCAAAATATCCAAATCCAAAAGAAGACATTTTATCTAAGGATGAATGAGATGCTGATAGTAATGTTGATATTGAGAAATTCCTTAATGTTTTGGAGGAAAACACATTTATTGAAAAAGTGAAATATTAAGTGTTTTTTGATGAGAAAATAATTAGTTATAAATAATAAGAGATCCAATTTAAAAATACATGAAAAATATTATTGAATTAATGTATCATAAGTATTTTTAAGACATTAAAGTAAAATATGGATGTTTAAAAAATGTTATACAAAAAAAATACATTCTTGGAGAGATAGTTGTGTAGATAATATTTATTGATAAAATGAATAAATATCTAAAAAATATAATAATAATAATGAAAAAATAAAAGTGAAAATAAAATTGAGGGAGTGAGATTAGGAATTCTTCCAACAAAATTTCTCTAAAGCTGAGAAGAAAGTTACAAGTTTCGTGAAATCAATCTCCAGTGTTGGAAAATGACCTGTAATATGTGAAAATGGGAAAGATGAAAAATTTATATCTTCAATTTTTGAAAAAAGATTACAATATTTTCCTCAGAATAATAATTTTTATAGAAATTCTATATATTTCCAAAACCAACAATGACGAAAATTCAGAAGATCCTAGAATATCAAATTCTAAATTAAATGTTCCAAACCTTTTTTTATTCGATTAAATTTTGGATGAAATCTGACTTAATGAAGAATATTTAGGTGGATAAAAGAAAATTTTTGTATCAAAAAAGATTATATGTGGAAGGAAAGAATGTTTCTAAAATATTATTTCACAAGTCCATAATGTTTCTATTTTTTAATTGAAAATATTATGTCTATGGTTACTTCTAGTATTGTAGAGGTTTTGGTCATACAAAAAAATGGTTCAAAAAAAATAACTACACTTATTACATGAGTCACAAGAGAAAATGTTTCTATTGGATTCAATCCCTTAATGGAAGAAATAATCAGAAAGTTGTACTGAATATAGAAAATAAAGTCAAACATTTAGAAACTATATTTGAAATATGTGAACTACCATGAACTCTTGATAAATGATTTTTGGTTTTTTCTCATATACATCAAAATGTTTAAAAAAATTCTAAAATGGATTATGTGAAGGAAGATAAATGGATGTAAAAGGATTTATTTGTTTAAAATTCTCTCAGAGTTAATAAAAGATAAAAATGATATATTTTGGAAAGTGTGTTCTCTTCAGACATGACAGTATATTTGAAACTATTAATAAATTTCATAGAATCCAAATATGGAATAAATGCATGTAGAAATAATGGACAATCGAGAATTAAATGCATTGGATATAGTATTATCAGGGAATAAAAATTTAAATCCGAGAATCACTTATTTGATTATGGGATGAAACACTTAATGTTATGTATTTTAAATTCAATCAATGAAGGTAATAATTCATTTTTTTCAGAAAATATATTTTTCTTGTAAAATGTGTGGAAGATGTAAATGTTTTTATGACAGGCTAATGAAAAATGGAAAAGTGTATCAAGTTGGTGATATATATAGTATTCATGTACTATGAGTATGATTAGAATGAAATCAATTATAGTATAAATATTAGGGACATATGTGTTATGTTAATTTGATCTTGTTAACAAAGAGAGAAAATTTAACTTATATTATTAACATGGAAATAAGAACATATTGGTGTAGTTTAATTTATCTAAAATGGAATGTTATAAACTCTCTGCACAAAAATGTTGATATTATTTCAACTCATCCAATCCAATTAATTCATTCTTATATTTGTGGTCCAATGACTTTGTAGTAAACTTTTACAGATAATTACTTGATATCATTCATTGATGATTTTACATTCATTGTATTATCCATTTATTTGGAACATAATCAAGAATATATAAGGTTGTTTAAGATTTTCAGAATAATAGATGAAAAGGAATGTGGATATTCTATTAAGATGTTGTGAACCAAAAATAGTGGTCAATACATGAAAGAAGAATTCAGAATTTACAGTGAAAATCCCAGAATTCATCAGGAGATTAGTTCACCTTACACACCACCGATTAATAGTGTTGTTGAAAGAAATAATATAAGGTTAGTGGAGATGTAATGAAATATGTTAATCAACCATGTCCTTTATCACATCTTCTGGAGGTAGAGAATGAGTTGACACATTTATATTCATAATCGTTGTTTCAACATGGCATGTAATAATTTGACTATTATGAAATTTCTTATAATGAAATTCTATGTTTTAAAGCCATAAAGGCTTTCATATGTCCCTTCATCATAATGGAAAAAAGAAAAAATATTTAGAAATTTGATAAAAGAGGTGAATATGATATCCTTCTTGGATATTCTTTATATATTAGATGATATAGATGTTTTAATTTTGAAATTGGGATGATAGTTGATTCAGTTGATGTAAAATTTTGTAAAAATGATGAAGACAATGTTTCACATATACATGATGAAAATTTAGATGAATAATTTAATTTTTTTTGAAAAAAAAATAAATCCAATAATGTTGATTTCAAGAACAATGAATAATTATACATAGCTATTTCCATTGATGACGAAGAACTTCGTACATATCATTCTATGCTAAAAATATTGGTCAATGTTAAAAAACATAGAGGTGAAAAAATGGTTTACATAAAAAAATATAAAAATTAGTTGCACATACTTCTATGTCTTCAAATGTCAAGCCAAAATATGTTAATGGATATTACGAGCATTAGGATTGGATTCAGGCTAATAATGAAGATATGGACTAGATGTATGATAATAATACATGGGAATATGTCCACAAATATGTAACAAATAATACATTATTTGTGTTGCATTTGTGTTCCAAATAAAGTTACATGAATTTAGTGAACTGATAATAAATAGGTAATTATTTGTTTTCAATGTTTACTCACAAATGGAAGACATCTATTTTGATGAGAATTTTTATGTGGAGGAAATTAAAAAAATTAGAATATCTTTTGAAATTACTACACAATAGGGTTATAAAATTATTCATATAGAGGTGAAAACAACATTTCTCTATGGATAACTACATGAGGAAGTATATTGTGACCAACTATATTGATTTTTATTTTTATAATATGAATATTATGATAGAAATCTGAATAATGTTTGGTATGGGTTAAATAAATCTCTAAGGGATTATTATTATAAATTAGACTCCAATGTAAGGATGTTTATTAAAAAACAGGGGATGATTTTTCATTAATATATACATCAATGAAAATAACGAGAGATAACTCATATTAATTCTTCTTGTTTCTGAAATTACCTTTACAAGGAATGATGAATAAACTTGTTAGACATTTTTTGAATAGTTGTAGAAGTTGATTCAAATTTTCATGCATAGTGAAATTAAATATGTTCATGGATTAAAAATAAGAAAATAGAAGAAACACTTTTTTATATCTCATGAGAAGTATTCTAAGGGAAATATAAATAATTTTGGCATGAAGAATTAAAAATATATTTCCACTCAAATTTTAGTGAGAACCATGTTATGTAAATACATAGATGGAAAAGAAGTAGATTCTAATAAAATTTTGGAAGATGATTAGAAGTATTTTATCTATGAATAATTCATGACAAGATATTTTATATGTTTTTACCTTATTTGAATGATTCAAATGTTATCCAATATAATCTCATCACTCTATATGAAAAATAAATTATAAGATATATCATATATGAAATATATTTTGTTATCAAATATGATAACTTATAAAGAATATTTTTTTGTTATACATATGCTGATTATACATAATGTGGAGATGATATATGATCCGCATCTAGTAGAGTTTTATTTCTCAATGAATGCTTTGGTTGATGGAATTCCAAAAACTAGAATTATTTAACTCATTACACAACTGAATGTGAATTGATTTTCTCTACTCAAGATGCAATTAATCTTATATGGATGAATAAAATGTTTCTGATTTAATAGTTGATGTCATATTACCTCTACTATTTGGGTTTGATGACCAAATTTCTATTAATCTCAAAACAAATCAAATTCCACATTATCATTCAAAACATATTGATATCGAATATCAATTCATAACAAAACCTGTACAAAATAATGAACTCAATTTGGAATATGTTATTACAATGAAACAATTTAATAAAATATTCACAAAACCTTATCCTAAGGAATATTTTTACTAACTTATGTTAAAATTGGTAATAAATACACTTTATATCCATTATTAAGTTATTTGTTTCTATACCATATATCATCTATTCATTGTAGACTGTTTTCAAGGGAGGGTAAAAATTTTGTTCCACAAATATATCCACTTGTATGTGCTAAACCATGTGAGGAAGCACTAATTTAGGTAGAGTTTTTGAAACTATAATTCAATGAATCCATCATGTTACTGTGTAAAATATTTTAAAAAATTGTTCATTATTTTGTAGGAAATAGGTTTCAAAAGATTAATTATGCTATGGAGAGGATTAATGTTAGAAGGATTGAAATTCAGTAGAAGATCATAAGTTACTGTTGACGGAAAAAATTGGTTTTCTATCAATGATTCTTGTTTCCTAAATTCATTACATTATTTAGTTTTGTAATAATGGATTATAGATACATAGCTTGAGTAACAATGTTTCTTTGTTTTTTGATGTTTGGATAATGAAAAAATTTAATGGGGAGGATTTTGGGACCAAATGGTTATAGTTGAATTTTTGGATTCTAGAAGAAGTGATTTTGTGAATGATTTGTATTTATATTATTATTATTATAAATAACCTTAATTTATATTTTTTTCAGATCTGAAAAAAGAATATTAGACATTGAATACTAGATTCATATTTATTATGAAAGTCACTTAATAATTGTTTTCAATAATGAAGATGTTATCTTGGTTAACTTGTTTTTCTGTCTGATTTTGTTGGAAGGAATTTTTTCAGAATATAATGTCAAGTTTTATTGGATATATAATTTCTTTAGTGATGTTCATCATAAAAATTTACAATTCACTGTTGTTACGAAGTTATCAACATCATAAATTGATAAAAACTTATGACCTGAGATATTTGAAAGAAATGGGAGAAACTATGTTTTTTAGGAAAATAGAATTAGGATTTTCTGGAGTTTCAATTAAATTGATGTTTTTTTCACATAGATAGTGAGATCAATATATATCAGATGTATATTTATTTTGAGACTACTTGTTTGATTGTACATAATTCATAGGTTTTTTTGGATGTTTGGATCAACTAATACATTAGACGATATTATCTATTGGATGAAATTATCCATCACATGAAAAATCAGTTACTAATTTTTAGAAAGAAACCAGTTGTTATTGATACAGAAATATCAGAGAATCTACACCACTGATCGATTATAATGGTGTTTTCCCTAATAAGACAACATACTAAAAGTTTCAACATATTAATAAAAAATGACTACACATACTATATCGGATATACCATTATTGTTGATTGGGAATACGAATAGTGTCAGAGATCAATTCATTTGGTAAGAAGTTGATACGATTCATCAATTTATTTTTATGATATTGTAAATTCGTCAGATGCTTGGTTTCCATGGATACATAGTATCTTAAATCCATTGAGTATTAAAAAACATAATTAAATTGGATAAAAAGGGTAACAAATTCCTCAAAACTGGAAATTATGTTTATGAAAAAAACTTGAAAAAATTTATTGGCCTAAGGACTACAATCAGGCTGCCTTATGATTAAGTAAATCTATTGTAGTGCGAAATATGTGCTATAAATAGTAGTAATTGTATGAAAATAATTTCTAAATTACTTAAAATAGTGTGGTAAAAATTTTTCCATTAGCATAGAGTATCAGGGTGATAAATTACTTATTTTTACATCTTCAGTAGATCGAGAGAATAAGAGGAATATTTGATTTTGTGATGTTTTGATCCATTGGATTCTATTTTCCAGAGATCTTTCATTAGTCAAAATATTCAGAAAAAAGAGAATCATTGTCAATAAATAATGAAATCTATAATCACGTGACCAGTTCAGATAATTTTCTGTGAACTCAATGAATGATAATTTCTCTATAAGATCAACAAGATTCGAGAAGAATCCAGTATTTTTGAGAATCTTTGAGATGTGGTCAAATTGTTGTTTAAGTGAACGTGAAATGTTTGATAATATAATTTGTGTGAGTAGTAAAGTGAAATTGCCTTCCCACTATTTTTTATTATAAATAATTTATAAATACAAGTCAATGTATGACATACACTTACACTGTTCATGTAACGACCCAAAGTTTCATTAATGGGAAATCCCTCTTGATCCAGTTAAATGCCTCTTTATGAATTTTTTTTATAAGATGACAACTTCTTTGGTTTCATGTTATGAATTTTGACAGTTGTTAATATCGCTGTTGAACAGTGATCACATGATTTGTATAAATGTAAGGCTTTAACGAACCCAATTTTTACTCAGACAAAGGAAGCGATGGCCTCATCCAGTAGAATTGCCCCATACGAAGCCCATTTTTTGGAGCTCGGAAAAGAGGTGGCATCGTTGGGCTTCTCCCTTGACCAAGACCAAGCTGATCTTCATTATGTCAAGCTCAAACGTGACCGTCTACGGGAAAAGTGGAAGTTGATTGAAATTACCCCTCGAGCGATGTTATCCGAGCCGCCACAAGAGTCTGTCACCATTGCACACCTTACCCTTAGGTCTTATGTAGCTATTTTAAGGGATTATGTAACAAATAAGTATTACTATGTTCATGTACATTATTTTTGTATATAATAATGAATATAATTTCTATTCATTTTTGATACATTGTAAATAGTTTTTAAGGTACAAATGGTGTTTTTAATTATTATTTAATTAAGAAATCTATTTTATTAAATTAAGGGTTTTTTGAATTAAATAATATTTTAATAAAATATTATTATTAATATTAAATTAATTTTTATTAAATATAAATGATCTTATAAATTTATTAGTGCAATTAAAATTTTTAATAAGGTTTTGAAATCCGTTTCTGTCAAAACCCGTGAATTTTCAATAAATGTTGGTTTTGTATTTTAAAAGTTAAAATTAACATATTTAGAATTTTTTTAGATCAAATAAATGTCATTTATGGAATCATGATGTTGAAATTATCCAATGGTGAATTTTTCATAATTTTCTGAGACAATAAAATTTTTGGGTTAAAATTAAATACCATTTAATTATATAATGTGTTTTATGACATCATAATGACCCAATGGTGATGTAATAAAATACCATAATCCTTATTTGCTTCAAATATATGTTTTATCATTAAAATAATGTGGTTTTGGGTTTTTTTGACTTACTTTTCAATGCATTAATGAACCCCTCAAGACTTATTCAACACTTTTCCTTTTTAAATTAATTTCCATGGGAGTGTGACTCACCACCACATATGCAACCCAAATTTTTTAATAATTTAGGACCTTGGACATGTAAAATATTGTTTTCCTCTTTCCTTTTCCTGAAAACCATGGTCAAATACCATGGGATGGTTTGTGGTTTGGATTATTTTAAATTAAGGGGTCCCAAACCTAAATAATAAAGAATTCTCTCACCTTTCCTATATAAATCTACCCAAGATCCCACTTCCTCCCCACTAAAATCCTTTGGAGTTCGTCCAACCTCTGCCATACTCTCTCTAGAATCATCCCTAGGTGCCTCAAGCTCCCAAGAAGCCTCTCACAACCCTCTCACTAGCCTTTGGAAACACACTTCCAAGTAAGGTTTTCTTCATCCTTTCTCATTTTTGTCAATTTTCTTTAAGTTGTATTTACCTTTTAATTTCAATTATGAATGTTGGGGTATGGTTTCACACCTCCCCCATACTGCCCTATTATTTTTTGAATGATGGGAGACCCCTTTGTCTCTCATTAAATGCCTCCCATGTACACCCGTTACTATGTGAAATTCGGAATGGAACTTCTCTCTCTTCTTTTACATTCAAGCAATACATTTGTATCATGAATCTAAATTCATTTTAAATTGTTGGGACATGTATCTATATGACCTAATTACTGTGTTTTACATGTAAATATGATGAGGAACCCATTTCTCTCTCATCATCCATTTTTATATTCTTATGTCATGCCGTTACGCTGCCGAAATCGCACCGATTTTCTAAGCCAATGTCATTGTGTAGTGAATACCATGCTTATTTCTCCATCAAGGGTATTCACCTTAATGCACATTTAATTATTGATTATAAAGTTTCAGGTATGAATTCCACATTCCTTTATTGTGGAATAAATGATTATGTTTTATGAATCCATGTTTTATGATCCATGTGGCACACTTATGCATGAAATGATCTGTTTAAGAAGGGTGTGCCCTTATAGCGCTCCAATGCATTGGGTAAAGTATAGTATCATGATAAGTCAAGTGCAATGAGTGTTGACTCAATCTAATTCAAGTGAAACGAGGGTTTACTCGTGCTTCATGTGTAATGAGGGTTTACTAATGCTCCATGTCCAATGAGCCTTGGATCATGCTAATTCAATGTTAAGTGTTGTTGCCAAATTTCCATGTTATTATTATCATGCTTTATCATGCCTTTATGCTCATGTTTATCTTGTGCTCTATTGGCATGCCTATTGCCTAACATGTATTTTACTCCTCATGTTATTCCATGTGTACTCCCTTATTGGGCTTTATAGCTCACCCTTTTCTTATGCATGTCCTCAGGTTATCCCATGCAATGCAAAGTACGGGGGATGTAGTGGTCATGTAAGGGATGTTTTCAATAGAGATGTTGTATTTCATGTTTTAAGTTTTTATGTAATTATCCTAAACCCAAAAGACATTAAACCTCTCGATCTTCTATGTTTTATCAAGTGATGTTTTATGTAGTAAAGCATGTTTAAGTTGTAATAAAAAGTAGGGTTGTCATCGTTGGTATCAGAGGGAGGTTTAGTTATTTTTGGGATTAGGAAACCCTAGTAAAGCCTTGGATACAAGACTAAGTATAATAAAAACATCCCTTAGTTATGGTAAATACTAAGTATGTGGTTTATCAAACAAATACATCCCTATCTAGATGCGAGCAGGTAGAGGCAGCTCTGGCACAAATGTATCCTAGGGGTAAAACCCGAAAACACCGCATTGAGCTAGACTCGAACGGGAACTGGTGCACGACAACGGGCCTTGCTGAAATCCTAGTTATAAAACTATTGGGGATATGTTTTGATAAATTCACAATCTTGGTATGCACCCTTATTAAGGGAAAATTCCCCTAAGAATATATGTTAGAAAGTAGATCATGAAAATCCTAGATTGAATCCTATAGACTCATGAGTTAAGGAAATAAAAGTTTATTTATAAGTCATCAACTTTTGTCTTTGGATTACCCTTTATGTGTTACCCCTAACTTTCCTTTTATTCCAGCCAATGGACTATAATAGGAGGACACGGGCTAAAAACCGTTGTGAAGATCAGTGTGATGATTGAACTAATGAGATGCCCAATCTAATGTGAGTGGGAATCGCGACTTTGTCACACTTCTCTCTTAGCTAACTCAAGTTTTGAATAGAAACACAGGTCAAGAGGAACGTCCAAACCCCCTAAGAAGGAACAAGTTGCTATCGAGATCTTCATGAGGAAATGGCCTCCAACATTTAGTGGATCATACGATCCCACAATCGCTGAACATTGGATCAACTCCATTGAAAATATATTCTCCATCCTCCAATGTTCTGAACAAGAGAAGGTTCTCCTGGTGGCTTATCGTATGGAGGGTAAAACTGATCAATGGTGGACATTGACCGAAAATATGAAGCCTGAGGAGGAGATCGAGGATTTGGAATGGAAGGAATTCCAGAAGATGTTTTTTGATAAATATTTTCCGTGCACCCTCCATCTTAAGATGGAAAGAGACTTCCTTTCCCTCAATCAAAAAGATGAAGAATCTGTGGGAGCGTACGAGGCAAACTTCGCAAGGCTTGCACGATGCGCTTCCAGATTTGTTGTTACCCCCGAATGCAAGGTTGACCGCTTCCTTGGTGAGCTGAAGCCTAGCTTGCGGAAAGCATTACTGAACTGTGACTTTGACAACTATGAGGAAATTGCCTGATGTTCCCTCAAGGATGAAATGGAGATCAGAGAATCAAAGGGGTATCATGGGGACAAGAAGCGTAAGGTTGACTTCAAGGCTGGTGGTCCGATGGATAAATCCAATGGTGCTAAGAAGTTCCAGCACCCCACTTGCAAAAAGTTCGGAAAGAACCACCCTGGAAATTTCCTTAAGGGGATGAGCAAATGCTTCAAGTGTGGAAGAGAAGCGAACCTAGCTATTAACTATCGGTAAGAAGGACCGATGGCTGCGACAGAGGAGAGGAACGCTCAATTTGAACCTCAATGCATTGTTCAATGCTATAAATGCAAAGAACTGGGTCACATTGAAAATTAGTTCCCTAATCCAAGGGTTATTGGAGGCAACCAACAACCTCCATGACAGCAAGGAAGAGCTTTTGCCATCACTTCTACCGAAGTGAACCCGGACAACGAAGTGGTGACAGGTACGCTAGTTATTCATTCATGAATAGAAAACATACTTTTTGATTAAGGTTATAAGCATTCTTTTATGTCTCTAAAGATTAGTAGAACAATCCCAGCACCACCACAAATTATGGAAGTAAAGATGTCGGTGAGTATGGAAAATGGGTCAATCATTGCATCCCATAAATATAAGTCCTCCCCTGTTATAATCTGTGGATTGAATTTTTCAGCGAACCTTGTCATACTCCCTTTGGTGTAATTTGATGCAATTATTTCCATGGATTGGCTTTCCTTATATAGAGCCAACATAAATTGTCGGGAGAGGGAAATCACACTCCATATGGAGAATCGACCCCTGATTCTTTACAAGTGTTAGGAGGAAGATGAACCTCCATTAGCTCCATCATCTCAAGCAGGGATATTACTGCCCTATGAGCATGCGTATCTGGCTCAGATAGTTGAGTCCAATGAAGAAACCATCCTTGAAGAAATGCCTATTGTGAGGGAATTCACGGAAGAGTTTCCTGAGGAACTTCATGTTCTTCCTCCTAGAAGAGATGTTGAGTCCTCAATTGAACTTATACCTGGGGCATTACCAATATCCAAGAATCCATATAGAATGCTTGTTGTTGAGCTTGAAGAGCTGAAGAAACATCTACAAGAGAATTTGGATAAAGGGTTTATACGCCCAAGTGCTTCACCATGGGGTGCACCAGTCCTCTTCGTCAAGATGAAGGATGAGTCAATGAGGCTCTGCATCGATTATCGTGAACTTAACTAAATCATGATAAAGAACAAGTATCCTCTCCCAAGAATCGATGACTTTTTTGATCAGTTGTGTGGAGCACAATACTTCTCTAAGGTAGACTTGAGGTCGGGATATTATCAAGTAAGGGTGAAGAAGGAAGATTTCCCCAAGACTGCTTTTCATACAAGATATAGGCACTATGAATTCATAGTAATGAATTTAGGACTCACCAATTCTCCAGCAATATTCATGGACTTGATTAATAGATTCTTTATAGATTACCTTGACAAATTTTTTGTAGTCTTTATAGATGAAATTCTAATATACTCCAAAACCAAGGAGGACCATGAGGAGCATTTAAGAACTCTACTTGAGACTTTTCTCAAGGAGAAGCTCTATGAAATGTAAAAAAGTGTGAGTTCTGGTTGAAGGAAGTCTCATTCTTGGGCCATATCATCACAAGCAATGGGATATCTCTGGACCCCTCCAAAACAGATGCAATTGAGGGATGGCCGAGACCAACATCGGTAACGGATATCCGTAGCTTCTTGGGGTTAGGTGGATATTATCGACGATTTGTGAGAAATTTCTCACGATTGTCCAACCCTCTTACCAAGCTAACTCGAAAGGGAGTAATTTTTTTTTGGAGTGATGAATGAGAAGAAAGCTTCATGATGTTTTAAAGGAGGCTTATCACAGCGCTCATGCTCACTTTACCCACAAGTGGGGAATTTTTTGTCGTATTCAGTGATGCATCAAAGAAGGGATTAGGATGTGTGTTGACGCAGAATGATAAAGTGATATCCTATGCCTCAAGGCAGTTGAGAATACATGAGCGAAACTATCCAACACATGACCTGGAGTTGGCGGCGGTGATATTTGCCTTGAAAATCTTGCTGAATTATCTCTATGGAGAGAAATGTGGGATATATACTGACCACAAGAGTCTTAAATATATATTCCTATAGAAAGAGATTAATATGCACCAGAGAAGATGGATATAGCTCATCAATGATTATGACTTTTTAATACATTATCACCCTTGGAAAGCGAACAAGGTGGCGGATGCCCTAAGTACAAAGGATCCAGCAATTATATCAATGATGAGAATTGAGAAAGATCCATTCTTCTTAGATTTGATTAAGATGGACATGGGAATCATAAAGAAGGGAACATCATCAATCCTTTCACAAATGATTTCTCAACCATCTCTTTTGGAAAGGCTAAATGATGCTCAAAAGGATGATTTGGGAATTCAAGAAAAAGTGGAAGCTATCAAAAAGGGGAAATCCTCGGAGTTTAATCTTAGTGAAGAAGGAATTGTGCAGTTTGGGAAATGTCTATGTGTTCCATCAAGTCCGTAGCTGAAGAAGGAACTTTTGGATGATGCACATAGTTCAAATTTCTCTATTCACCTAGGGAACACAAAAATGTATCAAGATATCTGAGAAAACTTTTGGTGGGATAATATGAAGAAGGAGATCGCGAAATATACATCAAAGTGCCTGTTGTGTCAACAAGTGAATGCAGAGAGGCAGAAGTCTAAAGGGATGATGCAACCATTACCAATACTAGAATCGAAATGGGAGAACATCAACATGGACTTTTTCACTGGAATTCCGAGGACATCCAAAGGCAACAATGCAATCTGGGTTTTTGTGGATCGTCTTACAAAGACTGCACACTTAATTGCTATTCGATAGGATTTCTCATTGGATCAACTGGCACAGATATATATTAGGAAAGTGGTAAGGGTGCATGGAGTACCACTATCTATTGTGTCCGACTGAGATCCAAGATTCACCTCTATATTTTGGAAGAGTCTTCAACATGCTCTGAATACTGAACTTAACTTTATTACAGCCTATCATCCTCAAACTGATGGCCAATCATAGTGGACTATCCAAACACTTGAGGATATGTTGAGAGCATGCTCAATGGACTTTAAAGGTGGATGGGATCAACATATTCCTCTGGTTGACTTCTCTTATAATAAAAGCTTCCACTCGAGCATCCAAATGGCACCATATGAATCCCTTTATGGGAAAAGGTGCAGAACATCGGCATGTTGGAATGAGGTCAGTGAACGTAAGCTACTTGGATCAGAAATGGTCGAAGAAATTGTGGAGAAGGTGAAAAGCATTCAGCAACATATCAAGGCAGCCCAGAGTCGACAGAAGAGTTATGCAGATAATCGTCGACGAGACCTTGAGTTTATTGTTGGAGAAATGGTGTTTTTACACATATCACCATGGAAGAAGGTCCTGAGGTTTGGAAAGAAAGGGAAGTTAAGTCCATGGTACATCGGCCCCTTCGAGATTCTTGATCGTGTTGGGTCACTGGCCTATCGACTAGCACTTCCAACTACTATGGCCAAGGTGCATGATGTCTTTCATGTATCCCTCTTAAGGAAGTACATACTGGACCCTTCACATGTACTCTCTTCTGAGGTGGTACAATTGGAAGATGATCTTTCTTATGAGGAGCAACCAGTGAAGATCATAGATCATAGAGAAAAAGTTCTATAAAATAAGACAATGCCCCTCTTCAAGGTGTTATGGAGAAACCACAAGTGTGAAAAAGCGACTTGGGAGTCGAATGATATGATGAAGCTGAGTTACCCACATTTGTTTTAGTGTGGGAAAACGAAAATTTCGAGGGCGAAATTTCTTAAGGGGGGAATATTGTAAGGAACCAAAGATTCATTAATGGAAAATCTCCCTTGATCTAGTTAAATGTCTCTTTATGAAAAATGTTTTTATAAGATGTCAACTTCTTTGGTTTCATGTTATGAATTTCGACCGTTGTTAATATAGTCGTTGAACAGTGATCACATGATTAGTATAAATGTAAGGCTTTAAAGAACCCAATTTTTACCCAGACAATGGAAGCGATGGCCTCATCCAGTAGAATTTCCCCATACAAAGCCCATTTATCGAAGCTCAGAAAAGAGGTGGCATCGTTGGGCATCGCCCTTGACCAAGCCCAAGATGAGCTTCATTATGTCAAGCTCGAACGTGACCGTCTACATGAAATGTGTAAGTCGATTGAAATTACCACTCGAGTGATGTTATCCGAGCCACCCCAAGAGTCTGTCACCATTGCACACCTTACCCTTAGGTCTTATGCGGCTGTTTTAGGGGGTTATGTAACAAATAAGTAGTACTATGTTCATGTACATTATTTTTGTATATAATAATGAATATAATTTCTAGTAATTTTTTGATACATTGTAAATAGTTGTTAAAGTACAAATGGTGTTTTTAAATATTATTTAATTAAGAAATATATTTTATTAAATTAAGGGATTTTGAATTAAATAATATTTTAATAATATATTATTATTAATATTAAATTAATTTTTATTAAATATAAATGATCTTATAAATTTATGAATGCAATTAAAATTTTTATTAAGGTTTCAGAGCCATTTCTGTCAAAACCCGTGAATTTTCAATAAATGTTGGTTTTTATTTTAGAAGTGAAAATTAAAATATTTAGCATTTTTTAGATAAAATATATGTCATATCTAGAATCAGGATGTCAAAATTATCCAACAATGAATTTTTTATAATTTTCTAAGACAGTCAAATTTTTGGGTAAAAATTATATACCATTTAATTTTATAATGTGTTTTATGACATCATAATGACCCAATGGTGATGTAATAAAATACCATAATTCTTCTGTTTGGCCAATATATGTTTTATCATTAAAATAATGTGATTTTGGGTTTGTTTGAATTACTTTTCAAAACATTAATGAACCCCTCAAGACTTATTAAACACTTTGCCTTTTTAAATTAATTTCCATGGGAGTGTGACTCACCTCCACAAAAGAAACCCTAATTTTTTAATACGTTTGGACCATGGACTTGTAAAATATTGTTTTCCACTTTTATTTTCCCGAAAACAATGGGAAAATACCATGGGATGGTTTGTGGTTTGGATTATTTTAAATTAAGGGATCCCATACCTAAATAATAAAGAATCCTCTCACCTTTCCTATATAAACCCACCCAAGCTCCCACTTCCTCCTCACTAAAATCCATTGGAGTTCATCCATCCTCTGCCCGAATCTCTCTAGAATCCTCCCATGGTGCCCCAAGCTCCCAAGAAGCCTCTCACAAGCCTCTCTCTTGCCTTTGGAAGCACACTTCCAAGTAATGTTTTTTTCTTCCTTTCTCATTTTTGTCAATTTTCTTTAAGTTGTATTGCCCTTTTAATTTCAATTATGAATATTTGGGTATGGTTTCACAGCTACCCCATACTACCCACTTATTGTTTGAATGATGGGAGACCCCTTTCACTCTCATTAAATGCCTCCCATGTACACCTGTTACTATGACGAAATTCCGAAAGGAACTTCTCTCTCTTCATTTACATTCAAGAAATACTTTTGTATCATGAATCTAAATTCATTTTCAATTTTTGGGACATGTATCTATATGACCTCATTACTTTCCATTACATGTAAATATGATTAGGAACCCGTTTCTCTCTCATCAATCATTTTTATATTCTTATGTCATGCCGTTATGCTGCCAAAATCGCACCGATTTTCTAAGCCAATGTCAATGTGTATTGAATACCATGCTCATTTATCCATCAAGGGTATTCACCTTTATGCACATTAACTTATAGATTATAATGTTTCTAGTATGAATTCCACATTCCTTTATCGTGGAATAAATGATTATGTTTTATGAATCCATGTTTTATGATCCATGTGGCACACTTATTCATGAAATGAAATGTTTAAGAAGGGTGCGCCCTTATAGCGCTCCAATGCATTGGGTAAAGTATAGTATCATGATACGTCAAGTGCAATGAGTGTTGACTCATACTAATTGAAGTGCAATGAGGGTTTACTCGTACTTCATGTGAAATGAGGTTTTACTCATTCTCCATGTGCAATGAGCCTTGGATCATGCTAATTCAATGTTAAGTGTTTTTGCCACATTTCCATGTTATGATTATCATGCTTTATCATGCATTTATGTTCATGTTTATCTTATACTCTATTGACATGACTATTTTCTAACATGTATTTTAATCCTCATGTTATTCCATGTGTACTCCCTTACTGGGCTTTATAGCTCATCGTTTTCTTATGCATGTCCTCAGGTTATCCCATGCAATGCTAAGTACGAGGGAATGTAGTGGTCATGTAAAAGAAGTTTTCAATAAAGATGTTGTATTTCTTGTTTTATGTATTTATGTACTGATCTTGAGCCCCAAAGACACTAAACCTCTTGATATTCTTTGTTGTATCAAGTGATGTTTTATGTAGTAAAGCATGTTTAAGTTGTAATAAAAAGCATGGTTGTCATAGTTCAATTGTGTTATAGGTAGAGTGACAATTTTCTGGTTTCTTTGATATTTTCAGAAAAACAATTTAGACAGAATAAGGGTTCATTGGAATAAGGGGTCATGTTATACCATATCATGCAAATAGATTTGGGTAACTAATGTAGTGAATGAAACATTTTTGAAAAAAAAATCAGACTGAAGAATTCGATTGACCAATCATACTAATTTTTCTATAAATATTCCAAAGAAGTTGCACATACATTTAACTAGGATAGAAAATTAAGTGTTGTTATCAGAAGATTTAAACACGTGGAAGTAATTGTTTTAGCACAATTAAAATTATTGGAACTAATTGTTGGAGGTTTCTAAACATGTCACAACAACTTATTTAAATATTTTGTGATAGAAGAAGAACATGTACTATCGTATCAATAATAGTGCAACCCAAGAGTGAGGTTATTTTCTACATGTTTTATCAATACAGAATGATTTATTTCAAGTGTATTGTGTGGTATTCGATTATTTTCAAACCACTAAAAGGCTAGATATTATTATTGAGTAGTGAACATGGTAAATATTTGTGTTCTAGTGGATGTGTGAATTCTTTATTTTTTAGAAAATTGATAAATAATAAATAGGAAGAAAAGTTTGATATACAATAAAAAGATTATAAATGAAATATATGTCAATGATTAACCCCCTTTCCCTCTCAGAGATTATATTGATCCCGATTAAGCATTTTCAAAATGGTGAATTGAAAATATCCCTTAACTGATATAGGTCCATTTTATTTGAAATTAGTTGATTTATAGACAAACTTTTTGAAATTGGATTTATAATAATGAAGGAATCAACTAAATATTATTCCATCCTCTTCTAATTAGTTTGATTATCATGATTCTATTATTGAAAAAGATTCACATGAATAATATTGTTATTTTTTATTCCATATGACATAACAATTGTTGTCTTAGAGGGAAAATAACTAAAATTTTCACCACATTCAATGTTAAGATGAATCTTTATGGTTTATTCAATTTACTATAATAAAAAAATCATAGTATTAATGATAGTAATCATACTGGGATACCAAATGTATTGAAATTTTTTTAGGATATCTATGTTAAGACTCGTTCTTTTAAACATATGGTACTATAGGTTTAATCCAGCTTATTTAGGATCATTATCTATTCATGTCCATTAAAATTCTTCATAATGGAAATATTAATTAATATATTAATATAGATCAATAAATTAAAGCATAGTGCGAATTAAGGGTACATTAATTATGTACTAGAATGGTGGATAAGATATTCTCAAAAAAGCCATTTTAGGATTTTTACCCAGAGATAAATATGTGCCAATACCCCATCCACTTTTAGTATGCATACATAGATGTGTTTCTAGGAAGAAAACAATCATTTAATTACCGTGAAAAAATAATTTATCCTATATATGGGATTATCCCAATTGTTATCAATAAATATTTCTCATATTAGTATATATAGGTTACCAAAATTATGATCTTCTAACAACTATTGTGACCCATACATATCAAACATACAAACCGAATCAAATAATATTGTTTTATATTAGAAGAAATAATGATCCAATCCATAATCAAAGAGTTAGGGTTTATTTGGAAACATCGATTCACAAAATATTGGTTCATATGTAACTAAATCATCTCCCACAATGTTCTTCATAACGAGAACCCTTCTTAGAAATATTATATATAAGAACATTATTCTTAAACATGGGAAAAGAATCATAATAATGGGTGATATATGATTATCATAAGGTCAAACAAGAGATATAACAATGACCACTCAAACATAACATGAGCATGGAGGTATGAGAAAATTTGAATAAAATTTGAATAATATACTCTTCCTATAATGGAACAAAATATTGAGTCAGGGAATAAATCAAGGAAGTTAATAGGACATGAATTATAGTGGAATCAACGAATTTATAACATTTGAATATGACCAAGATTTTTTTAGAATACTTATAAAAATAGAAAATCATATTTTTCATATTCAAGGATAACCATTGAGTAAATAATAGTGTATTGCGATCACTCTCTAACCCACCATATTAGTCATAGTTCCCTTGAATGATTGTCACAATAGATAGGGTCACATACAGAATGGGATTTACTCCCCATTCCAGCCCTTTTTATCTAAATAGATATATATCTTTACAGAATGCATTAGAGGAATATATAATTAACCCCCTCCCATCACATATGATACATCATATAGTTTCATTCGAAAAGATCATTAAATTTTCATCATATCATAATTCTTGAAAAATAACATAATTCTTTAACTTTTCTACATTTCATTACACATCAAATAGATCTGGGCTTGAAAATAATTTTATCAAATAATCATAACATGATCCATGGAAAATGAAACAGTTTCATAAAAATCATATCATCATAATAATAATCATGGATGATTGTGAATAAGGTTGGTATCATTGTATCATGTCCTTATTAAAGAATAACCAACAAAACATTACTACATCTTATATAAAAATATCAATACAATATATCTGGATTATTTCATGTGGAAAATAAAATTTTCATTTGGATACCACTTATTTAAAATATATTAATATCCTAAATATTAAGAATTTTTAATTGAAAATAAACTTATAAAACTGTAATGAAATATTTCCATTATTAATAATTTATGACAGTGGGAAATTCTTTTCATGACATATAATTTAGAAAAAATCCTTTCAGTCTTTTTTAGGAAATGTAAAAAATATCGGACTTGACAAACAATAAGAATATTCCTTTTAAAATAATATTTTATTGTAAACATGTGCCTGAATAACATTAAGTAATCTTACAATAATATTAAAATCATTATTTAAATATTTTTATAAGACATGGACATGGGCGGAAAATTATTTTGACTAAAGGGAGAGGTAAAGAAAATATTACTTAAAAACACTATTTTAGTTTATTGAGTATATAATATGAGGAAAATGATGGGAAAAAAATCAACATATAGAAATAAGCATTAGAGAATAAGCTTGCCGATATTATTGGGAGATAGATCATAAAATTATATCATAAAAAACTTAATAATAAACAATCCTAATTGAAAATTAAATTGTAAAATAAAACACTTTCCTAAAGTTCCACATGATTAAAGTGTCCTATAAACCTATGTATAATAAATTTATAGTTCATTTTATTTCATTACATAATCATTTAAATTAATATAATACCATATATGAAACATTTATAACATTTCATCACCCATATATAAATAATCCCTTATTAAAATAATCTTCTTAGGGTGTAAACTATTTCACTTTTTTCATAATAATTTTTGTTTTGTTGTGAGTGTCAATGTAATATTATCATGGTTGGAAAACCTCTAGAATATTTTTTAGGACATAAAAAATATAAATTAATTTTATATATGGTAATATATAAAATATACTGGTAGAAAAAGGAATTCAATATTTCATGGAGATGATTTGTCATATGTATGTTTGAACAATGTCATCAATTTTAAACGGATTGAGTGATTGAAAGTTAAATAATAATTATAATATATTGAATCATTGTTATATCATATAAATAATATATATTCATAAAACCTATCATTCTTTCTATGCATGTAAATGAAAAATGAAAAGTGAATCACCTTTCTTCATAGAGGTGGTAATATACACATATGCATGACTGACATTATCATTTTACAATAGATTAGAAGGCAATAATGTTGACATGTTATTATCATAAACAAATTTCTATGTCCAAAATAAAATAATTAAAATTAAAACCCATCATAATACCAATATATAAGATATGGCCATGAAAAATTAATTGAATCTCAATGTGGAGATGGTGGGCCACATGTACACATGAGTGATACTTTGACTTATCATTTAATGGGAAAGACTGTGTATAATGGGTTTTTATTAAAAAAATTGACCTTTTATTTTCCTATGTATGTATAAATGTCTATTTCATGATAAATATATATGATTTAGTGTAGGTTGAAAAAGAAGTAAAAATAATTTGATTTGTTAAGGAAATTATATCTTTTCTATATAACTACTTTAAATCTCCTCTTAAGGACCCTAGTAGTTGTATTTTAGGAATTAATGTAACTATAGAATGTTTATATGTTTGTTTAGTAGATAATTTTATATGTTTTGGTCAAAATATATGGCTCATTATGGTGAAAATAATATAAATTATGTTTCGCCTTTTATAAGAAAGTGAGGGGAACGCTATAAATTTCTTACAATATGAATATTTAAAATTGTAATTATCAAACCAAATTATAAAAATGGGTTATACATTATAAAATAAACATGGATATGGTTTTAAACACATAAACCACTACAATTTTGATATAGATATAGGTTTTTTAAACAATATATTTTTGCTTTACCCCTAAGTTAACCAATTTAACCTTTTGTTGTATCATCTTTCCAACACTTAAAGGGTTATAATTTTACATATAAGGTAATAATTATATAATAAATGGGAAAGGGTTGAAATTTTATGCTATATGTTATCCAAATGTTCATCTTTCAAGATTTCATTTTATTTTTGAATAATTTAATAAAACATTATTTCTAGAAATATCATTAATTTCATTTCTAACACTTCTAATTTAATTTTTCATTAAAGAAAATATAACAAGGATGAAATTTTAATATAATCCTTAGAATATAAATAATATGTTTTATTGATATTTTAATTTTTTTGACCAATATAAATCACTCAAATTGTATTACATTAAATAATTTTAAATTGATTTATTATATTTGACTGCTAATTTAATATATATTATGTTGGTTATGCATAAGAAATTAAGGTAGTTATGTAATATATAAAAAAATTAAAATTATACGCATGAATATAATTTTATGTTTATCAAAATAACAATTTAAATTAATTCACAAATATATTTTTTCCCTCAGTTTACACATAAGAGATTCTTAAAAATATGAGAGTAACATTTTGTATATTTTAATGGTATAAATATTATATACATACTTTTAATGTAACATTTCATTAAAAAATTAAATTTCAATCCCAAGGTGGTAGGTGTTTTATTACATTCATCCAAAAATAATTGCGTTGAAAACTATAAAATATAACTTTTATTTTTAACTTAGGATAACCTGATTTCACTAAGGTTAAACAGATTTCACCTCTACCGATATGATAAATTTTACCAAAAACTGCTATTCATAATTCCTAAAAGTAAAATGGATCTATTTACCAAACATTTAATTAATTATTCTATTTATGATTTCAATTTTATTACATTCATCTAAAAAATGTGAAAAATAAATTTTTTAATTAAGTGAACAAAATTTGACCAAATTTTTTTTTGAAGAGTAAATTTTTAAACATAAACTAGGTATATATTCTTATTTCACGACTAGAAACATGTATAATAATGTGAAAAAATTTAATGAATACACAATACATAATTCTTTAAAACCATTCATCAATAGTGACCAATTTAATTTATTAAAATAAAAACACACTCCACACAAAAACAAGTGTTTTTCAAAAAAACATCTATTTTACTAATGAATGTTTTTTATTTTAATTTATAATCATAATATAGCCAATAAATATTTTACAAACATTTTCAAACCATACATTTTTCATAATTTAGGTATTCAAATTCATACCCTCAAATTTAATAGCTATTTTATATATGTATAGTATATTATGGTTTACTTAGGATAGGAGTTTCATATATCACAAACTATAAAAGAAATAACACTATTTGAAATAAAAATATCAAAAATTCTCAAGGTTTTATATGATTTTTATGAATTTTTAGAAATAATTTCTTTTTGGTTGAATGGTGAAAAATTATGATTTTACAAATAATGTCACTTTTATGACATTATCATGATATTAAAATGACGATATTGTATATATAGAAATTTTAATAGAGAAAATATATATTATAATTAATATTATTTATTTAAAAAATATAAGGTCGAACATATATATCAATTTTTAACAATTTTAAATCCTAGTATGTTATTATTTAATGCACTTTCTTCGATACTCGTCATTTTATAATGGCTTCAGAAGGTACATTTATATTTTTATTTGTTTTTAAATTAAAATAAACCTCTATTTATTGACAAAATTACAATTTATTCAATTATAATATACTTTATACATTAATTTTTATATATCATTTTATACAAAGAATTGGAATTTTAATAAAAATTGATTAACCTTGAATCTTGACAATATATATTCAAAGTAATTATTAAATAATATATTAAATTAATAATAGAAAATGGAGTAAATATTTTGGATCATCATGTTCACATATAGTTAAAATTTTAATTTCATTTTTGTTCAAAATGATTCGTAATCATAGTCACCAAAGAATGAAATGGGTTCAATGAGTATTAAACTATGATATCATGATTAAATTGTTCTAAAAAGTGATTTTATTTCATTAGTTTATTTTATTTTTACCATAATATACATATAATTGAAATATTGAAGGTGGGTTCCATTTTTTATTCAAAATGACCTTTACATTATTTTTAGTAATGAATGACTACGAAATTCAACTCTCTTACATTTAATATCACTAATTTATTATCATATCATTAAAAACATGTAATGATTGATTCTAAATAGTTATTTAAAATGTTAATTAATTAGTTTTATAAAATTAACTTATTTTTTATCTTTTATAATTATATAATTATATAAAATTATTGAGCATTGTTGATTCAGTGCATATGCATGAGAGTGAGAAATGAATGTAAACGGTATTAAAATATTAAAATTTTTTCTTTTTAAAAAATTTTAAATCATAGAAATTTTTGGATCACAATTGAAATAATTCTTAATTTTAAATATTGAATTTATATATCCATGGTAATATTTTTATTTTTAATGTCATATTGCTTCAATTGTCTCGAAAATAACTTAAATGGTGTTCCATGTTAAAAAAATAAACTTATTGAATTAAATATTATAAATATCATAATGTTTTTTAGGATATTATTAAATGGTTTTTAATATCTTATATTGTTCATTTATGATCCAATTTCCCTTTTATAGTGACATTGTTGGCCTTTAAATACTAATTATCATTTTACCACAGTATGGAGAAAAAGGATAAAAGAGGGGATAAAATATGAGAAAAGGTGTAAAATAACACAAAACACATAATTTAATCTGATTAGGTAATTAGATTTTGAGATTAAAATTTTTTTCATTAGAAAATATTATAGATTGGATCCAATTGACATGTGTAATAAATATAAGAAAAAAAATATAGATTCAAGAATTGTTAGGTTTTCACTCACCTCAATTATAAAATGGTACATAATATTATCAGTTATCCACACCACATGAGTCTAATAACTCAACCAAAATCTATCGATAATTAATTTAAAACCTTTTACCATTGACCTAGAAGTCATGATCATATTAATAGACCATATCAGGATTCCATCACACGTATTCGAGAGGAAGATAGCTAAAGAAGCAAAAAAAAATTAATAATATATTTTGGGTTTCATTCTTTTTTCAAATTCATAAAATATTTTATAAAAATATTTAAATTTTTACATACGTATATTTACTATAATAAAATTTATTTCATTTAATGGTACATGCGGAGTTTAATGAATAGACTATTCACATTCAATCATTGTTTTTTAAACAAGAATCTATTTTTTAAATGTTTATATATTTCTAAATTTTATAATTCCAATGTTCATAAGAATGTTTATGTAGAAAATTTCAATAATGATATCAAATATATACATTCCAATAGATGAATCATTGTAAAAGTTTTCATGATGAATGATCTTGGATGAATCTTCTATACTAGATGGGAATATTTATTTAAAATATGTTGGATAGATAGAATTTTTACTGGATGAAGGTTTATAATGTATAATATAAAAGTACAATAATTTCCCCTAGAAGATGTTTTAAAATGTCTACCAGAGAATCATTATTGGATGGAGGTAGAATTTATTAATAGAAAATCAATTATAAATCATATTGGGCATAATAACATCACACGTACTTCCTTATGAATACTATTCATTATAAAAATTAAAGCATCATATTGGTTCTATATAAATATGAAAATCAGATGGATATTTTATGATGAACCTTTTGTGTGAAGAAGGAGTTTATCTGATTTTAATGTAAGCACCTTTAACATGAGTAATACGACTATTGAGAGTGAAACAATAAATAAAGATGTATTAGATTATGTGGGAATATTTTTATCCTTTAATATCTATATTTTGTATAAAGATTTCATAATCTATTGATACTTTAGGGCACTTCAATTGTATCTTTTAGAGAGTCTTTTTCATACAAAATATTTTTTACGTTTACATTTGTAAATTAATTAAGAACATTTGATTTTGTAATCTATATATTCGATATAGATTGATTGAGGGATTTCATTATGATTGGAGAGATAGGTTATTCTGATAATATGATCGAGGGTTTCCAAGGATAGATAAATAGATGCTTTATCCTATCGGCATAAAAAGGGTTTTTTTGGATAATAATTATATACTCAATGATATGGTTAATAATGTAAATACATTGGGTCAAGTAAAGGATTACTTAACATATAAGTATAATGTGTGGAAATAATTTTATAATTTTCGTTTTAAATTTTTCTTACATTCTATATAATATTTGTTATTACATATGTTTACAACATTTTTATTTCATCTATTATCATGTTCAGTAAAGATTAATATACTTTTTATAAATGTTTTTTACATTGATAAAAAGTGAAATGGAATGAATCATTGTGAAAAATAATTTATCTAGAGGTTTGTTAATATATAATGTTTAGATTTTTAATCAAATTCTACCTCTCAGTAGTTAAAGACATACTATTTTGATCTAACAGTACAACCATTTTTATATCACTTAAATATAAGGGGAATTAAAAATATTCCTCAATCATACTTACATAGCACCTTAACTATAGATAAATGTATTAAATTTTTGTTCACTACCACTCATAGTTGTTTGTATATAGGTATGTAATTAATTTATAATAATATTATTAAATAATTACTATTATTTAGAGATAAAATAATACAATCATTCTTTCCCTTCCATCCATTAGAATATGATAGCATTGCTTATGTGTACGTGTGTATTGGAACTTATATAAACTAATGTTATTTTTTCCAATTACTTACTATATGAATGGAAATTTATATTTTGTAAATATATATGAAATAATAATTATTTTAAAGTGGAAATATAAATTACCTTTATTTTATTCAATCAAAAAAAATATAATGTTGCACCCATACATATTTGTAGATTACTACCTCAATAAATTCTTGTAATTTATTTTTAATCACCACCATGTGTGAATGGTAATAAAATTTTATATAAATAATATAAATAATATTTATATCATTAATAATATTCTATTGATGATATAACCATTTCCAAGGTGTATGCAATGGAACCGTTGAAGCAAAGCATGTATAGGAAAAAGAACAACCAAAAACACCAAATGTTAATGCTAATGATGATTTTTTTAATAAATGTGTAATTAAAAATTATAATAGAATGATATATTGTAAGAGAATTATGATTTTATTTTTGTTTTATAAGTATAATAAATAATTAAATTATTTACATAATGTCTAGACTGTATATGTAGAACTTCAGGACTCTAGGTAAAGGTTTCCTCATCTCAATTTCCCTTCCTTGAGATATGTTATATAATAATCACCCTCTTATTTTATCTTATATATAGACATAACATGATGTTATTTTATGAATTTGTTCATGAATATTATGGGTGTTTTTAAATATATATAATTTTATCCATTTCATCATGCTTTAATGCGAATGTTTTGAAAGCTTTCATATTTTGTGTTACAATTTCATATATTTTTAAGATTATATCTCTTTAATTTTCAATGTTGAAGATTATAGAATCCTCATATATTAATATAATTATATTCTTTTATAATATGGTTATTTATAGTTTCCCTATGTTTTATACTCATTTTACTCTTTTTGGTGCATTAAATTTACCGAGAAAAGGTTTTTAAGAAACGAAAATATTTTTTTTTCATGGATGGGAACCATTTTATTCCATATCCATGTCCATTATATTGGATTATAGAATATTATAACCATGATTAAATGTTTTTAATAGGTTATATTTGAAAAATTTTACTTCATTTTGAAATTATTAAAATGATTCTGTTCAATTTTATTTTTGTATAAGTCACATTTTACTTTTTTTTAATGTTTCAGAAGAATATAAAATTTCAATATACATGACATTAATATATTTTACCACCATAATTTGATTATATAGTGATACAATTCCGCAAAAATCATCAATGTATTTGAAAAGAAAATCCCAATTCCATTTTCACTAGGAATTTTAGTTTCTAAATGATTCAAAAGTAAACAAGATATTTTCCCTATATTTTAAAAAAGGTTATCAAATTCATTGATAAACATGATAATTATTAATTATTAACATCAAAATAATATTTTTATAATGCACCGGGAACATGATATTATAATACCATTCACTAATTTTTTCTATATATCATATAATTCATATGTTTTAATGGAGTGTCCATTATTCCCATTTTATTTCCCATTGGTTAATTATGTACTGATAAAATGTTGAATTATTTTATATTCTTATGGAATAAAAATTATTTTTATATTATTTCATGATGAGTGGGTACATTATATAACATAAATACATTATATAATGTTCTATATATTATGATCTTAATTTTTACACTAGTGTTTTTCTCAAGATCATGAGGGTATACATATTTTAATCCTATAAAAAACATATATACACAAGTGGTCAACCCAACCATACTATGTGATGAATGTCATGTTTGGATTCCTTAAAATATGACATGATTTATATATTAACTATTAACCATGTCATATTAATTAGATAATTATTTAAATGGGATATTATTATTCTATATTATCTTTCCAATGTTATGCTCTCAATGCATTTTATTACATTATGTTTTACACTCTAATGAATCATGTATTTTTTTGACAATGTTTTATTATGAAAACATTATTTATGATATATGAATGTTTTGGTACGAATTTAACAATTTATGATCATGATATACTACAACATTTAGTATTTTATGTTTATATATGATCATAAATTGATATCTCTTATATTTAACCTTATTGAGAATTTAATATCACCAGTTATTATGTTTGAATTTCCCCTGGTTATAAGGAATTATTTTATGTAAGATATTTTTAGTATGGTATCATGTGTCGGAAATGTGGCAGGGTATGTTGCATATTCCTATTGAATAATAAATATTGGGTAAAATTGGATTAAATTCATATTAATTGAGTTATACATGGATTTTATAATATAAATAATTATTCATAATTGTTTAATACTCTATAACTGAATTTTTTATGCACATTAGTGAATCAGTGGTAGATCATGATATTCTTATTATAGATTTTTGAAATTGGGTCTCTTTTATTGGTATTAAATCCATTATGTAAGGAATATATTATTATCATTAGATCAAGGATTATGGTTCTTGGTCCATCTCAAGATATGAGGTTTTCAAAACCAGGTTTTGAAATTGTTCCTTAGAATAGAAGAACTGCATATGACTAAAGCCCAAGTTTCAATGGATTAGAAATTCATTCCAGTATTTTTTTATAGTTATCATATTTTATCAAGCATGGTGAACATAAATATTACTTGATGACTTGTGGATCCACACTCATGGATTTAAGGATATAGGGTTTTTATTCATTCATCATATCAAGCATATAAGATCCACTTTCCATTCACATAATTGATTATTACTAATTACATGGAAATAATACCTGGGTCAATTATTTAATTTTTTTTCATAATCTTGTATATTGTTTCCCTATATAATATAATGTATTGATATTATCAAAAATATTATATAAATAAGTAATAATTAAAATCATTAAACATAATTTGGTTATAATAAAGTAATATTTAAATAAAATTAAAAATACGAATTCTAAAGAATTTTCCAAGATAACTTGTAATTTAAATATTACATAATTGATTATTAGTAATAAAATTACTGTTGAAAATTATATGAAAATAAACTGAAGGGATCCAATAATTTTATGATATAACATTCAGTATCGATAGATGAGGACAATGAAATAACATGTGTCAGGATAGTTTTGTGATGTGGGGTTTAATGAAATGTTGAATACTATTTCTATAATTGATATCCAAAAGTGATGTTATAAAAAATTATTATTTAAACATTTTATAAGGATATTTATTTTAATTGTATACAGATGCATCCATTATGGACACAATTATAGAACTAGTAGGGTATTGATATACATACCCATTTAGTGTTTCGGAAATATCCTCTTATAGAACGATGATTAAGTATTGATATTCAGCTCCAACTGATCACGTTAAGGGTCGTATAATCTATTGAGTAATGGGATCCTTGAGCTACTCCAATGTTGTTGGATAATACTAGATAGTTACAATTAAAGATCTCTACTTTTTTCTCAGGGGAGGGTGGTTCCCAATAGTGTCTATTTTGAGTAGATTCTATAAAGATGATTTTGGACCATCTTGATACACCCCCATAAAGGAGAGTGATGAATTTTATTTTTATACTTATAGGAATAGAAAAATATTTGTAGTATTTATTGATCTAAGGGGACCAATATTTGGGGATAAATATGAAGGATCATTAGAAAAATTCATTATCCATTTTTTTCACAAGTCCCAGAAGGTTGAGAGAGATATGGAGTTAGTGCACCTAAAAGCAGGGAAATATGTCAATGATGTACTATGCAACCTATTTTAAGTTTTTTTATCATTTTTTCCTAGATGATGATGGGGGTGATTTAGGAATAGCCATTAGTTTTAGGAAAACAATAATTTATATAATATGAATTTAGGTGAATGTTTGTCTCCCACTAAATATATGAAATGTGGTGAATAAGGCCGTCATCACTGAAAATGAAACTATTGAAACCAGAGGTTTTGGTATTGTTACATCACCTAAAAGAATTTAAAGTGATTCATATGTAATTATGTTGTTTTTTAGGTCGATACCACACTAGAGAAGGTAGTAAGAGTAGTAATGGAAAGGATTCATCTATTTATCTAATAGTTCTATATGGGTCTATTAGAGTGGAAGACTGGGCCACATATGACCCTAGTTTGACCGACTTCCCCTATAATGCAGAGTATGTGAAATCCATATGTAGTGATTTTTAGTACATTATAGTGTATGTAAAATTTAAAGGCATATGAAAATTTATAGGATCCTTAGGCTGGATCACATATGCCATGAAGTGTTGTTAATTGGACCTGTAAAGGTCATTTAGGTTACGGTGTTAGAGGTAGTACCCTTGTATAGGGAAAGTAGTGCTTCAAAAATTGTTCTTGATAGAGGATTTAGGTAGGGATACAAGGAGCAGAATATTATAACTACATGTAATTCATCCTAACTCTGTTAACAATGATATTGGACATTATATTTTTCAGGTTATGAATCTTTTAACTTATATGTTTGTTTTTTCATTTTTTGACACATTAGATTCACATTCTTGTATACCTACTCTATTCACCGCAGATTTTGTGTTATCTATAAATTGAATTTATGGGGTTTTGTGTCTTGATTACACATTAGTAGTGTGATATTAAGGTATTAACTAAGGAATATAATTCTCCCTAATGGTTTGTGGTTATATAATTATCTTGGATCACATTGTATTTGAGATAACAGTTTTGTTTGGTTATTGAGATAGAATGGTTAGTATTGTATGAATATCATATCAAACAATACCATATAATGTATCTCATAAATAATAATAAATGAGTAATTTATGTTCATTTGGATAATTTTATAGAAATGTTTTTCCTGAAAATCCAGAACGATTGTTGTTAGGAGGGATTAGATCTCATATTGTTGTCCATACATATGACGATAAGATGATATAATAGGAATTTTTCACCTATGTTTTATCAGTAATATGATGTTTTCCAAGATTATTTCTCAGGATTTCTAACTATGCTTTATTATGATTTAATTATTCATCTCATTTTAGTTTTGTGGTGTATTTCTATTCAACCTTATAGGATGGATCCAAAAATTCTTAGTGAGCTAAAGAATTAGTTGGATGAAGTGGAAGCCAAGGGAATAATATAATAAAGTATATCTCCTTGAGGGTATATATTTGTATTATCTAAAGAGGAATGTAATTTATTTATTTTATGTGAGGACTATTAAAATAACTACTACAAGCTGGGTTTATCCTACACTAGGCTTTATCAACGCTAGAAATATGTTGATAAAGGGGGATTTAATATTCCAATAAAAAAGGCATTGATAAAGTGGAGGACTATATCAATTATACTAAAAAATAAATAAATTACATGGTAATTTATCTTCGCTCAAAAAATAGTGCCAACAAATTGGGGCATTTATCAGTGGTTTTTTACTAGCATTGATAAAGTCCCCCATATACATATTTTTTAGAAGTGCTGATAATGGGTGTATTTCATAAAAAAATATATTTCATTCAAAATAATATATCTATATATTAATGTATTGAAATATTTTTATTTATATAATTATCATATATATATATATATTTAAATATTTTTTAGATACGAATATATTGTCATTTGAGTAGAATATATAAGATATTTAGAAAAAATGGTTTATAGAATTATTAAAAAATAATTTTAATTAATAATTTTCTATTTATTATCAACTAATAGTCCTTTAATAATAGTTTGATGGATTAAAAATTATACGAATTAATTAAAGGTCTATAATATTTTTCAAACATAACATGATCTTCAAATGACCATGACTTTTGATCAGGGTGTCTGTTTGAGCTCTAACACATTAAAATAAAACATTGCGATGACACCAACAAACTATTGACCAATGGGAATACCCGATTATTTTGAACATAACCCCAATAGTATAGATATCTTTCCATACTTTATTACATTAGAATAGATACATGGAATCACATCCCAGTGGATATAATTTTTAACTAGTCATGGTTGTCACAACCCATCCCAGCGGGGCCCGAGCCGCAACTCCCCAAGCCCACCTCCAATAGGCCAGGGGCTGTTGACAAGCACCTAGTAGGCATGATACTAACATGGGAGGAATTTCCTATAAAACTGTAGACACGCACACACATCTCCATGCCTAAAAAGCTGAAAAGTAAAAACTATTAAAAGGAAAAGATGCATGCATACACTAAAACCCAACCATAGAGTATGACAGGAAAGTAAAACCCGAGGCCAAATGTACAAGCCCACCAAAAGAAAGTCTGTAACAAAGTACATCCTATTGAGAAAGGTGCTGGTACTGCAACCCGTCACTGAAGGGACACCTCGGCCTGTCTAATCTCACTGAACACCGTCCGGTCCTGGTCCGCCTAGAATCCTGTCAAAGGCTCGCTCGTCTACACAAGACATGACACGTGCAGGTAAAGCCCATGCAGGGGTGAGTATAACAATCCCCAGTAGGACACCTCGAAAACCCCAAAAGGAATACAGAAATGGAAAATACCACAAAAAAAGGAATAGTTATCTCTACAGAGTGTATGTCTATAGAACATTTAACAAGAATATCTAGATATACCCATACACTAACGACCATCGCGATACAACCACTGGGATCCATATCGAAGATTCCACTAAGCATATTGTTGGGAGAACACACTCCTAGGTCTGGAGAGAGATACGAAGTACTCGTTCCGGGAGAACACACTCTACAAGTTACTTGAGGGCATGATGCTCATATGAAGATCACAACCAAGTCATGGGGTGATTCCGACAACTCAGTCTAAGCTAATCCGCTAAGCAGAGGATCAGAGCATGGGTAAAGTTTGTCACGTCGATTCCAAGAACACTACCTAGAGTTCCGGGAATGAATACTGGATCCGGCTCTAAGTATCACATAGGGGATTCCAACAACTCTATTCAGGGAGTTCGGCTGAAGGGATCATACTCTTGTATAAAGTATTTGATACCAGAACCTTCATGGGATTACCAAGGGTATGAACCCTAAGAACTAGTCCAAGTCACAGAAGGGAAGAGTCTCAATCCAACTAGAAAAAGTTACACAGAATTTAGTATAGTTACACACCATGTTCCTTGACCCCGGGTGCTGCCCGTGTAAACGGCCTGTGTCCTTCGTTCATGTCATGAAAAACCAAACTACACGGCGTGTAATTAATTACACATCATGTGCCTTGACATCGCGTACTGCCCGTGTAAACGACCCATGTCCCTCGGCTTGTCAGATAGAAAGCAACTACACATTGTGTAGAAGAAAAAACATGTCGTGTTTGAGTTCCTAGGCTCGCTCCATATACGCTTTCCATGTACCTGTACATGGTCCCTGCCTGTGTACCGGTACACGGGGTATCCCATGTATCTGGTCGGGTCTGGTCGGGGAGGGGTATACACGTAATGTACATGATCGTGTATCCTGCCCGTGTCCGTGTACTCCCAGTGTATATGCTGGGTAACCCTAACGACGAACACACGCCATGTAGAAAATTATATGGTGTGTAGTTGAGAAAATTTAAGAAACCACATCTTCTTTCTGTGCACCTCGGCCAAACCTCCGGATCTCGATTCTCATGTCCGTTAGCCGTGAAACACCAGATGCAGGGTCGCTTAGTCCTCATGAAGCCGAATCCGTGGATTACCGACCATCAATAGGCTCTGAAATCCGATTCTGGACATCCGAGCGTAAATCATCTGAAGAACATTTTCTTCCAATCCACTTTGATCCGTCCACCGAAACCATCATCGCACCTCCACGAGATAACTGCGGTGTTGATCCTTCAATATGGGATCGTTGCATCACAGAACAGATGCGCAACGATCCGTTGTTCATTTCCCTACGAAGAATGCGAAGAACGCTCATGAAGAATGTGAGAATTGGGGAAGAAGAACACAACAAATCAAGAGGGATGAACCTCTATCGATGTTCATGTCGATCTTGGTCCATCACCATCAGAAGGTCGAACAAAACCAAAATAAAATCAAGAATCACACCCCCAAAACCCCGCAAAATCCCATCCCGCAAGAACAATCGATCCACGGGCTAATCTGTTCGTGGATTAGTCTGCATTCATCATGGAAATCAAAAACAGGGAATGGAAAATCAAATCAACATCCTACCTAGATTCGTTGCGATTTCCAGTGAGGATCCGCTCACCGCGTCCCTGTCACCATCGAAATCCATCAAGAACGTCACCGCCGCCGCATTGGGGGTTTTCCTCCAGAGCGTCCAAGGGTTTTTAGGGTTATTGGGTTTGTAACCCTATACCCTGGCGCAAGCCTCTATTTAAATAGGATAAAAGAAAAAAAAATATTTAAAAGATCTCACTACAGAAATAAAATATTTTTATTAAATATTTTATTACCATTGCGTCCATTAACTAGAATTCACCACCAACCCACGCTAGCCAAAGTTAGGCCTTGCCTAAGGTAAAATCGCTGTTCTGAATGCAATGGTGCCCTCATATTTCTGATACGAGTACCCATTAGGGAGTTATCCACATTTTTAGGAAAACCACATGCGTGCATAATTTAATTTTTAAATTAAATTCAAACATTTGTTCCGGGCTCACCGGGCCTTGGAACTGCACTCCGTCTAAGAGCCTGGCCTCGAATTAATTCCCATATAATATTAAAATAATACATGGAAAAATCAGGGACATTACAACTGTAAACTAGATACATTTTTTAATTTCAAATTACATTTAAAAAATATAGAAACAATTTTTTTATTAAAAAAATTATCCCATTGTCATATCCCTTCATATATATGATAATAACATACTAGAAACCCTAAGAAAATAAAACATAATATAGGATTTTGGTCAAATATTCAGTAGGGGTTAAGTATACTGGAATCAATTAGGAATCAATTTTAATAATCAATTTAGAAATGTAAATGACTAAAAACAAATGACATGAAATCTATAAACAATGAATTAAATGTATCCACATATTTCATCAAACTAAAAATACACAGGAAAACAATGACTAAATTATGAATGTTGGAAATGTTTAATTATTGGATATTACATATTTGGTACATGAACCACTTCCTCCATGACCTTTCACAAGATAGTTAAATCATTCTTGGTAATACCCCATTTAAATTTTCCAAAATTTTCATCTCATGGGAATAGTAATGCATTAAGGGGATATCTATAACCAATCCCCATCCATGTAAATCCTATTAAATTCATTCCTCATATATTAAATCATCAATATAAAAAATATATTTTAAATTGAAGTGTCCTATACCACTTTGAATCAAGAGAATTATAAGCCCGATGAAATAATAAAACAAAATAATAATTATAATATATTGATTATAAATATATTCATGATATAAAATATAAAAGTAGTAGTATATACACCACACACCAAAAATATGGGGTTAAGAAGTAATATATATCACAAATGTTAAAGTGAGATGAAAAACCCTTATATCATGCTTCCCTATAGTGGTGCATACTTTAACCTCATTTATATTGGTTTAAATAATTTAATTAACTCATTATAGAACAATATTACTATATATAATACATTTTGTTATTATTTTATAAATCTTATCACCCATTAATAAATAATATATAATTATTTTCATGGTTTTTGGTGCTTTTATTTTATGGCTTCATGATTGGTTCATTTGTGTAGAATTATGGATTATCTTGTCATTTGTGAGTAAAACTCTATATGTTGAATAAAATTGTATTAATTAAATTCCAATAGTATAAATGGTCCTATATATCAGTTATTTATGACTTCTGTAATATTAATTAGATAAAATGATAATTATAAATTATTACTATATTTTGGAGATTTTTTTGAGTGACTTGAAGTAGTTTTGTTTAAAATAACAGTATTAGCATATATGTGATGAACCAAAATTTAATAAATTAAAATTACCTTCCTCTAATTAAATTATATAGTATAAATAAACAAAATCACATATGGAACAAAACAAAAACATTATAATAGAAGAATTAATGAAATGAGATGTATTTATATATGTTAAGAAACCTATACCAATGGAATAGAAACATGGCGTTTGTAATAGTAATGTAACACTTATGTATAGAAAACCAGACAATAGACTAGTAACCTAACCTATAAAAGTATAAATCAATTTTTTTACATTACAGTTGGAAATATGATATAAATACATCATTGTATAAGTAAAAAAATGTTTTCAAAATTATTAATCAAGTGTTTATATTTTTATGAAACCTAAGTGTTTATTTTAAATTGTATGATAAATATAATGTCTTAATTTTTTTTCCAATAAATATCATAATAAATTATTAATTTTTTGTTTTATGGTTATACGATAATTTTATCTGGACTTAATTAATGATTTAATGTGCTATATAATTAAATAAATCTTTAGAATTGGGGTTTTCAATGTAAATGAGTATTTTAATCAAAAATTTATTTTATCATATCTATAAAATTATTTTAATAAATTGGAGTACATTATGTAATTCTACACGTCGAAAATTGAAAAAGGAATTTTTTTAGTTTTTTTAAATAGTGTAATTTTTGTGAATAGTGAAATAATGAAATTTATTGTATATATATGTTATAAGTAAAATACACTATTCATTGTTTCATCACAAATTTATGAAAAATAATACCAAACTATCCTTCATTAGTTTATCAAATTTAGTGATAATTCCCAAACTATTCATATTATTGAGGAAGAATTACAAACTAATGAATAAAATATTTTGAACCTCCCTCCTCTACTATAAATTCCACTTTTATCCAATGATTACTCTCACACCATTAATGATTTTATCCTAGTCAAAATTCGTATCATATCTCTTATGATGTATATCTACCTTGTCCAAGATCATGTTGTAATTCTCTAACCCTAGAAGCTCGAGGACGATGCATTATTTAAATACATTGACATGATATTATAGAATAAAGACCTAAAGTAACAATCAGTTAAGCAATTTCTAGATGACCAAATTATAGTTATGAGACACATAATTAATTGGAAAAAATAAAATAAATAACAATACAATATGAAATAAACTACATACTTGAAAGCTTATTCAAATACATCTTCTATATATTCTTGGTAAAACATACCTAAGAAAGGTTTGAGGTCAGATTCATATTAAGGGTAAGTGATATAACATATGATATCATAAATAGTAATTTATATTCAATAAATCATGCTAGTAAAACACAATCTTGTGCATAATATTGTAGGAATAAAAAATGAATTAATAATTTCGTATAGATAATTATATAATACATTACCACAACTATAATAATAGTCTAATAATTGAATGATTTATCTCTTACTAACATCATAATGAGAGAATACATAATCTGTACATCATAAATCTATCATCATGTCCTTGACCAAGACTTCTGAAAATACTAGGGTACGACCTCACAGAGAACCCAATTCGGTTTTGTCTCATGAGACATACTGATGCATTGAGAGGCTATATCACACACAACTGATAACATGGTAAGTCTAATTCATTACATATATTTTTAATACAATATATCTTAAAATCAATGTTACCCATAACACATTTAAATATTCAAATCATAATCATTGATGAAAATATGTTTATTATTTCATTGATAAACTCTTGAGAAAAATGATAAATAAACTTTCCATAGTGTCCCATAACACTTAAAAATTATAATTTTTAATTAAACATGAAAACTTAATAATAATTAGACTCATGATAAAATATATCAAATGGAATTACATACACCACATTTAATGAATAATTTTGGAAAAGTCATAAATCTCGTAGAATTAAATGATAGACGAGAAACACCCTTTTATTTTTGAAAGAAATGATTATTTGGAAAAACATTTTTATATTTCATAAAAACAGATTGTAATGATGGTTATCCTAGAAAAAGGTAAATGCATTGAAATTATATTTGAGGCATAAATGTTTCCCACAGATGTGAAATCATGTAAAAATAGTGATATATATCTTACAGAATAATGAAATGTTTGTCTTAATAAAACCCGAAATGAATAGTGATAGTCTTTCCTAATAAATAGCGTGAATTTTCAAAAATACTGATTTGTTGTATCAAATTATATAGTTCACTTGAAAATGGGTAAGAATTCGAGAATTTCCCATGAATAAAGTCTATTTATTGTGAATAATTAAGAAGTGAAATATTATAAGACATATAATCCCAATAAATGAAATAATAAGTTATCTAATTATATAAATTTTTAACAAAAAATCATAATACATAATATATACACTAAATAAAAAAAATTAAATTTGGATAGGGGTAGTGAAGGAATAACCAGAAGGAAAAAATGAAGGTTCGTGTGGAACCCCTTACAACATTGAAATAAATCGAACCATATACTCCAAGATTAATAAAAAATGTTACATTTAATACAATGAAAAGAAATATATTAATTATGCGATAAATAAATGGGATTTATACATAGACCATACATTATAAATAGTGGTGATGAAAGAATATCTCACAAAAATTGAAGTGAGATGAGAAAACCCATATCTAATATTCAAATGTGTTCTTCACTTGACCTTAGGGTCTTGGAATATGAAATTACACCCATTATTAATTTAATTAATAATATATTTTACATGTAAAATATTTATTATAATTTTATTGAGTTCATTTATGATCTTTTTTATAAGTTATAAGATCGAATTTTATTGTTCCTGAGTGTTAGTTTCATGATATCCATGATTGGTTTGCTTTATTATAAGTATCCAGTTCATTTAAAATGTTTATAGTTATCCAAGACTGAATATATATTATTAATAATCCTAAATAATTTTAAATGATTATATATATCATTTGGTTACATTTTATTTGAATGAATCATTATATAAATCATTTAATGATAATCGTTTAGATTTATAATGCGGTTTTTCGATCACAAAAAACTAGTTTTGTTATATTGTTTAATATCATGTAAAATGATGGTTCCAGAATAATTAATAAAATATTATAGATATTTTATTATCTTTTTCAATTATAAAAATATTTTCATAACTATAATTGATGCATATAATTAATAATGAATGTTGTCGTCCAAGAAGGTCTTAAATTGGCACCGCTCGGATGATGATTGTGTTTTCAAAATGAAAGAGATAGTCTAAATAGAATGATCATGTATATTCCATTAGAAAAATATAATTACAATGTATTTATATGATACTAGAGTTATAATTATCACTTTGGAACGAGGAGGTGAGAATAAGATAAGAATATAAGACATGGTGAAAATGAAATAAACCAGAAAAGGGATGGGGTTAACCTCTTGAAATTTACTCCTTCAAGAATATCCTTAAGAGAAGTGGTTTTCACCATTCAGAAAGGACAAGGGTTCCTCAAGATAAAGATGGTATAGGGAAGAGTATTTTTGAATAACATTGAGAAACAACAATTATTATAGGAGTGAAGACAAGGGGGAGTGAAGGGTGGTTTTTATAGTGTAGGAGTAGAGGGTGTTTCCATTATTTTATTATTTTTGGCCAAGACTATAGAAAATGATGATTATTGGTACTAAAAATACTAATAAGTGCATGTGTGTTTGAACCAATTTCTATTTACATCATCCATGACTGAAGAAAGATGCATAAATTCATTCATATAACATATTTTGGGAAATTATTTAATATCAATTCACAAAAATTCAGGTATATGTGAAAAATCCATAAAATTCACCCAAACCATTTTTCATCTTTTGAAATTTAATTTTTAAATAAAATCATTATTTACCTGAAAAATACTAATTTTAATTCTAAAACTGCTTTTATGAATCTTTCAAAAACTAACTGAGGGTTAATAATATTATCTTAAAATTAAAGTAATAAAATATTTAATTAGGAATATTTTCTAATGAAAATTAAATTTTTTTAAATAAATATATTAATATAAAATTATAAAAAAATATTTATTACTCACAAAATACAAACACTTAATTATTTATTTTTAAAACATTCACTCTCATTTATAACGTGCCTTAATTTTCTTTATATATTCTTTAGTGAGGTTACAATTCATATGTGTCAGGTTATAATTCATAATGGTAAAATTATTATTCATTGCGGTACATTATTTTTCATAAGGGTATAATACTATTCATAAGGGTCAAGTTTCTATTCACTAAAAATTAAGTTGATCTTATTAGACTCTAAACAATTTACTAATCACAAGGGTGTATGTCCATATTTTCAAATTAAAATCAAATAAGTTCCCAAATTATGTTTCATGGAAAGATTATAACTATAAAAATGTTTGTTTCATATCGATTTTGTGTTATGTTCATATATGCTATCTAATAAATTGAAATTATTTATGAACAAATATTACATAAAATATTGGGGATTCATATTAATAGAGAATATATTCATAACATAATTTAGTATTTCAAAAAATTAACAGTGAATATATATTATATTTAATTAAATTATCTATTTATGAAAATAAAATTTTAAAAAATAATCACACATAAAAATATATATATATTCAAATTTAAATATAATTTTAGCAAAAAATTATTGTAAAATAATTTTTTTGAAGAGTAATTATTTTGAAGGATATAAATTATAATTATTTATAAGTATTATTATAAATTAATATAGTAAATTTTTATTTATTTAAAATTATTAAAAAATTTACTAGTTTGTTACATTATTATCCCTCATTGTAATTGGGTCATCAGAAATCCAAATTACACTTCGAAAGCTAACAGTTAAAGCTTGAAAATTCCCTTGTGGGAAACCCACCTCGGAAATAGGGTTAATAAAATATTCTCTTCAAAAGAAGTTAAGGGAAATGAGGTGGTCCCCACCAAAATTCTACTTTCCAATGAGATTGCATTAATTGGATGTAGAAACCTAGAAATGGAAAAAAAATCAAAGTCTGAATTTATGATGGAAAGTGATAGAGAACATGTTTATATAGAAGTTGATTACTAAGAAACTCTAAAATAATGTTAAAAAACATTTGATATTATCAAATATTTTGATACTAGGACCACATTTCATTTAATACTACATCGCTTGAGTTGAGGAATTATTCCCCATGTAAGAGAATACATATATGGTTCAATTTGATAAATGCAATCTTATCCATTTATTGAGCCTTGAACTATCAATACTTTATCTCTTAGCACAAGTTGCATCATGTGGTGATGTAATTCACTAACCTCTATAACCTCATATAATGATCAACTTAAACCATTCATAAATTATTGAACTCTAAATAATATAATGATTCAACACTTTATAAATATGGTCACTAAATTTCAAAGATTAACTTCTCAATGAATGGACACTAAAATTTCACATTCCAAAAAAGTGCATGAAATCATCATGTATCCTCTTGAAATAGGGTAATAAATCAAATTACCATAAATCCTTATTGGAAACATGAATTCTTCTGTAATCATTATGTATGAAAAATGTTATTGGATATATTCCTCAAATACAAATGTGTTGTAAACTCCATTGATGATAGCATAGACCACATGTCTACAGGGCAATAATCAGTTACAATGTTTTCAGTACATGTCAAAATCAATAAATTAATTATCTTTATCTCAACTTCAAAAATTTATTAAGTGTTTTCTATCCCTTAGTATTTTATTTTAAAAAATATTGTCTTTTTATTGAATATCTTATCTGGGTACCATTGAACAATATGTCTTAAAATCATAATGAATTTTTTTTGAACATATTAAAATTTGAACATTGTACAGTCCTCATATATTCAACAATTCTTATAATAAGTACATTGCTCTTAAAATATTCAAATTAGATAATTCTAAAATATACATATTAATTATTACTATTCTTATATGGATGTATAATAACTCGATCATTACCCAATAGCATCATTTGGGGTATATTTCTATGATGCTTGGGAAATTGATTCTCATAGTGTTACATCTCCTCACAGTTGAAACATTGTACATTTGTAACCTTATTATAACCCTTGAAATCAAGAACATGGTGTCCTTTCTCTCCACAGATACAAAAACACTCATTCCCTTCAATCACTTTCAAAGGATTATTCTTTCCACAGTTATCACATGTGGGAAAACCCTTCATTAACTTCTTCTATTTTTCTATCATTTCCTCTTCCATAACTTTCTCCTATATATTCTCTTCAAATCCATAGGACTCATTTAATTCTTTACATATCTTTTGAACACATGAAATTATTTCATCATATTATAAGGAAACCTTGGACCTTGATTTATTTTTTCAAAAACCATGAATGATTTGACCCATCTTACGCCTTTCACCCCATTCATTAGTAGAGTTATCATTGTTTCTTATAGGTTCTATTTCTAAATAATTACACATAATATATTAACACATGAAATTTTGAATATTATATAACTCTAAATATGTTATAGAACATAACATAAATTTATGAATCCTAAATCCTAGAACAAAATACTTTGGTTACGTTGGAAACATAAATCCTTCATAATGGTATGGAATGAAAATGTTAATTATTCTATGCATAACCCAAGATATTTTAAAAATAGGCGCATGGTAAGGACCGTTAATAGCTACCAGGTTACCCAATGTAATGCTTGGAACACCTTTTCTGAGTTATTACCCCTGGGTACATCAGTAACAGAATGAAAACCACTTGGAGTATTTAGATAGCGATGTATTTGCAAGGAAGATCCACATAAATTATACCATAGAAAATTCAAGGATGTTATTCTATTTTTTATCCTCAAATTCTATAATAGGGTTAATTTTTCATACATATGTTTTCTAAATCTAGTTTCCAAGGCTCTGGCCAAACTTCCCCTAATAAAAACTATAATGGACCGACCCCAAAATCCTAGAGTCAGTGCATTATTTTTGTTAAACTACATGATTACATGGAATAAAATCCTATAGGTCCAATCATTTTAGCAGTCTTGGAATACTATATTACAGTCATGATACCTATAATAGATTGGAAAAATAAAATATAACATGATACAATTTGAAATAAACTACATAATTGAAATCTTATTGGAAGTTTTCTTCTTTGCAACCTGGGGAAATGAAACATAAGAAAGTGGTGATATTATATTCTAGGTAAGGGTAAGTGATACAACTTGAGATATCATAAATAATATGGAAAAGTGAATAAATCAGGCTAGTAAAACATAATCATGAGCATAATATGGTAGGAATTAAAATTTAAAGAATAATGCCATATAAAAAATCACATGATGCATTACTATAGATATTATACAAGTCAAAAAATCACATGATCTATCTAATACTAATATTATATTTGGGGAATTCATATATCAGACATAATAAACCTATCCTCGAGGATTCATCCAATAATTTTGAAAATACTTGGGTAAGGCCTCATCCAACCCCCAATTCTGTTTTATATCTAGACACCCACTGATTCATCGAGGGGCTATAGAGCGCCCCACCCACCACATGAAAAGTCCAACGTATTCCTCATATGTCTAACAAAATATAAATATAGGTAAATGTTTACCAAAAAAATTGAAATATTTTAATCATAATCATAGATGAAAATACTCTAATTAAAACATTAATAAACTTTTTTGGGAAATGATCACTAATCATTACAATGTGTCCCATACATATTTGAAAACTTTAATTATTAATTTCATATAATATCATAATAAAAGCTTGACTCATGATTTGATATATAATATGTCATTTAAGACACCACAGTAATGGAATAATTGTTGAACAAGTTATAAATGTCATAGAGTTAAACTTGAGATGAGAAACACCTTTTTTTGGAAAAAGAGTTCTTTTGGAAAACCATTTATATCTGACGTAAAATAAAATTGTAAACATGGTAATCTAAAAAAAATTAAAGGTAAATACATAGAAATTTTATTTTATGCATAAAAATTCTCCCACTAAAGTTATGTCATGTAAAAAATTTTTTTAATGAAGCTTTAAAAATAAAACATCTAATTGTTGTTTAAGGAAAATATTAAATAGATTTTAAAGAGAAATGAAATTTTTGATTTCATAATACCAGAAATTAACCATGATAGTTTTTCATTATAAATTTTTTATATTTAAAACAAATAATTATTGATTTAAATAGATTATATTGTGGAATTGAAAATGGGTAATAATTCAGGAAGTTCCCTTGAATCGGGTGTGTTTATTAGGAATAATTAATAAGTGAACTATTTTTAAACATATAATACCATTAAAAAGATTAAATGATTTGAATATATTATTTTATAACATAGAAAATAAAATAAAAAATGTAAAAAAAATAGGCATTAAATTTGGTTAAAGATAGTGACCGAATAACCCGAAGGAAAAATGAAGGTTTTGGTTGAACCCCTTTCAACTTTGTAATCAATAAAATCATATGCCCCAATTTTAATAATCATAAAATGATAAATTTATTAAAATGAAAATAAATATATTAATTATAGTGTAAATAAATTGAAATTATAAATACAACACACATATGAAATAGTGGTGAATAAATAATATCTCACAAAAATGGAAGTGAGATGAGAAAACTGTTTCATTATGTACGAATATGTTCTGAACTTGACCTTAATGTCCTGGAATATGAAATTAGACCCATTAATAATTTAATTCGGAACATATTGGACATGTATATAATTTATTAGTTAATTTTATTTCCCTCTGATAAGTTATACGATTGATTTACGCTGTTCTAGAGTCTTATGTTTCTTGATATTCATGTCTGGTTCGCTCGATTTTAAGTATGAAAGTTCATGTTTAATGGATATAATTGTGTGGTATTTAATTTATATATCATTAAAGAGAATAATAATATTTAAAGGGTTATATATATCAGTTTTATACATGGTATGAGGATGAATCAATATATAATCCATTTAATGACAATCATTTATATTTTTACGATGGTTTTTCGATCACAGTGTACTAGTTTTTTTATATTAATTAGAATTAGGTAAAAATGAGGGTTTATAAATCATTTTATAATATATAATATATATCTTATAATCTCTTTCCACCACAATAAGATTTATTTACTTGTCTTGGAGGATAAAATAAATAACGAATGTTCGTTTTCCATGAAGGTTGTAAATTGGAACCTCCCGAACAACGATTAAAATTTTAAAACAAAAGCGAGAGAGAGAGTAAGGATATTGATGAAGTATCATCCATTAACATGATATAATTATAGTACATAAATTATAATAGGGTTATAAATATCATTTTGATATATTATGTTAGGAGAATATAAGAATATAAGACAAATTCAAAATGAAATTAAAAGACAAAGGGAGAGGGTTTTCCTCTTGAAATACCCACTTTGAGAAACACCATAGAGAAGTAGAATTTTGGTAAGAAAAATGGATCCTGGAGGTGAGGATGGATTAGGTAATATTATTGGTATAAATTTTTATAATCTTCAAGGCCTAGAATAGCGGTGAGAAGAGGGAGGGGGTTATAGTGGAAGAGACCAAGGGTTTTCCATTATTTTAATCATTTTTTATTATTTTCTATTAAGACTATGAATAATCATAATTTTGGTGAATAAAAATACTAATAAGTGCATGTGAGTTCAAACCAAAGAGTTATTTACATCATCCATGACTCAAACATGATGTATACATTCATTTATTTACCATATTTCTAAATTATCATATTTCAGAATTCAACGAAAATTCAATTATTTTTGAAATATCCAAAAAAGTCACCACAATAATTTTCAAAATGTGTAAATAAAAAATGAAATGTATTTTAACAAAATATTTTTAAAAATATTTGAAATTAAATTATTAAATTAAATAATTATTTACTTTAAAAATACATATTTTATTTTTAAAACTGATTTTATAATACATTAAAAAATTAACTTAGGTCTCATAAAATTTATCAAAACAATAAGACAAAAAAATATTTATTTAGTATTAAATTTTATTAATGTTCATTTTATTTTAAATAAATTTAGTAATTTAAAATTTTAAATAAATATTTATAACTCACCAAAATACAAGCACTTAATAATTTGTTTTTAAAACATTCACTCTCATTTATAAGGTGCCTAAATTTTATTTATACATTCATGGGTGAGGCACTTTTCACAAGTCTCAAGTACTATTGAAAATGGTAACATTACCATTCATAAGGGTACATTACAATTCATAAGGGTACATTACTATTCATAACTGTAATGTTACTATTCACCAACAAAATAATTTAACCCTATTATACTCTAAAAAACAGACAGATCACAATGGTGGATTTCTGTTTTCGAAATTCAAATCACGGAAGTGGAAAAACTATGTTTCATGGAGAGGTTATAATAATAAAAGGCATTTTTTTTGTGGCAACTCAATGACATTTGCATATAATATATCTAATGAATTGAAATTATGTAACAAGAAATAAACAATAAAATCATGAGGTGTCATATTAATAGTGAATATATTCATAACAAAATTTAGTATTGATCAAAATAATAATTATAGTCAACATATATTATAATTAATTAAATGATCTATCTATAAAAATAAATTTTTTAAAAGTAATAAAATATATATTCATATTAAAATATTATTTTACATATAAATAATACTCTAAAATAGTATTTTATTTTTAGATCAATAATTAATTTTAATGTTGTAAATTATTATTCTTTAGATGTATTATTATTAATTAAAAAAATTAATTTTAGATTATATAAATTATTAAAAAAATTAAGTTGTTACAATTTTAGTATAAAAAAATTCCATAACAAATCCCCCAAATGAGGAACTCAAGTAGTAGGATTAAAGAGGTAAAATCCTATTTCTTTTCTGTTAATTTATTTTCAAGTTCTTTTATTTTCTTATTCACTCCTCTCCTACACTCATCCAAATGGTATAATAACTCTATTTCATTGCATATTTTGGAAGTTTACTATGATATTATAATAATCAATCATCATTTCTTTCAGTACTCAATTTTTTTAAAAAAAAATACATCATTCGTGATATGTTAATTAATCACATTCAATGACGACTGTTGTTGCAATTTCATCCTAAAAAACTAATCATACAACGATTTTTTGGTGAAGAAAGATTTTAATATTTGTATTATAGCCTATTGAATGTTCTATAAATATTTTAAGTACATAATAATAATTAATAAAACCAAAATAGTTTCCAATGATCAAAAAACCGACAGAATTATCTAAATGATTATCTCTAACATATTATCTAATGATTCATAGTCAAAAAATTTATAAAATGATTTATATAACCATTTAATATTTTTTATGTTAATAAATAATATATAATGTATAATCTTTACAACCGTTATCACTTTTCATGATTTTCCATGATTGAATACATGTAACTGATCATGAAACCCAAGGAATTATACACTCCCAAACAATGAAATTGTATATTATAACTCATAAAAATGGGTATATAAGATCTTTAAAAAACAATAGTAAATAATTTATATTTTGAAAAGTTTCTTAATTAATTAATTTTTGGTTTTGATTTGATTTTATAGGACATTAAGATCAAGTGCAGAACACTTTCAGACAAAAGATTATGATTTCTTCCTAAACCTCCATTTTTACCTTCAGATTAAAATTTATCTCTCTTTACCATTATTAAAAACCCATTATTTTTTATATAATTCATCAAAATTGTATTTCTATGTTTCAAAAACATGTATCAATATAATTTCATCCTTATTTTTCAGTGATATACATGTTTTAATAAGAATCCCTTCTCAATTCCTCCAAATAAGTAAGCCAAATTTAATTGAACTTCTCAATTTCAAACCATTTTTAATGTAACATATATAATATATTTTAAGCGACCAATTTTTTTAAAATCAACAATTTATCAATGAAAAATGTGGTTTCACTTATGGTTTTATGAAAACAAATATTCATTTTTCTTTTTAAATTCCCTTTAATATTTTCATTAAACCGCACTAAAATGATTCATTTCTAAAGATTCTTAAATAATTTTTTTTACATGAACCCACTTCAATTAGACATAATATATCACGAGATATGCCTATTTTACTTTATTAATGTCTATGTATGATCAAAATCCATTCTTTATAGACACCATTATGTAATTTTATTTTGTTATTCATTTTAACCAGATTATGATACCCATACACTTCAATGGGTAACCCTAAGGTATATGCTTGATTAAATATGTATGATTCTTCATGTAGCATAGATACTAATGAAAATCTTATGAATGTTTCACCCAGATAGTTCTTCAATGAATTAGGTAATTTTTAGTCTCATGAGACGTCATGTTGGGATAATGAATAAACCTAATCCCTTTATGGTACTTTGTAGACCATGTGATATAGTCTAGGAAGATTGCCTTGATTCTGGTTTACGTTATGACATATGATGTTTCCACATTCAGATTATGTTATTTTTAAATCATCCCATGTTATACATGTTATTATTTATTATTTTTATTCATATTCCATGCCATTGTGTCATCATGTTATGCCTTCTAACCCAGGACGTATTATTTATTCCTATGATGATTCCATTATTAGAATATTTAGATCATGAATTTTTTTCATGTATTCCCATTATTATAATATGAAAAAATAAGAGATAAATGTTATTATAGGACTCATAGTGTGGATTAAATACTATTTTTTTTCTTGTTTTCAAATTATGTACCTAGTCTTCCAATGGTACTATAATTTATGATCTTGGGCTGTATTTGATGGTGAACTATACATAAAATAAGGTAATAATATGCATATTAGTCTTGGGATAGTATTTTTTTTATCATATCAATGTTTATTTATTTTTTTGGAGATTAGGACGAGAGGAATTTATTATGAACCCTAGGGTTTATTTTTTCACCATGTATAACATTTATTGAAACATAGGGAATCAAAAGTTCGGATATAAGTTTAATTCTAATGTTTTACTCTCTATGATAAATTTTTTCTTATTATATAATATTATCCAAGTATTTAACCCTGCTAATTTTAAATTGTTTTTCGTAGTAAATTCATGGAAATTGAATTACCCATTCCAATGATCAATGTGATAGCTAATGTGATGATTTCCCTAATGAAATTTCAAATATAATGAGAATGGGTGCTCAAAAAGTTATAATGGTACTTTATCAGAATTCTAAAGTTAGGAATAATAAAAAAAATCATTTAGAGTTCCATCCTCCATAGAAATTACATTTGGTTTTCGAATCCTTCATATTGAAAAATCATACCATATTTAGGGTATCATCTCCTTCCTTCCTCATAGAACAATGTATTAAACAGATTGACAAGATAATATATATTTTACTGTGCTTAGAAGAAGAGAAAGTTGTGGTGGAGGTTTCTCATTTTGATGGGGAAGATGATCAGTGGGGGACACTTATCAAGAACACAATGTCCTAGGAGGAATTTATTCCATGGAATGTTAATATTTTAAAAAAATATTTTTCAATAAATATTTTCCATCGACTGTCTATCTTAAAATGGAAAGGTAAGTCCTCAGATGAATGTAAAAGGAATACGAGTCTATCAGGGTATATGAAGAAAACATCACCAGTCATGCAAGATACACCTCTGACAGTGTCATGAACATTGAAATCGAGGTAGATAACTTCCATAGGGAACTAATGATGAGTCTACTAAAAGAGTAGGTGATTTGATGATTTGATAGCTACAAAGAGATTGTTCATCATTCCCTTAAGGATGAAAATGAAATCATAGAATCTCAATTATCACATGGTATTGGAGAAAAAGTGGATAATGGAATTTAATATGGATGTGTAATAAAAAATATCCCATGATGGAAAGAAGAACCAACATCCCATGTATCAAAATTTTTGGATAAAGATTCCATTATATTGTTTAAAAAGAACCAATGGATTATGAAAATGTAGAATAGATTGGAATATGACCAATAACTATGGAAGGGATTTGAAGAATCCAACTAAGTAGGAAGAAGAAAAGAAGGTTTAGATCAACACTCATATTGTATTGCAATGTTTCATATGCAAGTAACAAAGGAATCATGTTAGATATTTCCCTAATGCAAGGGTTGTTGGAGGTTATCAACATAAACAAACCCCAAGGCAGTAAAGAACTGAATATTCATCCACTATTACTCAGATGGAACCCAACTCTAATGTGGTGACAGGTATGTTGGTTATTCATACATGGATATTAAACATACTATTTAATTCTGATTTTGCACATTCATTCATATGTTTCAATTTTATAAGAACAATTCAGTCACCATATCAAAATTTGGAGGTTATGTTATCCATGGGGGGAGAAAATGTGGAAATTATTTCATCCAAAGTTTATAACTCATCCATGGTTAATTAATGTGGAAAATATCTCTGATAAAATGTTTTCATATTCCCTTTGGTATTGTTTGATTCTATATTGGGCATGGGGTTTTTATCGTCATATAAGTCCAACATTGATTTTTAGGAAAGGGTGATCACTTTTCAATTTCCAAATCACCCTCTAATTCTATATATTTCTTATTAGGAAGGAGGAATATCTCTTAAAATTATCAAATATCTTGTAGTCATTTTTGTGTTATGAAAAATAATATATATCACAAATGATATATATAAATTATAATACCATGCTTGAAAAAATTTCAATCATGAAGGATTACACTAATGTATTCCCAGATGGATTATTTGGTTTTCCTCCTAATCGAGAGGTCAAGTTGTCAACTGAACCTATTCTCGAATCTCTAACTATATCATAGAAACTTTATAGAATATCCTTTATTATGATAGAAAAACATAAGAAGAAGTTGAATTTAGAATATGGAAATGGGTTTTATACAATTGTGAGCTTCACCAAGGGGTGAACCACTACTCCTCATCAAGAAGAAAGATGGATAAATGATTCATTCCATTGATTATCACGAGCTACAATAATCAGGATAAAGAACCAGTATCTTATTTCAATAATTGATGACTTATTTTATAAGATATGTGGGGCCCATTATTACTCTAAGGCGGGCCATTGGTTGGGATATCTCTAAATAATGGTGATGAAATAAGATATTTCAAAGAATATCATTTAAATGAGTATAGAAACTATGTGTTCCTATTGATTCCTTTCAGACACACTAATTCTCTAACAATTATCCTGGAATTAATGAATATAGTATTTTAGGACTACATTGAAATTTTTTCGGAAGTTTTTTGAATTATATTCTAATATATTTGAAGGGTAAGGGGGACATTAAGAGAATTTGAATATCATTCTAAAGAATTATCAATGGAATAATATACATGAAATATATAATAAATGTTTTTTTGGATAAAGGATGTATCATTATTGGGGAGTGTTATCACTAGGAAAGAAAAATATCTATCGACCTTCTAAGAAAAAGGTAATTGGGGAGTGGGCAAGACCAACATCTAAAATGGATATTCGTATCTTCCTTAGTCTGGTTTAGAATTACTAGTGATTTTTGAACTACATAACATGATTTTCAAACCCACTAAATAAGATTAATCATATGGGAGAAAAAAATATCAAGACCAGTTAAGGTGAAGGATGATTTGAACTATTTAAAAATAGGCTTATCACTACACTAATTCCTACACTACCAAGAAGTGGGGAAATGTTAGTGGTTTATATAAATACATCAAAGATGGTTTTCAACTATATACTGTTGAAAAATGATAAATTAATATCCTACGCCACAAAGAAGATTAAAATCTATTAGCAATACTATTCCACACATGATCTCGACTAATAAGATATTGGAATTGTATAGAAAATATGGCACCATTATCTCTATAGGGAAATGTTGGAATCATATAATTATCTTAAAATCCTAAAACATATATTCACATAAACTGATATTAATATGATATATAAAATATGGTTAGAACTCATCAAATTATATGAAGACTAAATCTATTACTATCCTAGTATAGAAAATGGATGTATATTCTCTAACTAGAAATGATCCTACATCTTTATCAATTATGAAAATTGGGAAGGATATAGTGTTCATAGTTCAACATCTTTTGACATGGGAATATTTAATGAAGGGATTTCATCAATCCATTCTCAAATAATTTCTCTACCATCCCTTATAGATAATATAATGTATAGTCAATGAAATGATTTGGAAATTCAAAAGAATGTGGAATCCATGAGAAAATGAAAATCCGTAGAGTTCAAAATGATCGATGAATGATTTGTGAGATTTAGCTCATGATTATGTGTGGGATGTGATATGAAGAAAAATAAAGGGGTTTTGAATGACCCACATGAAATCACCTTCTCTATTCACCTAGGGAGAACAAATTGGTATTGAGATCTACTGGAGAACTGTTGGTTGGAAAATATAAAAAAGGAGGTCTTTGAATATACATGAAATCGAATGGTGCGTCAGGAAGTATAGGATGAAAGAAAAAATTATAAGGGTATTATTAAACCATTAACATGGAAATAAAAAAAATATCACCATGGATTCTATCAACAGATTTCCGAAGACATCTAGTAGAAACAATTTTATATGGGTTTTTGCCGACAGTCCCAAAAAGACATCTAACATTATCAGAATTCAATAATACATATCACTATATAAACATGCACTAATATACATCAAATAAGTGGTAAGGATTCATATATGACCACAATAAATTATATATGATTGATATCTTAGATTCACCTCCATCATATAGAAATTTATCCAACATTCTCAAAACACTGGAATGGATTATTTTTCGGATTATTATACTCTAAACGATGTCCAATATTAATGGACTATTTAGTCACTATAAGAAATGATGAGAGCATATTCTATTGACATCAAAGGTGTATTGGGTGAACATATTCCTTTGGTCAAGTTCTCATACTACAACAGATTCCAATAGAGTATCCAAACGACACCATATGAATACCTTTATAGGAAGAGATGTGGAATACTAGAATGAGGGGATGAGTTTGGTGAACAAAAGCTATTAGGACGTAAAATGGTTGAATAAATGGTAGAATGTGAAAATAATTTATTATCATAACTAGGAAACCCAATGTTGATAGAATATTTATTCAATTAATATGCAATGTTACATGGAGTTTACGATTGGAGACATTGTATTCCAATGTTTTTCACTATTATATAGGATCATGTGATTTGGGATTAACAGAATAATACATCCTAGGTACATCAACCCCTATGATATTCTTAATCATGTTGAAGCGATGCCCTATCAAATACCATTTCCACCTATTATAACATAATTACATGATATATTCCATCTATCCCTATTTAGGAAGTACATATTGGATCCTTCACGAGTACTTAATTTGAAGGTGGTACAGTTGTTGAATGATCTCTCATACAAGGGGAAACCGAAGAATATTATGGATCATTGAGTTAAAATTCTATGCTGCATGACTGCTCAACTGGATAAAGTTGTATAAAGGAACCATAATAATGATGAGGAAATATGGGAATTAGAGAAACTAATGAACCAGAAGTATCTACAATTGTTTTCACCAGAGACTGTAAAATTAGATTTGGATGGGAATTTTTAATTAGGGGGATTAATGTAACAACAAAAAATTTTATCAATGAAAGTTCACTTATTATAATTATGTTATATATTATAAATAAAATAAATATCAAAAAAAGAACCCAACATAAACAATACAGGTTAATAACGAATGAAATAAAAGGTATATCTAAAAGATTTGGGTCATGTACTAGTGGAATAATAAATTTAAATTAGGAATATTAATGTAACCATTGTAAATAGTAAACTTGACAATTGAATAGAAACATAAACTATGATTGTATAAAAAATTATGCATATTATAAATTAAAATATGATATAATAATATAATATTATAAGTAAATAAACTTTTTATAAATTTTTAATTAAGTGTTGATATTTTTAAAAAACATACGTGTTTATTTTTATTTTATAAAAATTATAATATTTAAATGAAATGTATATCCATAAAATTTATTCATAAATTAATATCCAATTGTAATGTTATTATATGATAATTTTTTGGGACATTAATAAATTTTTCAATTTTTTATAAATACAGTTAAATTTCTTTATAAATTTATCTTCCATGTAAATTTTGATTTTAATTAAAAATTAATTTTCTCATATCTAGAAAATTATTTTCATGAAATGGATTCAATTATTTTATTATACAAATTTAAAAATGGTTAGGGTGAAATTTAGCGATTTTTCGGCAATAATTGAATTTTTGATGATTAATAAAATACGGTAGTTTATAGTATATATACATTATAAGTTACATAAACTTTTACATGAGTCATGGATGATGTAAGAACCATGCTCTCGAAATATAATAATTTTTTTAATATTTCTAGTTATAATTCTAAAACCATTCATAGTCTTGGGGAAAAATAATAATCTAATGATTAAAATAATTAAAAAACACCACTCCCCTCCAATAGAAATTCCAAACCTCTCACATCTTCTCCTCACACAAACAAGATTTGAGAATTTTAAACATTCTAATGAAATAATTACCAAGTGTTACCCACATGTAAATAATAATTTGTTTTAAAAAAAGTCCAAAACCATTCTCTATAAGAATGTTCTAGAAAAGAATGTTTCAAGAGGTAAAATCATATTTCTTTTCCGTAAATTTCTTTTCATCTAATTTTTTTCCCTATAATATACTCACCTCGCCTCTTAAAAATGGTATGATAACCCCAATAACATAAATAAACTAGAATTTTTTTATTCTAATGTAATAATCCATCATCATTTACTTCCCATCTCATTTTTTCTTAAAAATGAAAACATTGTCCATGATGTCTTTATTTATCAAATTCAGGGAGGAGAAAAATTTAAATTCCATCCTTCAGGGATAATCATAAAACCTTTATTATGGTTAATATAGTTTATAACATATGTATTTCATCCTATATAATGTTATGGAACCATTTTATCAGCAAAATATCAATTAATAAAAAACTAGGTTGTGATGATAAACAAACTGCGAAAATAATCTTAATGATATTCACTAATATCTTATCTAAAAATTTATCGTCACCAAAAACTAAAAAACAATTGTTATAACTATTTAGTATTCCATATTTTAAGTAATATAATATAAATTCAATTTTTTACAACCATTATCATTTTACATGATTTTCCAAACATGTGTACTAGTAACCGATCATAAAAGGCCCGGATACTAACTCTAACTAACGATTAAATTGTTTATTATAACACATTAAAACAGGAATAAATGAACTTAATAAAATTTTAATAATTAAAATAAAAATATAAATGGTTCTAAATAAATTAATAATTGGATTTAATTTCATTATTCATAACATTAAGGTCATGTGCATTACACTTTTGGACAAAAGGTTAGGAGTTTTTCCTAAACCACCATTTTTTGAGTTATTCTTTCTCTATCTATACCCTATTTTAAATATAATTTACTTTTATATATTTTATATAAATTATATATAATGTTCCAAGATCTTTTATCCATATTATTTCATCATTTTTAGGGATATACATGTTTTAATAAGGACCACTTCTATGTTATTATTGATAAGCTAGCCCAATTAATGGGAAATTTCAAATTGCATAACCATTTTCAAGTAACATAAATAATATATTTTAGTCTACCCATTTTAAAATCCATTGTTATATTTTATGGTGAATTTTTCTTTAAATCAGGAAATAATAACTCAAAAAGGCTATGATAACTATAATATATTAGTTCCAAAACATGAAATAAGTTATTACATAATTATTAAATATATTTTTAAATGAATAATACTTAAATGAAAATCCATTATGTTGTTAATGAAAAATGAACAAAAATATTATTTATTGATGAGATTAACAGTAATAATGTAATGACGTTGGTTTTTACCTATAATGCATTCCAATATTTCAAAATATTATTCCCGAGCTGGGCACTGAGACGACATGATATTTCGAGGCCTTGTGTGCCTAGATTTAATTTTATAAGAATATATAGTATATTATTATATTATACACATAGTTAATAATAAAAAATGGGATAACTCTTATATGGTTGATAGGATCGGAAAACATACACCATGGTTGGGTCAGAAATGCAGTGTTTACCCTAGGTGAAATATAAAACGAGTCATCACAGGATATTTGGACCCCTCACTTGTTGGCTGTGTGTTAAATGGATAAATTAAATTATTAGAATATTCATTTAATATCTCACCATAGAATATTTATTGAATGGGGAATCAGATAAAAAAATTTGAGACCATTGATGAGATCAGAATGTACTTTTTACCATAGGAATGTAATAACATTTTTCAGTATCTAGGGGATGGCTTGTTTTTCATCTTGAACGATTAGTTAAATAATTAAATAACTGATTATTGAATTATTTTATTAATTTATTTTAACCAAATGATATGTTATAAATTCTTTTTTTAGAGGGTTTGGCCTCATAATTCAGTTTATATAATGATGAAAAATCTTATCCTCTCCACTCACCCCGTTGACAAATGACGAGCGAAGAACAACAAAGGATTGGATCCAGGCTAATCAAAGTACCAAAAATGCCACATCATCTTCTCATCATTGTGAAAGTGTGATCTTCATCAACAATGATTGATCCAATCCTATTAGGACTTAACATTGGGGATTCCTTATTGTGGTTGAATTTTTATTATGAATACTAATTAAAATAATGAATTAATTCACGGATCTAAAAATAATTGGCAGAATCAATTTTTTATTTATCTTGAAATTGAAATTCATTATGAATAATAAATATTTGTTTTTCAAATCCCCATGTTCTTGATTATAAATAAGGATGGCCAATAAACATGTCCATCAATCCGCAATAAGACCATGAACTTTTCTTATTCCTTATTCTCGCGTTCTTCAATGACAAATAATAAAGCGCATTAAAAACCTAATGGTTCATTGATCATAGCATACAAATGCAGTGATCTCAACATGCGGATCACAGATCTGAGATCATTTCACAGTTTTGTTTTGAATGAATTTGTGAAGTATCTTTTAATGTGTGGTGGTGCATGTAGTTTGTGGGAAGAATGGACCGACAATGTAGCACCCGACCGAGACAACAATTCTGTCAGTGTGAGCTGGGCGACCAGGGGAAAAGTTCGGTGAGGTCGAGCAGAGCTGGCGAGGAAATGACTCCTGAGTGTGGCATCCCAAGGAAAGTTAGTGATGATGCAAGTTTAGCTTAGATGTTTTATTCTAGAAAATGCAACGAAAGATAACCATTTACATGATTTCTGAAAGCCACTTGGTTGATTTTAGGCGCTGTTATGCGATTGTTTCCATGCTCTGTTAGGGTTGTAGTGTGATAAATTCTGGGAATAATAGATGATTAGAGTGAGGAAATTAAAAGATAATAATGTCTATATAAGAGTACAACAAATGATAAAATAAGAGTGAATTAGGGGATTGGGTGCTGCACATGTATGGTTTAGTGTGGGGTTGCCTCGAAAAAAAAGGTTAAATACAAATTAAAAAAAGTATAATAATTTTTTTCTTATTTTTTCTGGGAAAACTATGTTTGACTATAACATCTCCATGAAACCTCGGTTTGATGAATCGTCAGTAGAAGAACAACCCTGAGATTAAGATGGCTGATTCAAGTCTAATGTTGAATATTAAATTCTAATTCATTTATTAGGTCTACAAAATGCCTAATAACGACATTAATTTTACTTTTATAGAATCCTGCATCGGTTATAACATTTTCTTACAATAGTATCGGGCATACGCTCCAGTTGGGCTCGACAGTGGAGTTCCCCGACGATAGTACTAGGTTGACCTTCCGGCATGGCTGGGTAGTGGTGTTCCCTGACAGTAGTACCACCTTACCATCCAGCTAGGGTTGGTAGTGGTGTTCCTTAATGAATGTACCGAGCTAACCCTCTATTTGAGCTGGGAAGTGGTGTTTCTCGATGAAGACTAAATCATGACCCTCATCTACAAAGCACAATGGCAAGGGGTTATTTTTATTACATAAGGACAAATCTAATATAGTGGTACTTTCCCACAATAAGTAACATCCTTGTGTTGCGACCCAAAACCATGCAGGTGAGTAAGTTCCACCGAAAGAGGATAGTATCAATGTGTGGTGACTTGATCCCCTTTGCCTTGTGCCTCCTATTTAGTTTCAATGAGATGCGGGAAATTGTAGATGGTTTTTACCTTGGGATTGATGGATAATCACTATCTTTGGCTAATCTATGAGATGGAGATTCCATCAAAACCTTGGATGAGATTCTTTGAATGAAAATTAAAATGGTTAGGTTTCACTATACACTTTTCATTCAATATTGTTTTACCTAGTTCTCTCTTCTTTTTCTCTTCAGTGTATCTCTTAGGTCTCCCTTTTTTTCTACCTTTTATTGTTTCTCCCTTGAGTCTTTGGGGAATCCTGCTTAGTATTTTTATACTTTTCCATTCTTGGGATTTTCCCTAATTTTTTATTACCTTGGAGACGATAGACTTATTGATCGTGATATCAGAGGATATTAGGGAAATAGGGTGTTGGACCACGTGTAGTGGTCATGTATTGAGATTCAAGAGTGGGACTCTCCCAATTGTTTTACTTTTTCGTCGATTTCTCAGTTGTGGATATTTTATGGTTGGCACTGTATTTTTTCCTCTTTCCATTTCAGATTTACTATTCATGCAATTTAATGATTAGAGGTTGATGCGTGTATGCTTGGTTTCATTTTTATCAATGTTTTGTATCTATAATTCTTTTCCAATGCACTTATGCATTGAGATTGTTGCATGTGTGTGTATGGTTTTTAGTAAAATGCCTCCCCTAATTTTTTTCCTTCGATGCTAGTCGCCTGCCCCTGGACCAGGGAGGCAATATTTGGGTTGGTTGCGCCTTGAGCCCTAGTATGGGTTGGGTCATGAAAAAGTTGTATCAAATTCAGTTCGACCACTGTGATGTTGTTCAAATATTTCCCTAAAATATTCTTGGTTTGGTTTAGGGAATCAATGTCGAAGTGTCTAGAGAGTGCCTCTTAGGCCTGCGAGTAACGTGATGGTATAGTTTGATGATGTATCCATTTAACATGACCTTGATTACCCTCTTGTCGACTCGGCACCATGAGAATCTTTTTACACGGAAGAATAATACATGCATCATATAGGATTGAGTTTTTGATGCACCTTCTTGAGTCATCTCCCCATAATTGTTGATATATATATATATATATATATATTAGAAACCGATCATAGTACTCCATGAAAACAGTCATGATGTCCCCATGATGATATCCATTAAAGATACTAGCTATGATCCACGACTGTGTTCCTGTGAGTGTCGAGGCCTCAGTTCTGGACCCATCATGTGAGCACATTCTCCAAATGGGTAGGTAGTAGAACCCCTACCTACTGAGTAGCAGACATCGCCAGTAGAGTGGATAAGCATGTTTGCAGGTGAGTGATCGTCATGAGTTCCAATTCCATAGAGCACTGAGGTTTCGTGGCGAGAAAGACCCTTCGACAGAAAAGGTTTGGATGGAGTCGGTGGTCCACCTCTTCAGGCTTGTATAGAAATTGGCATATTAGATGGTGGCTTTGGCAGATGACTTTTTCCCTATAGTAGATGGACATTTGTGGAGATTGGTTACTCTAATAAATGATGAGTTAACACTATCAGGGGATTACTTCTAGTATATTTTTTGTGATGAGTTCTACCCCTCCAGCTTGTTCTCAGTTTGAGTTTTGGAGATCCTACAGTTACAGAAGGATAGGATGATGATGAATGAGTATGCGACTTGGTTCATTGACCATACACACTAATCTATAGACATGATCTATAATAGTTACTTCTATGAAAAGATGTTATAGTTGAGAATTTATAGGGATATCCACATTATCATCGTATACTTGTACGTCCCCACATATTCTGAGGTGCTGGAACAAAAGCTGGTTAAGAAAGCTTTAGGTCACACCATTTTGTTGCATACGATAGAGGGTACAACAGATCTGAGATGTTAGTTGCTTCTAGCATGCATAATTTGACATGTTACAGTCATTGAAGACCTTCTCATGATCGGTGTCACGGAAAATGTTATATAGGGTATAGACAACACAATAGAATAATGGATGAATATTCCATTGGGCTTGTGCACTCAAGGCACGGTAGTGTAGTAGATTCCCTCAGTGGGAAGTGCAAGAAGTATTAGGCTCACCTAGTGCGGGACGTTTCAAAACATTTAACTTCCCTATAGCTTACCCTTATGAAATAGTATGGTGCAACATTTCTTCGATCGATTGTGTTGACTCCTTCACTTCCTGAGTGCCTAATGGACTCTGTGTTTTGATTCAGTCACTATAAAATCATGTGTGAATAGATATCCTAGGGTGTTTTACCAAATAAATATTCTAAATGTGGGGATCATGAGACTCTGGTATAAGGGAAAGCCTTATTATTACATACAATACCTTTGGTTCGTGTGTTTTGATAGTACAGAAACATCCATGAGTTTCCCTTGGAGAAGGAGATATAAGTGCTGTCTTGTTATCCCATGTAGTTTCCATAGTTTTTCTTTTCGTGGAAGAGAATCATGATAGTGGGAATAATTTAGAGACCAGGGTTTTTTCATATAAAACTTTTCAATATTTCAAAATATTAATCCAGAGATGGGAACTAAGAAGAGATGAAATTTTGAGGCCCGGTGTTCCCAAAAACTTTTTATAAAAATATTGAGTATATTTTAATATTATGTACGCATATTAAATTAATGAAATTGGGATAAATATTAAATTGTTGATTATGTTGGAAATTTGTGACCACATTTGTGTCCGGAATGCAGTGTTTACCGTAAGCGTGACATAAAATGATTCATCACGAGACATGTAGACCACTCGCTCATTGGCGGTGTGTTAAATAAAAAAATTAAATAATTAATTTATCCATAAAATATATCAAACCCAAATATCTCTCAAACAGGGACTCAGATGAAAAATATGAGAAAACCAATGAGTTTAGAATGTAGGTTTTACCCCAATAAGGGTATAACCTCTGTCAGTCTCAGGATGTTGGCATGTGTGCTATCATGGACGATTAAATAAATAAATGATTATTTAATAACTTGATTAATTTATTTTTAACCTAAAAACAGGTTAAAAATTCCGTATTTATATGGTTTGTCCTCATAATTGTGTTTTTCTAATGACAGCTAATTCACTCCTCTCCTCTCCTCCCCATTGACAAATGACAAACGAAGAACAACAAATCCTTTGATCCATTCGAATCAAAGCATGAAAAATGAAACCTATTCTTCATATCATTTTGTATGTGTAATATTTGTCAAAATAAATCAATCCAATCCATGTATGAATTACATTTGTGGATTCATTACCTCAATTTAATTTTCACAACGAACATGAATTAATAGAATGAATTAATTTTCTAATTGAAAAACATTTTCTCAAATAAATTTTTTCATATTTATCATCAAATATAAAGACTTGAAGTAAGATAAATATTTATTTATCATTTCCTCATGTTATTTATTATCAATGATGATGGCCAAACAAAAAAGGCCATTAATCCAAACACAGACTATGATCTTTTCTAATTCATTCTTTTCATGTTCTTCATCACCAAATAATTAAGCGCTTCAGAGACACAATGTTTCGTTGAGTGTGGCATACAGACGTGGAGATCTCAACCCGAGGATCTCATATCATAGATTGTTTTACAATTTCATGATGGAATGATTGCACGGTGGCACATCAAAGTTATGGCGGTGTTTTTTGTGTGTGTGACTAATGGACCGGCGTGGCGACTTCTGACCAGGACCGCAGTTCTGTCAGCTCAAGCAGGGCGAGCACTGGAAGCGTCCAGTGAGGTTGAGCAAAGCAGGTGAGGTGATGACTCCCACGCATGGCGGCCCATGTCAAATCAGTGACAGAGGAAGTCTGTCGTAGAAGTTTTATAAATCCAACTCCAACCAAAGGTAGTAGTGTGTGTTATTTTTGAAAGCTACATTCTTGATTTTAGGATTCATTGTATGATTTTTTCTATGGTCTGTTAGGGTTACGACGTCCCAAATTTGGAGAAGAATAGAAGATTTGTGAGTGGAAATTAAAAGTAAATAATTGTAATGTAAAAAATTATATAAATGATAAAATATGAGTGAATTGGGGGCTAGTGAACTACACATGTATAGTTCCACATGGGGTCTACCTTGAAAAAAAAGAGATAAATAAAATTAAAATAATATAATAATCTTATAATTAATTTTTTTGGAAAAACCATTTTTTGACTGCATCCTCTTCATGCGACCTCAATTTGTTGAACCGTATGCGGAAGATCGATGTTGGGATTAAGATGGTCGAGTCAAGTCCAATGTAGAATATTAAAATAAGATTTGTGCCTTGGGTCTACAAAATAACCAATAATAACATTATTTTTATTGTTGTGGAATCTAGAATCAGTCGTAACTATCAAATATGACATCAGATTAGAAATTCATCACTGGTGTTGTGACCCTGACCTTGAGGCAGAATTTTCAGGACTAACTGCACGTTTTGAAATCAATGACGAGGTGTGGACCCCATGCAGATTGGTTCAGCTGTGTTGTGGTGAAATGTGACTTTTTCACTGGGTATCCATTCTGGATGAACAAGTTGTTGATCCCATGTGATTCTATATAGGATCGCAACGATGTGATATATATATATATATATATATATATATATTGTTTTGGGACCATGGCATGGGTCCCATGGGACATATTTCAAGTGGAATGCAGTGACATGAAACCTTTCCATCGGGGGTACGATTGGGTTGTGTTAATAGTCTATCTGACGTGTTTTCCCTCAAAGATGACAACAATGTGATCCATTTGGATGTGTAGAGCCTTATTGATGATCTCATTAAATGCGGATGTTTTGGTACAATCAGAGTTCTATGATGATTTTCTGAGAGATACTATAATTTCCCAGACTTAAGAATTACATAATCTTGGTTTATTTCAAGAACTAACATTGAGGATATTTTCAGGTTTAGGTTTTTAGAAATTTAGGCCACAAATATTAAAATTAATTCTCAAAAATTACAATGTATACACTTCTAATCAATCTAAATTTTTCATAATAATAAAAATCCTTAAATGGAACACAAATTATTTTCTTGATAAAAATATTCTTGAAGTCTTCCTTTTTCTTATACAAACTTATACCCAATGAATAACATTTTAGAAACATATCATGAGTTTAAAAAGCTCAGTAAGGGATAATAAAATAAGGAATGAATTCCTTAGTCCATGAAAACATAAAAATCAAACAAATAATACTTTTAAATCATAATACATATGTTCATTAACATACCTCATGAAATCATAGTATTTATGAATAACATATATAAATTATAAATCATAAATCATAAAGGTAACTTGTAGAATCCAAAACATACATTCATTAAAGCATTAACAACTATATAGGCAGTTACATTTGGAATACCCATCCCCGTAACTTCCTTAAATATATTTTTAGAAACATTAATGTTTACCTTTGTCGTGTTACCCAATGCATTGGGGAGCTATATCGGACTCACCCATCCTAAGATTATAACAGAACCACCTATATTTTGATTATCATGTAACCACCCATAAAATGTCCAATTACCATTACATAATCATAACACCTAATGGATTGAAGTTATCAACATTGAACTCATCAAACACAATAAATAAATTCATGATTTTGAAATATTCTATCGATTCCCAAAAACTATTTAAAACATCTAATAACGAGATTTTTGTATCAATGTGTCCCATACCACTTTGAATCATTTAAAAGGAACTTGAGAATTAAAATTTTAAAATTTTTATGTCCATATAAATATATCCTTAAATCTATTTTGAAAACCTTCCAATTAATGGGGAATAATTTTAAGAATAAATCATTAAAACATTTAAAATGAAATTCTAGTTAAAGAGTCTCATAACACTTAAAAACACTTGAATAAAAATTATAAAAGGAAAACATCAAAAGAAACATTAAATATCATGATAATATTGTAATTACTGATATAAAATATAAAAATGGTTATATATACACCTTATAGGATATTAAAGGTTCGCAATATCGAGATATGCCTCAATAAAAGGAGATTGAGACGTAGTCCCTTACAAAGATCGTATCATTAGATAAACGATAAATAAATGACATAATTTTGTGTGAAAAATACAAATACACCCAATATTAGTCAATATTATGTGTAAATAAATCAGAGGCCATTCAAATATATTCGTGGAAAAACAAAACCAATGACATGGTTATTTAACTCAATAAATGGAGATTGAGATAAGATTTCCCCTAAAAAGATCTTATAAATGATGTAAGAATTTATCAATGGAGGGATTATGTATTGAAAAAGCTTATCCAAACAAGGGGAAGTTGAAAATAAAACATAAATAAATAAAATGTTTTTAGATACATAATCATGGCCTAATATAATCAACAATGTGTGCATAAAACCCAATGAGTGAAAAATGAGTTTAGAAATTCCCTTATGAAAATTTGGCAACATAAAAACGTCACATAAAAATTTATAAAATGAGTTAAGAAGAGAAAATGGGTTATATAATCAATTTAAATTAAAATATAAATAAATAAGAATATATAATAATATATCCCAACATAAGATAATGGAAATTACAAGACATAACATAAATTATGTTTTGTTACTAAAAGTGGAGAGTGAAAGGTTCCCTTACCAAGAGTCCAACATGTCTCGTTAATTCTTGATATTCCTGAGTAATAAACATAGGTAAATATATTCTTTCATCAGATAGTTTTCATGTTTAATATTCATTTTATATCTCTTATTACCATGTTTTAAAAATTACATAATTATTTAAGTTAATATCAGTTATTTTGATGATATTCGGTAACTAAGTTGAAAATAAACTTTTTTGATATTACCTATTCATGAAGTCAAAATTATACAATCTTCATAATGATTTCATGATTTAAATATCATATATATTCCATATATATGTATTTTTAATTATCCATAACATTTAGAGATAAGGAATAAAATGCACTGATCATAGATGCAATAGGTCGTACGTATGCGAGAACTCTATTTTCATTTAATTGTCATATTAAAAGAATAACACTAAAATGATATAAATGTATAATATAAATATAGTATTATATTTATTTAATTTATGTATAATAGGATTAATAAAATCATCCTTTATAAGGTCAATGTATAGAATGAATGAGTCATATCACTTTGAGGGGGTGAGAGTCCACACTTCCTCGAATGAAATTATGGTATTTAAAAATTATGGAAAGCATAAAGGTAGGATGGAAATAAAAAAATACAGAAGAATAGATGAAATATAACTAAAATAAATATAATATATAAATATAGTTTGATCATAATGTCCACCATTAGAGGTGTAAGGGGAATATTTAACTGTCATCGTTTCGTGAGGCAATACTTCATCATCCACAAAAATAGTATGTTAGTATCCATTAGATGTAGGTGTGTCTAAGTTTAGTGAAAATAATTATCATAAAGTCATCCTAAAATATTGAGGATACTGTTTTTATTATGTAATAAATGAATAAAAAGATCACAGGGAGTGGAGAAGGACAATAAAGGAATGGTACTTGATAGAAGATTTCACCTCTTAATCGGGTTACTTCTTTTGATTTGAGCCAAAAGGATTTCATGAATTTCCTTATTCCCATGTTTTGGATTCTAAGAGGAAGTTATGGATGGTGAAATATTATATGGTGATAATCGGATGATCCAGTAGGAATTATATGTGTGATTAAGGGTGTAGGGGTGGTTTCTTTTTATAAGAGGATGGAGGAGAACTTTAGGAAAGGAAATAAATATTAATTTATTATAAATTCTATTTCGATTAAAAAAGGTTGAAAACATATTTATTTTAAAGATAAGATGATTTTTTTCGAATGCCCATCATCCAATAATTTTTATAGAAGGTTTGAATAATTTTTTATCCTTATCATTTTGGTATAAACCGTACTTTACCCTTTTTAATCTTAGAGGGATATCATGTTATTCACAAATTGGGGGGGGGGGGGGTTAATTTAATTACAATATCATTTCAATCGACCAAAAAAAGTAATTTATGACATATTTGGACTTATATTTACCATTTTGATGAATAATATATTTTATGTAATTTAATTTCATTTAATAAACTGTTTAATATTTTACTTTATGAATTATGTCAATTTTGGACATTATTTATACCTGACTATTTTACAAATTCCTAACAACTTGATTCCTTTGAACAAAAGTAAATAAATAAACTATAATATGTTAGTATAATCCCAAATATTCATGGATGGATTCAAAATAATCAAATATAATTTATTATAATATTTATAATATCATTTATTTGAATCCTTTATAAAAGAATCAATCACTACATCATCATTGTGACAAAGATAAATTTATTTATTTAGTGGATATAAATTATATATAAAATACAATGATATAATAAATATTTTTTGATTTATAATGACTTTTTATAGATTAATATATCACTTTTATAACCCCATATAAAAATTGTTTTAGTATGAAGATATATGTTTATGTTATTTTCCTATTTTCATTAAATTAAAAATTATAAAAGGTCTCTATCACACCCAAGTGGATCCATGAGGTCACCAAATCGACCCAAGGATCAAAATGTTCAGACATGTATCATCCAATAGGATTAGGATATCTTTTAGGGTACTTTTATATTATTATAATATATATTTCTACGCTTATTTTCCCGATTTACCCTTTAACCATGATAAATAAATCAATTACTGATGTTACTGTTCATAATGTCCAAAAATAAAAGGTACCTTTTAAAAGAATATGGTAATTAAGATTCCAAATATAGAATCCATTTTTTCAGATTCCAAAAACTTATGTTTCTGTAATTAATTTAATTTTAATTCATTTTGTCCAAACAAAAAATGTGGTTTTTTAAGAACTAATAACTATCAAATGTTTGTCAAGTGTTTATATCCAATTTTAATGTGAAATTACTTCCAATTACCAAAATTATATTAAATGATAAAAATATATTTCTTTTATACCTAAAAAATATATAATAATATGATTTTTCCATAAAATTATTTTGATAGAAAAATTGGTTTTCAATTAAAATTTAACATATATTTATTATTCATCAAAACCTAATAGTTATCATAAAAACATAAAATATTATTACAAAGTAAATTTTTATGTCCCTATTATATAGAAAAAGTTTATTTTTTCATATATAACAAATAAATGTTCCCAAAAGTTAATTTATAACTGGTTGGCCTTTAAAAGGTGGTAAAACTAAATTTTTTGAAAAATAATTCTTTTATTAGAAAAATTAAATGTGTTCTTATATCAAATCTAGAAAACATATAAGATAATTTAAAATAAAAAATTTATTATATAACAATTATTATTCATTAAATAAAAATACAATGGGAGTGATAATAATATATAGACACAAATATTCACTTTTAAATAAGTTTTCATAAAAACACATCCTTTATATTCAATTGGATTTTTATTCCATTTATAATACAATTGGTTTTCAATGAATCATTATTTATACATGTTTGAACAATATTTTGTAAATTTAGGTGATACAATTAATTCCCCGCATTCCAACAACTAGGTTATAATGTTAACATTTAAATAATATTATTTTTTTGTTTGTTTAAGCTCAATGTAGTGTATTATGTATTCTACTGAACATAATGATTATTTTTTAGAACAAAATCAGGGTATTAAATTATCCAACTCTTTTGGAAAATTTTTCCGCATAATTTAAAAAAAATTCTTGGTAGGTTCATTGAAAATACCACATTGGAAAAATGGTTAATAAAACTACAAAATTAAACGAAAGAAATAGAGGTAAAATGGTTACCTGAGATAACACACAATGGGATTCCAGGTTGGAAAACATAGATATGGAAGAGAAACAATGTGTCAGGTTTTTATGGAGAGTTTTAGAAAACATGGTTAGTATAATGTTCAATACTAGAAAACTACAAACTTATTATTAGTTATATGGTATTGTTATCACTATAGGAAAAGTAAACAGACAATGTTTTGTTTTTAGAGGAATTTTGTAATGAGGAGAAATTTATATCTTATATTGACTAATAAAATAATGAAATATTGTTACTTTTCAAGTAATGATTCATTCCTTAATAATTTTCTACCACAAACACTTCTCTTTTTCAAACGATGAGTATTCAATATGACTTGGTGACACATAATGTGCTAGAATAAAATTCTAATGAATCACACAATACATAAAAGATTAAATATCTATTCATCCTATATTAAAAAATTTTCCAAAACCAAAATGTTTAGTAAATGATCAAATAATCCGAAAAAATTATAATCCTATATATAAATAAATGCTAATATTAATCTAAAAAATTCAACAAACAATATTTAAAGTTCAAAAAATACCATTCAATACGCAATTGTCCTTAAACGTCTTCATAATAATCCAAACTAAGATTGAAACCCAAAATTCATAAGGATTTTGTCACATAGTCTTCCCTAATAAATCTTAACATTTATCTCCAAATAACATCGAGTACTCTTAAAATCTCACACAAAAAAGTAATTAAACTTGTCACATTTTTCTACGATAGGTTAATCATTTTTATAAATAACACAATTATATATAAGTTAATAATTAAAACATAGATTGTTCCTAAATAATATTCCATCCATTACTCCCCAAATTAAATCCCATAGTATTTTAATATACATAGGCATATAGTGGTCCCAAAATAGTGAATGTCTTCAAAAATAACATTGACCACTTAATCACCAAATCATTTTCTTATACTAAAGATATCCATTTGATAAAACATAAGTTCCCAAAATCAACTAAATATTGATCCATGAAATTAATTAACAAAAAACAATAAGTCATTCTAACCAGGAACATCACCATGGCTTGTGGTAGGTGATAAATCACAGTCTCACTTCGGTTGGTGGTTCGATTCCAACAGCATTGTCTGCCGCGATAGGTTTTCCCATGGTATTCGTGTTATACTTTTTAAAAAATTGATTCATTATTATAACATTTAAAAAATGAGATCAAATCCTAGAAAATAATTATATCATATTTTATCATTAAAGGTTATATCATACCTCCCATTTTCATAACAAAACATAATAACCCATAATTTCATCAAAGTTGATTCTGTCCAAAAATACCTTTAGTGTCATTAATATTTCAGAACATAAATACTCATAAGGGGTTTCTATGGCATTAAACATATTATATACAATCAAATTATACACCCATGATGAAATCCCTAACCCATAAGAAAAAATCCCAATCTTGATATTTTTCTAAACCCTTCCATTGATACCAAATATTAGGCATCACCCTTAAACATTACTTAATATTGAGTTAAATCAAGAATTCACATTGAGGATTGTTTCAGGTTTAGAGTTTTCATGAATTAGTCTATAAAATTCCCAGTTACGTCTCAAAAATTACTAATTAGTCACATCTACTATATATAATATATACACAATAATAATTCTCCTTAAATAGAAAAATATTTATTTTCATGATTAAAATATTCTTGAATTTTTCATTTTTCTTATCTTTCCGTATACCTTTTGAAAAACATTTCAAAAACATGGGATGAGCTTAAAAATCTCAGTACAGGATAATAGAATAATAAAATAAATCATTAGTACATGAATACACATAAATCAACTAAATCATACTTTTCAATTATAAAACATATTATCATTAACATACCTCATGAAATCATGAGATTTAAGAATAATAAATAGAAATCAGAAATCATAAAGGTGACTTGCGATATCCATAACATACTCACATTGTAGCATTCATAGGTAAATAGGGGGTTTTATTTAGAAAATTTAATTTAATTAGGATATATAAAAACATATCCCAACATATGATAATGGAAATTAAAATGCATAACATAAAATAATTTTTTTACTAAAAGTGTAGGGTGAAAGGCTCACTTACCTTGAGACAAACGTTTCTTGTTCGTTATTTATATTCCTAGATAATAAACAATGGTAAATTTTTACTTGATTGAGAAACTTTTTCATGATTATTATTCATTTTATAACACTTATTATCACATCATGAATATTACATAAATATTTATGTTAATATCGGTCGTTTTGTCGATATTCGGTACATGAGTTGAAAATGAACTTGTTTTGATATTAATTGTCCATGAAGTAAAAATTATATCATATAAATAATTATATTAATGATATAAATATCATATATATCCAGTATATATGTATTTATAATATTCCATTATATATTTAAATAACGAATGAAATAAACCATTCATGGAAACGGTAGGCCATATGTAGCATATACGCTACATTCATTTCGTTTTCATATTAAAGAATATTAATAAAAACATAAAAATGTTTATTAAAATAAAATTATTATATTTATGTCATTTATGTATCATATTTTTAATAAAACCATCCTTTATACATTCCATTTATATCATGAATGAATCATATAACATTGAAGGGGCTGTAGTCTGCACTTTCTCAAAGGAAATTATTGTATTTACACATTATCGAAAGCATAAAGATATTCTATTAATAAAAAAATAAATAATAATAAAGAAAGTATAAATATAATATATATCATTTAAAAATAAATTTCTATCATAACGGCCACCATGATATGTAGTAGGGGAAAATTGAACAATCATCATTTCTTAGGTAGTTGTTCACAGTCCAGAGAAATAGTATGTTCACATCCATTAAATGGATGTGTGTGAAAGTGTACTTTGAATATATATCATAAATTAATCCTAGTTTATTGAGGATAATGGGGTTGTTATGTAATCAAATAATAATAAGACAATAAGGAGCGGAGAAGAAAATAATAGGAAAAAACTTGAGAAAAAAACTAACTCTAAATCTGGTAACTTCTTATGATTTTAGCCATACAGATATATTGAATATACTGTGCACATGGTACGTATTCTAGGAGTAAGGGATGGATGTCAAAAGACTATTTCGCTAGAGTTAGGATGATCTAAGGGACATGAGATGTGTGAGTAAGTGGGTATAGTTGGTGTCATTTTATATGAATGAGGAGGGGCACTTTAGAGAAGTCTAGAAAAATTATTTTATTATAAATTCAATTTTGTTTACAAAAGTTAATAAAATAATTTAATTCAAATATAATTTTATTCTGGTTCAAATAACCATCATCCAATAATTTTTTGACATGTCTTTAAAATTTATTTACCTTTATATTTTTTGGATTAGACATTACATTGCCCTTTTAAATCATAGAGTGATGTCATGTTATTCACATATTGTGAGTTAATGTTATTAACATATCATTTCAAAAGACCCAAGAAATATATTTATGATATATTTGTACATATCTTAATCATTTTTAGAATATTATTTTTTTGGAATTGAATTTCATTTAATAAACTATTTTATATTTTATGTTATGAATTATGTCAATTTTGGACTCTATTCATGATTGATTTTTTTAACAAATTCAAAACAACTTGATTCCTTCAGAAAAAAAGAAATTAAACAAAATATAATATTCAAATATCATCCCTAAAATTCTTCTATGGCATAAAATAATAATATTACATTTATTTTAATATTTAAAATATCATTTATCTTAATTATTTATTAATGAATCAATCACTACATCATCATTGTGTCTTAATTAAATATATTTATTTATTGTCTAAAAAATAAAAATAAAATTCCATGACATATGAATTTTTTTTATATTTATAATTAAAATTTATAGTTTAATATATCACTTATATAAACCCATATAATTGTTTTTTATTAATAATATTCATGTTTTTGTTATTTTTCTCTTTTCTTTAAATTTAAAATTATAAAAGGTCCCTATCATACCCAAGTAGATCCATGGGGTCCCTAAATTGACACGTGGACGCCCACGGTTGTTCATATATCATCAAATAGGATTAAAACACATTTTTGTGTAGTTTTATATTATTATAACATTACTTTTTACACTTATTTACCAGATTTACGCTTCTACCATGGTAAATAAAATCATTACTGAAGTTAGTATTCATAATTTCCTAAAATAAAAGGTACATACTTGAATAATTTGGAACATTTGATTCCAAATATGAATAAAAATTCAAATTCAATAACAATGATGTTTTAGTAATTAATTTTAAATTAATTCTGGTTGTCTAAAATCAAAATGCTATTTTTTAAGAAGTAATAATTATCAAAAGAATGACATGTGTTTATGTCCAATTTCAAAGTAAAATTACATCCAATTACCATAATTAGATTACATAATAAAAATATATTAAATTTATATTTTAAAACCATTAAATAATATGATCTATCCATATAACTTATCTGGATGGAGAAAAGATGTTTTCAATTAAATTTTAGTGTATTTTTAGTATTCATCAAAACATGATAGTTATCAGAACAATATAAAAAATTCATCCAAAGTAATCTTTGATTTCATTATTCTATATATGAATTATAGTTTGTTAAATAAAACGTATAACAGTGTAATTAACTGAATTTAAAAATGATTCTCCATCCAAAGGTGGTAAAACTACATTTTTCGAAAAATAATTCACTTATCTAAAAAATCAAATTTTTTATTATATCATATAAAGATAAATTATAATATGTATTTAAACCATTAAATTAAATATATAAATTATATTTTTTATTAAAAAACCCATAAAGAGTGATATGATTTTATAAACAAAATTATTCTCTTTTAAATAGGTGTTCATAAAAACACACAGTTTATATTCAATTGGTTGTTATTTCATGGTCTAATAAATTTTGTTTCCATTGAAACATTATTTAAACATGTGTGAACCATATTTCAAAATTTAGTTGATACTATTAATTCTCTCCATTCCTACGGCTAGGTTATAATGGTTACATTTAAATTACAATATTTAGTTGTTTTTTAAGCGCGATGCAGTGTATCATGTATGATGTTGAAGATATTGTTTCTTTTTTTTTAAACATGGGATGTCACATCACCACTCAATTTTGGAAATTTCATACCCATAAATATAACTTTTTTCTCGGTATGTTCATTGAAAATCCCACATTAGAAAAATGGTTTATAAAACTACAACTTTTAAAGAACTAATGAGTATTATAAAGGTTACGTGGGATAACAAACACAAGGACTCCAATGTAAGAAAAAATCATATGAATGAGAATATAAGTGTCATGTTCTGATGGGGAGTAATAGAAAACATGATAGGGATAAATTTAACTACCAGAATACCACAAACTTGTGATGGGTTAAATTGTAATTGATTTAATATTTGGAAAAGTAAACATACCACTTTTTTGTTTTATGTTTCATTTCATATTGTAGAGGAACTTATTTATGATATTGACTAATAATATAATGAAATATTCTTATTTTTATTGTAATGTTTCATTACCTAATAAAATTCTACCACAAACTCATCTTTTCTTCTAACAATGAGTATTAAAGATGACTTGGTAACATCAAAAGTACTATAATAAACTTCTAAATAATCACATATTCCTAAAAAGATTAATGTCTATTCATACTATCTTGAAATACTAACCAAAACAAAAATGGATAGAACAAGATCATATAATACCCTAAATGGATAATTCTTTTATTGAATGAAATAATACTCATAATCACCAAAATTCTACAACCAATTCCCAAAGTTCAACACATATCATTCAATACAAAATAGACCTCAAAATTCAAAAATGAAATCCAAACTAGGATTGAAACCCAAATTTAGAATGATTTGATCTCATAGTCTTATAGGATAAATCACTACATTATTCTCTAAATAAAATCAACTAAACTTAAAGTCTTATACAGAAAAATAAATAACCTAATAACATATATTCTAAGATAGGTTAATCATTTCAATAAATAACCCAAATATATATGTCAACAATTAAAAACATAGATTCTTCCCATATAATATATCATCAATTACTCCACAAAAGAAATCACATAGTTTTTTATCCTTAGACATATAGTTTTCTGGAAATAGAGAAAATCTTCCAAAATGACATATACCAATTGATCACAAAATCATTTTTCTGTAATATGTATATCCATTTAATAAAACATAACATCCCAAAATCAACATATTATTTATCGATAAATACTTTTAAAAATAGTATAAGTCATTATAACCAGGGACTTCACTTTGGCCAATGGTAGTAGATAAATCCCAGTGGAACTTCAGTTGTGTGTTCAATTCATGTTGCTTTTTTCAACATTTTGAGTTATCACACAGTCCTCATCGTTCCCTTTTTCAAAAACTGAATAATTATTATAACATTAAAAAAATGAGAAAAATACTAAAAAATTATGATATCCTATTTTAACATAAAAGGCTATCACATACCTCTAATTTTTTATTCCAAAATGTAATAACCAATAATTTACTCAAAGGCATATGTCTCAAAAAATACCTTTAGTCCCCAAAATATTTTAGATCATATAGACTAAAAGCGGTCTCGACCACATTGTACTTATGATCTACCTTCAAATTATAAACCCATTATGATATCCCTAACACTTATGAAAACATCCAAATATCCCATGTTGTCTAAACATTTCCATCGATACCAACTATATGGCCCCACCCTTAAGCATTAGATAATCTTGAGTTATGTAAAGAATTCACATTGAAGATCTTTTCAAGTTTACATTTGTAGAGAATTAGGAAATAACTATTAAAATTACATCTCAAAAATTACAAAGTAGACAGTTCTTTTCAATCAAAAATTTTCACAAAATTAATACTCCATAATTTAAACAAGAATTATTTTCATGACAAAAATCCTCTTGAAATCGTCAATTCTCTTATCCTTCCTTATACCATATGAGAAACATTTAAAACCCCAAGATGAGAATAAAAATCTTATTAAGGGATAATAATATAACGAAATAAAAACTTAATCCATTAATATATAAAAATCAAATAAATCATACTTTTCAATCATAAACCATAAAATCTTTAATATACCTCATGAAATCGTATGATTTATGAATAACACATAGAAATAATAAATCATAAAGGTAACTTCTGTCATCCATAAAATACATAAATGAAAGACTTCATAGCTATATAGGGAGTTAAATTTGGAATACCCAACAGTGTATATTACATATATCTTTTTAGGAGAAACATTAACATTTAACTCTTTCATGTCACCCAATGCATTGGAGAGCTATCTCGGGCTCACCCACCCTAGGTTTATCACGCAACCACCCATATTTGGTTTATCACATAACCACCCATAAATTTTCCAAGAACCATTTCATAATAATTACACATAAAAGATTTATTTAATCAATATTTCACTCATTAAAAACAATATATCATTTCAAGATATTTTAATATTCCTACAATTACCAAAACAATATAAAATATTTAATAAAGAGAATTTTGAATCAAAGTGTCCCAGACCACTTAGAAACTTTTAAAAAAACTTTGAGAGATATCTTTTAAAAAATATATATTTATATATAAATAAATCCATAAAAACCAATTTGAAAACATGGAAATTAAATAGAACGATGTAGAAGAACAAATATTTATAACATTTAAAATGATGTTCCAATTAAAGTGTACTGTAACACTAGATAAACCCATGAATAAAAATAATTAAATAAATACATAAAATGAAACATTTATTGTCATGATAATAATGATAATAATGATATAAAATGTTAAAATGGGTATCTCTAAACCTTATAGGATATTAATGGTGAACAATATCAAGATATGCCTCAATGAGAGGATATTGGGATGTAGTCATTTACAAAGATTGTATTATTATATTAAGGATAAATATACGAAATAAATATATGTGAAAATTATTAATACACCCTATATTATTGGATATTATGTGTAAAATGATCATAGTTCATTCATATATATTCATGGAATGGAATAATGACATGGATATTTAACTCAATGAATGGATAATGAGCTATGATTTATGTTACAATGTTCATATAAATGATGTAAAAATTTATCATTAGAGTGATTATGTGTTGAAAAAATATATTCACATAATGGTATGTGGAAATTAAAACATAAATAAATAAATAGTGATTCCACATATAATATTTGCATAATATAATCACATAAGTATGTGTAAAACTGAATGGTTTGAAATTGAGTTTTTAAATTCCGATAAGAAAATTTCGTAGCCTACCGACTTCACTTAAAAAATATGATAATGAGTTGATGAGATTGAAAAGTGTCACTCATCACATGGACATAAAATTTATAACAATAAGGATATATAAGAACATATCCCAAAATAAGATAATTAAAATTAAAATACATAACATATAAGATGTTTTTGACTTAAAGTAGAGTGTGAAAGGTTCCCTTACATTGATTATGACTTGTATCGTTCTTTATTTATATTCCTGAATAGTAAACATAGGGTAATTTATAAATTATTCAGAACATTTTTCAAGTTTATTATTCATTTAAGATCACTTATTAAAACATTATAAAAATTACATAATTATTTAAGGTAATATGAGTCATTTTGTCGTTATTTAGTACATGAGTCGAAAATGAACTTGTTTTGATATAAATTGTCCCTGAATTAAAAATTAAATCATATACAGGCCGAAATTAATGTTTTTAATATCACATATATCTAGTATATATATATTTCTAATAGTCCATAATATTGTGATATAAGTAATGAAATTCACTATTCAAGGAGACGGTAGGCCTTGCGTACGCATGGCCGCAATTTTTATTTACTTGTCATATTGAAAGAATAAGAATGAAATCATATAAATGTATATTATATTACCAGTATTATATTTATGTCATTATGTATCATATTATTAATAAATCAATACTTTATACATTCAATGTATAGAATGAATGAGTCATAACAATTTGAGGCGTCAGTAGACTGCACTTCCTCAAATTAAATTATCGTATTTACACATTATGGAATGAATGAAGGTATTATGTAATTAATAAAATACATAAAAATAGATTAAAAATAAATATAATATATATCATATATAAGTACATTTCCCTCATAATATCCACCATGTGAGGTGGTAGGAGATAATTTAACAATTATCATTTTGTGAGGCAGTAGTTCGTTGTCCACAGAAACAATATGTTCATATCTATTAGATGGATGTGTGTGTAAGTGTTGTTAAAATGATTCTCCTAAAAACATCCTAGTATATTTAGGATACTATTTTTGTTATGTAATAAAGGAATAATTATTGCATTGAGAGTGGAGATGGAAAATAATGTAATGGAACTTGAGAGAATATGTTACCTATAAATCGGGTAACTTCCTTTAATATGATCAAAAATGATATTTTTAATTTACATCTACCCAAGGATGGTAATATAAGAGCAAAGGATGGCTGTTGGAATCTTATTTTTTCAAAATATGGACGATCCAAAGTGCTCGATAGGTGTGAGTAAGTAAGTTGAGGTGGGTGCATTTTATAAGAGGGAGGAGGGAACTATATTTAATTATAGAAATATTAATTTATTAATTATTAATTTTATAATAGAAATGGTAATTAACACATATAATTCTAAGGTAACATGCTTTTGGTTCAAATACCTATCATCAAATAATTTTAAGAAAAGTTTAGAATATTTTTTGTCCTTATCTTTTGAGTTTAATCCTAACATATCCCTTTTTAATTTTAGAGTGATATCATGTTATTCACAAATTGTGGGTTAATGTAATTCCCATATGATGTCAAACGACTAAAAAAAATTTATATATGAAATATTTGGACATATCTTAACAATTGGGAAGAATCATATATTTTTAAGAATTTAATTTCATTAAATAAACTATTTTATATTTTATGTTATTAATTAAGTCAATTTTATACACTATTCATACTTTCCATCATTAAAAAATAAAATCAACATGATTACTTTGAAAAAACTGAATTATAACAATTATAATATTTCAATAAAATACATAAAATTCATGTATGACATAAAAATAATCAAATTACATTTATTTTAATATTTATAATATGATTTATTTGAATCCATTATTACAGAACTCAAAATTTAAGTTATATACATAGACATATTTACATGGTTTTATATGTCTCTAGATATATCTTGGTTATACCCATAGTTCAATTTTTTTCCCATGGCTACACAATTGAATTTCTCTTTGTTTTTTAGAAAAACAATTCTATCACAAGACAAGGATTGAAGAGGATATCTTGTTGTATTTTATAAAAAAACAAACTACAAGATGTATTAAATACTAATAGTTTAGTATTAAATAATTTTATATCAAAGAAGGTATAAGTTAAATACTTGTTGTACTTTGAAAAATATATTGGTATTGCTATGATGGATATAAATATGTTGGATTTTATCCTCACTATCAAGAAAAAATCACACCAAATGATCACACTCCACAATAAAACTAATCTTATCCCATAACTCCAACTCATACCTATTACCAATACAAATAATGAAATATATTTTCACTAATAATAAACTAAACCCATGAATTATAACTATGAGGAGTGAGAGTCCAATGATCCTTTTTTAATTCATTCCCTCACCTTGAAAAATTGTGTACTAGTGATCTTGTAGAATCATGTAAAATTTTGATGTGAGAACCACTCAAATAACCAAAAAATAACCCATTATATCCTATTAATGTTAATATTAAGATGAAACTAGGGAATATAAGTCACAAAAACACCACATAAAAAAATTAGTAACAAAAAATAATATCAGGCCTGACCAGCCAACTGTTATAATGAAATATAACCTCATGCTCTAATGAGTCATAAAATATTATATTTATCATCTCATCGAATGATAAATTCATGATGTCTCACCATTGGCAGAAATAATGACTCATTATATTCCAATGTATCCTATTATTCATCTCACTATTTGTTATGTAAAAAAACTTTATATAGGGAAACAGTGAGGGTATATAGAAATAAAAAAATGGCATATCACTATTGTCATGATGAATAATAATAATAATGAAATTAAAAAGAAACCATTAAAGTAAATTGAATAGATACCCATATGGAGAATACAACTTAAATAAAAATCCAATGATAAAACAAAAGTGAAATAAAATAATGCATTATTTTTGCATGGAATAAAACTCCCATATCTCACCATCTACCCCATATAATCATACCAGTACTCATATGTGAAATAAGATATAATTTATAGACATTACATCTATATTTATCCCACACATTACAATTCATCATAGGGGTTGCATATTTCTCTATAAGTGTAAAAAATAAACACTGAAAACAAATCCATTATATCATATCTAGTATCATAATCAGAAGTGTGTGTCATGGGAATAAATAAACTATTAGAGGATACTGTGAGAAGATTAATCCACCTAATAATATCAAGAACATATCAAAATCAATCATTTATTTTCAATTATCTCATCGAGATCTAATTAATCTTCTACACTATATCCAGTCTATCCATTGAAAGAATGATCTTCTAGATCTGGTTAAAACATTGAATTGAAAAATTAATCAGTTCACCAAACCTTTTATAAAATTAATCATAATCAACACTATATTTTTTAGTTAAAAATTGATATCACCTCCCATGGGATCATATCTTAGTTAAAATCTTAGTTTGAAAAAAAAAATCCTTATATTTAATGTTCTCAGCTACTCTTCATATTATGTGTATTAACGTAAATCATCTATATGGGAACTCAATATCCTAAAACCCACATCAATAAAGAGGGAAATTACTCCCTAATATTACCTTATATAGATTCATACCATAGATTAATCTGAACTAGTACAAATAATAACCTAAACCGCTAATAAAAATAAAGTGGGATCTTATCCATGGGTCTTTGGTGGTCAAAAATTCATTAAATATATAAAACCAGTGTCCAATGTTTTATGGTTAGTGTTTATACACATCATTATATTTATATTGGTTTCTCAATCTACCTCAAAGGGTTACCCCATTCGTAGATTAGAAACAGCGTGTGATCACTCAATAAAATTTCTTCCAGACCCTACGAATCTCTTTAAACAATCAATTATATTAGAAAAATACTACAAACTATAATAGTACCAATAGTTTAGGGCCAAATAAACCGTGAATAAAAAAATAATCAAACAATCCCAGTTGACATATTTACTATATAAAACCAACCCATCAGTCATTGGAAGTAATCATATATATTTCATATGATAAAATGGGTCACATTTTAGTAGGGGAAAACATAAAATGTAAATATCAATGGGAAATGAAAAGATAAGTACAAATCATTAAAAATCTGTTATCATCCTCACAAGGTAAATCAGAAAAAACCATTACGAAATCATCAACTCTCTATTATAGTATTATATTTATTTCAAATTATACAACTATACATCATTAAAAATGAATAATATATTTATTTTACCATCTCAATGATCTATGGTAAAAACATATAGCATCCCCTGTGAAAAAATCATTAACTTTTTATACAATTCAATGTAAAAAACCATGATTTTAAATCAATATTACCCTTTTAAAATTTCTAATCAATGAAATATCCTATTTAAATAACATAAAAAATAATAATATAAGAAACCCACTAAAATACCAATAGACAATGTTAGCAATAAAAATGAACTTATGTTGAATTTTCATTCAATGTTCAAAGTAAATGATGAAAACCAAGAGGTGTGTTGAAATCTCAACTATGAAAGTTGGATTTATTGAAAATAATCATGTATACAACACATATTGATGATGTCTAAAGAGGCGATGTGATTTCTCGGAAAATGTTTTCCCCAAATATAGTGTCCAATGTAGGTTGTTGACAACAAAATTCAAGGGTACACCTGATTATGTTTTGAAAAATGGTGATTTTATAGTTGGAGGTGTCCAAATATATTATGGAAATGATGTTCATGTGGATTCATTCAATAGAGTTTGTGTTGTCCAAAAAGGTAATTATGATGCTATAGTGGTTCCCATAGTGGCCATACTAGGTATATTTCATCCACCACCATAGAACACAATGTAAAAATTAATATTTCATTAAATCATAGGGTTGGGGACATTACCCCATGGCCTGCCCCTCATCGCACCCAAACCCTTACCACCCACCCAAACTGTGGGACACATAGTGTCCATATTGAAGGGATTTAATTAATATACACCATATATAAACATGTTACACAATTTATCTAACACAACTCTGTAGAGGTGTTATTAATGGTAATGTTAATTTATATACACACTTTAGTAACCATTATTAATCCACATTATTTGTGGTTTTCACACAATGAGTGATAAATGATGAAAAAGGAGGACCATCCTTGGTTTCAAAAACAACCAACCTCGACCCAAATTGTGTGGATGAAAGGTCAACTGAAAAGGGGAACATGATTCTCTATCAAACCATGATGTCACCATGGGGAAGCATACTATGAACACAAGAATGAATTTACAAATAGGAGAAGTTGTCAGTACCACATAGGAAGGAATCATGAAGGTAGTTTTCCATTCCATATGGTATTATCATGGAGGAAACTATTAGTCGACCTCGTTACATGAAGTCATTGAATCATGGGATGTTATGTGTAATATGTCATGGGTGTTTGAGAGAAAAATTAAATTTGGTATGTGGAGTTATGAAGATACAATATAGTAATGTTGACCCCAAAACATAATTGAGGCCATAGGAAATTCAATGCCACAAGAACATTTGAGGTGACTATAATGTAGTGAAATGGCTAGGCTGTAAAGGTCTATTTAGAGGAGATCTAGTACCACTGAACATTTGAGGTGTCCATGCCACAATAAATGAAGGACTAAAACATAGTGTATTTAGGAAATAAAATGTCCACACCATAGGAATGAGTTACACAATAAAGGCTTTGAATTTAATAAAAGTAACGATTTTTCTGGTTTCCATTCCAATATGAGTGTAGTTCAATTATATAAATGCTACACCGTAGTACAGTAATATTCATCTACCCGTTACCTAAGATAACTGATAATAAAAAAACTAAAAATTCAAATAGAATAATTGTATGATAAGTAAAATGGGTACACCATAACATGTTTCATATTTTAAACTATTATAAGAAATTATTCTAGAGATCATTTCTGGGTTAATGGAAGAGTTACTATGTAAATGAAACATTGATCTTATAACCCACAACTATCCATTATGTAATGTTCATATACATTCCACATTCTACCCGACTATTTCATTATTTTGTCTAAAAAATAGAAAGATGGACTATGATAGACTTGAAAATGCTATAATAGTTACCAAATGGGAGGAACATTGCTATAATACATCAATCCATTTCACAGCACGATAGTTTTTAGATTGTTGACTGATTCCCTAGAAAATGTATGAAGGGGTGTTTTAGAATGTAACATAGGGTGTCCAAATATGATTAATGTACCATTATAATCCCATTAATTTCATGGTACACTAGCTATTCTCTAATTAAATATGTGATTCAGTCCAAACAAATGGATTTAATGGAAATATAATACTACACTGAAAGAATCCCTATATTAGTAATAGGGAATTATCTCTCTTATAATGATATGAGATACTTTTCTTATTAGGTGATAAAAGTCATGATGAATTGGAAATCACTAAAGATCAATCTAAGAAGAACAAAAAGGATTTTATATAAGGTTACTCCAATAAAGGGAAGTTATTAAAGTTTCATTATGGATATTATATAATGTTTTTCATTACAGTATTCTCATAGTCGTAAAGTATCATACTACATGGTCCACAACCGAGAATTTATTCATTCCTAAAGATGAAATCAAATATTGTGTTTTTGGGGAATATGCCTTAATGTCCATAATCAGAGCTGGTGATCTATTCCAGAAGTTGTGCTCTAATGAAGGAATGTCTGATTGGGTGAGCCCTAGGAAGTAGTAATATGTCCCTAAAACTTTTGTTAGTGTGAAAATACATAGGAATCTTTTATGAGAAGTGATACTAGAAAAATATTAGGGCATAGAATATCATTATATCATGCTCCATAGATTATCCCAGTGTTGGTGAAACATGTAAATACATATATACATATTCATATTATGTATTTTGAATAAAATAGATCCAAAACACTAACAATATCTTGATAAAGATCATGAAAAAGTGACCCTCATGTTTGAGAGGTCAATATCCATAAATATAACGTGGTATAGTTAAAGATGAAATAGTTTTACCTGTTGAATCATTGCATACCTTGATTCCCCTAGTATAATCCTAGACAATGTCCATTTTTTAATCCCATCATGTTGAACCAAAGTGACAATTTTATCATGGGATTCATTGTTTATTTTACTTAATATGATGTTTTGTGGAATATTTTATCCCAAATAAAGGGTCCTTTCACTGATAAAAATAACTTCAATGATTTAAAATGGATTTCAACCGATTCATGGAAGTTAATTATAGAGTTTAATGAGAAGTGGTAAATGATGGAATTGTTCTGTTGATCTAAAATTAAATTATATTTATAATAGATCAAATAAAAATTTCAATTTATTCTTTAGTCAATGAGGCATTAGAGGAGACTATTGAGGTTGACTTGTACCAGTATTTTTTTCATTGAATGTTATCTAATTACATGTAGATGAAACTGGGAGAGTTCTCTAGTGAAGAATAATATCCATGTTAGAAATTCCTTATAAAGAATTATTATAATAATAAATATAAGAATAATTCATAAAAAAAGATGTGTTCTCTAGTAAAGGTAAAATATTAACCTTATGTTATCTTAGATTCTAACCGTCAAATGTGTAACTGATATGAAATTTATTAAAATATATTAGATCTAAAAATAAAATAGGGTGCTAGTGGTGAAATGGGAATGAAATCAAGTTGTTATTCATTGCAATACTTATGATTGGAAAGACAATACCAATAGATTATCATGAATAATGAATATTATTCAATAATTAAATATTTATCATTGGGCTGAAAAATATCTAGAAGATAAGAATTGACCCAAAATCGTGGAAAATAAAAATTCGGAACCAAGATGATGGATCAATATTATATTATTGAAGAGATTTCCAACTGTATTTTAAATTAAATTTCTAAGGAGAAGGATTTGTAACCTAGCATCATACTTCCCAAAACTAAACTTGAAGAAAGAAAAAATTATGGTGATGATGATTCATCAAATATTAACGTAATAGTATCTCAACTAAAATAAAAATATATGAAAATAATAGAATTTGGGAAGAGGATATAAACATTATTTGGGAAGATTAATATCATATTAAAAGATAACTCAAAAAATAAATTAATAAATAGGAATCCCAACTTTCAATCAAGAACTAAAGACTTATTCCATGAAAAATATTTAATAATTATTCTTTGAAAGATTAAATCACCAAAGTGATATAATTTTAACTTATTTGGGCACATCATAAGTAGATATGTCATAGAAAACTATACCAATGGTATTACAATAGCAACAGAAGTTACAATATCTCAATCCAGTGGAAAATGGGGCATGATTATTATAATAAATGTTTCTTTTATTATAACCACATTTATATAGAGAGTATTCTAATTTGTGATATTTGAGGATGAGAAATGATCAATATTAGAAAACTCTGCTTGTGGGACTTAAAAACAAAATGATAAAAAATTAATAAGGCTAATTACTTTGGAAAAATATTAATTATTTTGGAAAAATAAAATGAGATACAATCGTGGGTGTATTAAGAAACAAAATCTAAACACACAAAATTACTCCTTTGGAGGAAAATATGAAAAATTTGTATGAAAAATTATGAACTTTTTAAAGATGTAATGAATGTGGAAGATAATGTAATGGTGACTCAAACATAGAATATGTATTCCATGATGGATCTATTGGTTGTTATGGAAGAATTTTTTCAATCATGTCTTACAAAAAACAATAATATGGTAAATAGAAACATGTAATGTATAAGAAATTATTAACTGAGATCAATTAGTAAGGAAAAAATATAATGTACTTGTTCAAGTGTGATCCATTCCACTATCGTAGAAATACCAAGCCAAGGAAGGATGTAAATTTTTTAATCTAGGAAAGGATGTGTGTATGAAGAATCAGACAAAGTAAATCATTTAAAAATAGTTGGGCTGTCTAACAATACGCGATAATGATGAAATTTAAGAGATTATTTCATTCCCTTCCTAAAATAAAAAAAATTGAAATGAAAAAATGGATAGTGAAGGGTTGGTTCATTCTGACTAGTCCTATTCATCAACCTACGGAACGTTGAGGCACCCCTCTGCCAATATGATTTATTTTTTCTAATAATTAAGAAAAAGTGAATAATTACAAATTATATACAATTAATTTGGGGATTTTTCTTGTAACCAACTTGAATGAATGTTTATGAAAATAAAAATTGCAAAGAGCATAATGAAAATCGGGTCAAGAAGAAAATGTTCCATATTTTGTATGTGAGAAAATAATATAAAAATGGTGTCAAGAGACAATGTCATAGGGGGAATTTATAGAACATACATGTTTATTATGCCATTACATATTTTTGTGAATCCTATGATAATATAAAAGGCATGAATTTTAGATGATATCATCTATAAAAATTGACCCTCTCTTGCAACAAGTGGGGTCAAATATTTATTAAATGATATTAATTACTTCAACATATTGTATGTTTATCACAACAATTTAACCAAATGTTATTAAATAATGTTTTTTTATTTTATGGATATAATAGGTTTCATTTTCAAAGTGTAAAATACAATGTTTTTATGTGTATTTCTTTTTATTCCTGACTTATATGGACATGGCTATTGTTGTCTATAAATACTATTATTTCCTCCACTATTCTCTATCTTAGTAGTATTTTATGATTTCGGGATATCATAATTAAAAAGTGTTAAATTTTCTCAGTTTTTTTAAAATATAATTGGAAAATAGTTATTTTTCTTTAATATGTGGTTTCCAATATTTTTTCTAATCAATATGACATTAAATCCAAAGAATGGAGTTTTTCTAAAATTGTAAATAATGATATCTCAAAGGGAGTGTTTATTTTTATTGGAATCATTCCTTATGTTATGGGGAGATGGTGCGATGATCTGGTTCCCTCTAATAAGGTGGATAATGTAAAAAAGTGAACCCTTGAATTCATAATTGATTTTTTGATAGTTGATTTTCATTCAAAATTTCCCTTGAATTCCATTGATTATAAGGCATATAAGAAAACATCTTGAGTCTGAGAAGATACCAGAAATGGGAAAATATAATTCAATGGGTGCATTGAATAATGGTTGAAAAATTATGTTGTGTGTTGTTAACAAAATAAAAAGTCGATATTATAAAGACTCATACTTTACATACATTGTTATTACTTCAGAGTTAAAGCACACTTATTAAAACATATAACAAAACCAAGAAAGGACCGTGTAGGTATAATGTCCTTAGAAACTGGGAAACATAAACAACTGGTCCCAAAGCATCTACTTTGCCTCCCATTTATTTCATCATATCTAGAGTCCATTTTTGGAATATTCTACTTAATAACTTTCTTCCTGACCTAGGGAAATAAAACATACAAAAAGGGTGAGCTCAAATGCTCAGTAAGGGTAGACAAAAGAAATATCAATCACATCATATACATAAGCACGCAACTTTTTGAAAATCTTAACCTGCAAAAGAGATCATAATTTCGTAATATGGGATAAATCATAGTAGTGAAATATAATCCCAATAATCATAACATAAAACATGAAACTTTTTGGCATATACACATAATCATAGAGAATCATTTCTTATTAGTCAAGACTCATTTCCAAGACTATCTTAGTGGACAAAGTCCATTTCTGAACCGAGTTCACACCTCGTTTCAGTCCTGCTTCACTGAATCGGTATAACCTACCGTTCCAGCCATCTCTACCTCATGAGATATAAAATCTTTACCCAATGCATTGGAGGGAGATATAGGTCCCACCCATATCATAATGATACCATTCTTATGTGTGCCACAAAATCATAAACCATACATCATAGCATAACCCATGTAATAAAAATGGGAATCTTAAACATCGTGACACCGTAAAACAATTCATATAAGATAACAGAATTCATAAAAATAATTCCATCACAACATAATCAAATCAATGTAATAATAGGGATAGAAATAGAACCCTTTATTATCTTAGATGGAAAATAAATTTGATAAAACACTTGAACTCCATTCTTGAGGAAAATATCCTTTCTACTTTAAAAACATGTTTTCTTTCTTAACATGTCATACAATTCTAAACAAAAATAAGTTGATTAAAAATAAACTTGAAAAATTATAAAGGAAGATTCTTGGAAATAATGTTTTAAAAATCCATTCATGCCGTATATGTTTAAAAAAACATTCTTCTCGTACTTTTGTCGGAAAAGTCAAAAAGTACCTCGTACGAAAAATGACTAATGATTCCTTTCATATCATTTACTAAAAACTCACCGAAGGGTAAAATATGATTTAAACAATTGTAGGTGGATGGAAATAATATTACATATTGAGAAAACATGGATGTGGATGATAAAATACACCCCAGTAAATACTAAAGTATAAACAATCTTGGATAAAAATGAGATTGTGATATTTCCCTTACATTAGGTCCAATATGCTTTGTACGTGTCCGAAAATCATGTATAATGATTTAAATAATGTTATTGACTTATTACAGAATCATACTTATTTTTATGATATCATATATGGTCATATTCTTAGCTTCTTAGTAGTAATATTTCATTTCTACTTATTATTCGGGTGTTCATAACTTTTTGTTCTTATGCATGTTTTGTCGAATAAATTCTTATTCTTATCTTTAGGTTATAGATAACTCAATTCCAGAATGGTATTAGTGTAATATATATCATATTAAATCATTCAATTCATTTATATAATCATTATTAAATGAAGATCATGTAGAACGAGTCGCATCACATCGTGGAGACGATATTCCGTACGTACACACGAATGATGATATCGTTCCTATGATCGTTGAATTGTATTGGAGTGTATGTATACTATTTCAGAATTAGTATCACTTTATAATAGTCATTTATAGTCATTGTTTACACCATTATACCCCTCTAAGTAAGGTGGTGGTAGAAAATAGCTTACACCACGGCCTGGAGACAGTATTCCGTACGTACGCATGCGCGGTGATTTCTTTTTCCGCAGGATGGATAGATGGTGAAATCGGGTTATTTCATACTTATAATAACATATCAGTATATGTGTGATGCTGATGTTATTACTTCATAATGAAACAACTAAATAAGAAGAAGTGGAAGAAGAAATAAAGATGAAAGAATCGGTAAAGGACATTACCTCTTCTTTGAAGTGCTTCTTTGAGACCTCCTTTTGGGGCACTAAAATAGGTCTTTGAAGAAGACCAGATCCTCTAGGATGTTTCTCAGGATGTGGGGAGAAGAAATTGGCAGGGGTTAGCAGAGCATGAAGGCTCAAAGTGGTGTGAGGAAGAGAGGGAGGAGGTGCCCTTTTATAAGGGAGAAGAGGGGAACCTTTGGAATAACTAAAAATATTATTTTATTATAAAGTCAAATTATGTTTTTAACAGCTCCAAATTGATATATCTCTCAGATAAGGTGGGTAGGGGTCGATATCCTCTCATAAAATATATATTAGACAAGTTTAGGTTCCTATTTTAACCTTATCATTTAGATTTAACATTAAGTAAAATAATTTTACTTTTACCGTGTCTTCTTGTGTTCTTATACTATAATGTTAATAAACTTACAATAAGAAGAAAAAATAAACACAAGTTGTTTATTATTAATATACATAACCTTATCTAAGTCATTTTGCCGAACCATAGATTTTTAGGAGTAAAATAACAATTAATAATATAATATTTCTTTTAAAAACTATTTTATGTCAATTTTGACACTATTTTGTAATTGATTTTTGTGAAAATCATAACAGAATTATTAGTTAGAAAATAGTAAATTAAACCAATAATAACATATCATGTTAATCTAGAAAATTATTGTAATTCATAAAAAGTCTCAAATTACATTTATATTGTTGTTTATAATATCAATTATGTCAATATTTTATTAATAAGATAATTACTGTATCATCTTTGTGTCATAAATAAATTAAATTATTTAATGTCTAAAAATTACAAATAAACTACGATTATGTAGGAAATCTTTTTATATTTCTAAATAATATTTATAGTCGAATTTAGCTTATGTATAACCCCATAATAAAAATGATTTACTTATTAAACTTTGATTTTAACTATTTTATCCCTTCTTTAAATAAATTAATAATAAATGTCCTAATCTAATCCAAGTGGGCCTAAATGGTCATTTTTTATTCCAAAGGTTGTTTTCAGTCGAATTAAACTTGTCCAATAGAATTAGGACATGTGTAAGGGTAATAGTAATATCATTTTTACCCTTAATTACCATATTTACTTTTAACCGTGGTAAAAAAAGTAAAAAGTTACTATTCACTAAAAATTATGTTCATCTCATTGAACCACATTTTACATACTGACATCAGCCATGTCTCTCGTATTTTTGAAATTCCACTCACAGAAGCGGTAAAATTAAGTTTTATGAAAAATTCATTTTTTTAACTACCACTTAGTGGTTTCACTATTCATCAAAAAATGAACGTTTCCAGAAAAATACCAAAAATTAGTCCTAAGCTATATTTGATATTATGACTTTAATAATGATGTCTATTTTACCAAATTCAAAACATATCAGTTGCATTAATTAATTAAAAATTAATTCTCGTCGTCAAAACAAATAGCGTGTTCTTAATAGATAATAACTATAAAAAGATTGACAGTTGTTTATGTCTACTTTAAATGTGAAATTATATCCAAAAACCAACATTGTATTAAATTGTAAAAATATATTCTAAATATACTTTAAAACCAATCAAATTTATAATTTATCATTATTAATTATTTCTATTAAAAAGGTTGTTTTTAATTAAAATTTAGTAATTTTCACTATTCATCAGAAAATGAATGTTATCCGAAAAGTACCAAAATTTCACCCTAAGCTAATTCCGATATTCATAATACAGAAATGAAGTCCATTTTGAAAAATAAAATTTACAAAATATCACAAAGTGGTTATTTTAATTCATAACGGCTAGTTTTAATAATATTTTAATAGCATATCGTTGTTTAGTGAAACTTGGAATTGCGTAATACACACGCTATCGAGGAAGGTCATGATTGCGTGTAATGCAAGGCAAGTCAAGGATGCGTGTTGTGCAAGCTCCTTTTGGTGTAGCATACAACACAAGACATTAATGAAATTAAAAAGAATATTTTTCATAAAATCTCGGGGTGTTACATTCTACCCCCCTTAAAATGAATTTTTCCCTCAAAATTCGTCGGGGTTACAAATGGTTTAATATTAGAAAGTTTCTTTAATAGAAACCCACATCGTAAAAAGTAATACCAAAACCAATATTTAAAAACAAATGTATGAAATGTAACAGTTACCCAAATAAACTAATAACTGGGTTTCCACATAGGTGAAAATATGGATATGGAAGAGAAATCTAACCATCATGTTCTGATGGAGAGTGGTAGAGAACATGGCTATAGAAAGGCCAACAATCAAAAAGCCATAAATTTGTGACGATCTAAGGCACCATCTGATTCATTAGATATAAGAGCACTAGGACAACATTTTTGGTTTTCAGGATCATTTCCCTAAAGTTGATGAAATTGGAATTAGAAGAAATACTTTTGTGATTTTGGTATAGTCTCACCGTTTGTCATTATTTGGACAATTTCCACTTCATCTCTTAAACAAATGAAGTTGAATTCATGATGTGTTAGCAGATCATGTGATATAATGGTGGGTCTTTCCATCTGTCTCAAACTAAAGGTTAGAAAAGTTATCAAAAAATATATAAGTCCATCTATAGTGAGATTAATCATATATAGTTCCTAAAATGGACTTATACTTCATATATCATATTGCTTAATATAATAAAACTATTTTCTACTAAACATGGATTTCCTGTAGGCCAGTGGTAGGCTATAAAGGACAGTCGCACAACGGTTGTGGGTTCGATTCTCACAGCCTTGTCCGACGCGATGGGCTGTCGCCCATCCTGCAGGTTGTCCTTTTTCAAAAGCTATATTACTATAACATCCCATCAACAATATAAAAAAAGTTTTATCCTTAAACAATACTAAATAATTTCCATCATAATCCATTCCAATCTTTAGGATTATGTAAAATACTTCAGTCCAAGCTCATAGTATAAATAAAATGATCACGTGAATGCCATCATTTATCCCCCATATATCATAAGATATATGTTGTTGGTCAAATTACAAATATTTGAATACCTTAATCATGTATTCTCTTGAATAATGAATATCCATTGAACCTTAGTGAAAACATGAATGCAGTTAAAAGTTAACAGATTCCACATACCAAAATCCAAAAATTCTATATACTCAAACCATGATATAACCATCTCCTTATATCTGTCATGAGCTCATGAATACTATCAAATATATAATTTTCTCCTTATCCCTTCATTATGCGCATATAATCTACATTCCAAAAATATCTGATTAACCTTTAATGGATACTAGTAACATTAATCATACACTTTCAAAACTCAAGGAAAGACAACAGTGTAACAATCCTTAGATGTCTCTTTATTCAATAGTACCATGAGATTACATATACAACATTACACATGATAAACATGTAATCATTCCACTACATTCTTAAACCAATGACCGATCTTCAACAATTCTTTCATCTCACATATCATTTGTAGTCTCTTCATCATCATCCACATAAATACTACCCATACGACCATACTGATTCTCTTCATGAGACTTTCCCTTAGGGCATTGGTTTACATAATTCCCGTACATTCCACATTTAAAACATTTTACCATTGTTGATGTCATAGGAATACCATTATCCTCATCCCTGGTGTTAACTGAACCTTTTCCTTTGCACTTACTAGCTTTGTGTCCTTTTTTTCCACACCAAAAGCATCTTCCAGTTCCCTTGAATCATTCTCCTTGATGCCTCTTCCCAAATGATTTACATTGGAAAAATTGAACTTTCTTTCCTCGATGATCATCAAGAAACACCATCTTTATCTTATTAGCCGAGTTAGGAAACTTACCAAATTTTACTTTATTGATCATATTATCAGATTGATGATTCGACATAATAATGATGTTTGGACTTCCAAATCCCATTTCATTTGGTTGCTCAAGAATAATATCATTCCATTGTCCATCATATCCTCCATTATCGTGAATCATCTTGTTTCCAGCCATTTTCTAAAACCCAAAAAGAATAGTGTGAGAAGAAAAAATCATAATAAAGGGGGAGTAACTTCAATATCTAACATCTTTGGTTTAATCTAATATTGTTACCATAGTTCTAGGACTATATCCTATACGTATAATCATCCTTAGGGACATCCCCAGACATACCTTATAAATATCTCTAGGGATCTCACTAACATTTTCGCATCCTAGTTTCCAAAGGGTGACTAAACACATCCTCTGATACCAACTATAACAAACCATACTCTACATACATTTTTATTACTTTAGAGTTAAAGCACACTTATTACAACATATAAAAAACCAAGAAAGGACCTTATAGGTATAGTGTCTTTAGAAACTGGGAAACATAATCAACTGGTTCATAAAGCATCTGCTTTGCCTCCAATTTATTTCATCATATCTAGAGTCCATTTTTGGCATATTCTACTAAATAACATTCTTCCTGACCTGGGGAAATATATCATACAAAAGGGTGAACTCAAATGCTCAGTAAGGGTAAACAAAAGAAATATCAATCACATCATATACATAAGCACATAACTTTTGGAAATCTTAACCTGCAAAAGAGATCATAATTTCATAACATGGGATAAATCATAGTAGTGAAATATAATCCCAATAATCATTACGTAAAACATGAAACATTGTGGCATATACAAAAAATCATAGAGAATCATTTCTTATTAGTCAAGACTCATTTCCAAGACTATCTTAGTGGACACAGTCCATTTCTGAATCGAGTTCACTCCTCGTTTCAGTCCTATTTCACTGAACCGGTATAACCTACCGTTCTAGCCATGTCTATCTCATGAAATATAAAATCTTTACCCAATGCATTTGAGGGAGATATAGGTCCCACCCAACTCATAATGACACCATTCTTATGTGTGACACAAAATCATAAACCATACATCATTTCATAACCCATGTAATAAAAATGGGAATCATAAACATCGTGACATCATAAAACAATTCATATAAGATATAGGAATTCATAAAAATAATTCCATCACAACATAATCAAATCAATGTAATGATAGGGATAGTAATAGAACCCTTTATTATCTTAGATGGAAGATAAATTTGATAAAACACTTGAAATCCATTCTTGAGGAAAATATCCTTTCTACTTTAAAAACACTTTTCCTTTCTTAACATGTCATAAAATTCTAAAAAAAAGAAGTTGATTAAAAATAAACTTGAAAACTTGTAAAGGAAGATTCTTGGAAATAATATTTTAAAAATCCATTCATGCCGTATAAGTTTAGAAAAAACATTCTTCTCGTACTTTTGTCGGAAAAGTCAAAAAGTACCTCGTACGAAAAACGACTAAAGATTCATTTCATATCTTTCACTAAAAACTCACCGAAGGGTAAAATATGATTTAAAAAATTGTAGGTGGATGGAAATAATATTACATATTGAGAAAACATGGATGTGGATGATAAAATACACCCCAGTAAATACTAAAGTATAAACAATCTCAGATAAAAATGAGATTGTGATATTTCCCTTACCTTAGGTCTGATATGCTTTGTACGTGTCCGAACCTCTTGTATAATGATTTAAATATTGTTATTGACTTATTAAAGAATCATACTTATTTTTATGATATCATATATGGTCATATTCTTAGATTCTTAGTAGTAATATATCATTGCTACTTGTTATTCGGGTGTTTATAACTTTTTGTTCTTATGCATGTTTTGTTGAATAAATTCTTATTCTTATCTTTAGGTTATAGATACCTCATTTACAGAATGGTATTAGTGTAATATATATCATATTCATTAATTCAATTCATTTATATAATCATTATTAAATGAAGATCATGTAGAACGAGTCGCATCACATCGTGGAGACGGTATTCCGTACATACGCACGAGTGATGATATCATTCCTATGATCGTGGAATTGTATTGGAGTGTATGTATACAATTTCAGAATCAGTATCACATTATAATAGTCATATATAGTCATTATTTACACCATTATACCCATCCAAGTAGGGTGGTGGGGTAAAATAGATTACACCACAGCGTGGAGACGGTATTCCGTACGTACGCACGCGCGATGATTTATTTTTCCACAGGATGGATAGATGGTGAAATAGGGTTGTTTCATACTTATAATAACATATCATTTTATGAGTGATACTGATGTTATTACATAATAATTAAACAACTAATGAAGACGAAGTGGAAGAAGAAATAAAGATGAAAGAATCGGTAACAGACATTACCTCTTCTTTGAAGTGCTTCTTTGAGACCTCCTTTTAGGGCACTAAAATAGGTCTTTGAAGAAGACCAGAACCTCTAGGATGTTTCTAGGGAAGTGGAGAGAAGAAATTTTAAGGGGTTGGCCGAGCTTGAAGGCTCAAAGTGGTGTGAGGAAGAGAGGGAGGAGGTTCCCTTTTATAAGGGAGGAGAGGGGCACCTTTGGAATAACTAAAAATATTATTTTATTATAAAGTCAAATTCGGGATTTAATAGCTCCATATTGATATATCTCAAAGATATGGTGGGTAGGGGTCGAATTACTCTCATCCAATAGAATTTAGACAATTTTAGGTTCCTATTTTAACCTTATCATTTAGATTTAACATTAAGTAAAATAATTTTACTTTTACCGTGTCTTCTTGTTTTCTTATACTATAAGGTTAATAAACTTACTATAAGAAGACAAACGAACCCCAAGTTGTTTATTATTAATATATATCACCTTATCTAAGTCATTTGTCTGAAACTTAGATTTTTAAGAATAAAATAACAATTAATAATATAATATTTTTTTAAAAACTATTTTATGTCAATTTTAACACTATTTTGTAATTGATTTTTGTGAAAATCATAACAGAATGATTAGTTCTAAGAATGTAAATTAAATCAATAATAACATGTCATATTAATCTATAAAATTATTGGAATTTATAAAAAGACTCAAATTACATTTATTTTGGTGTTTATAACATCAATTATGTCAATAATTCATTTATAAGATAATTACTGCATCATCTTTGTGTCATAAATAAATTAAATTATTTAATGTCTAAAAATTACAAATAAAATACCTTTATGTAGGGAATCTTTTTAGATTTATAATGAATATTTATAGTTGAATTTATCTTAAGTATAAACCCATATTAAAAATGATTTACTTATTTAAATTTGATTTTAACTATTTTAACACTTCTTTAAATAAATTAATAATAAATGTCCTTATCTAATCCAAGTGGGCCTAAATGGTCATATTTTATTACTAAGGTTGTTTTTGGTCGAATTAAAATTTTCCAATAGAATTAGGACATGTGTTAGGGTAATAGTAATATCATGTTTACCCTTAATTACCTTATTTACTTTTAACCGTGGTAAAAAAAGTAAAAAGTAACTATTCACCAAAAATTATTTTCATCTCATTGAACCAAATTTTACATACTGACATAAACCGTGTCTCTTAGATTTTTGAAATTCCACTCACAGAAGCGGTAAAATTATGTTTTATGAAAAATTCATTTTTTAACTACCACTTAGTGGTTTCACTATTCATCAAAAAAATGAAAGTTTCTAGAAAAATACCAAAAATTAGGACTATGTTATATTTGATATTATGAATTCAAAAATGATGTCTATTTTACCAAATTCAAAACATATCAGTTGCATTAATTAATTTAAAAATTAATTCTCATCGTCAAAACAAATAGCGCGTTCTTAAGTGATAATAACTATCAAAAGACTGACAGTTGTTTATGTCAGGTTTAAATGTGAAATTACATCCAATAACCAACATTTTTTTAAATTGTAAAAATATATTCTAAATATACTTTAAACCCAATCAAATTAATATTTTATCATTATTAATTATTTCTTTTAAAAAGGTTTTTTTTAATTAAAATTTAGTAAATTTCACTATTCATCAGAAAATGGAAGTTATCCGAAAAGTACCAAAATTTCACCCTAAGATAATTTCGATATTCCGAATCAAGAAATGAAGTCCATTTTAAAAAATAAAATTTACAAAATTTCAAAAAGTTGTTATTACTATTCATAACGGCTAGTTTTAATAATATTTTAATAGCATATCGTTGTTTAGTGAAACTCGGTATTGCGTACTACACACGCTATCGAGGAAGGTCGCGATTGTGAGTAATGCAAGGCAAGTCAAGGATTCATCTTGTACAAACTCCTTTTGGTGTAGCGTACAACACAAGACATTAATGAAATTAAAAAGAATATTTTTCATAAAATCTCGAGGTGTTACAGATATCGTCTGTAGTCTAAAATGACTGATGATGGTTATTTTGATAGTAAGGATTGTTATGATTAGTTTTCATGGGGTATGTTATAATCTCAAAGAGGCATGTGGAGTTTTTTGATGAAGGTATTTTATAAAAATGATTTACATGATTGATGAACATGAGATATTTTGCATCTAAATGAAGAATTTTTTTTTGACTACACATTTGTGGAAAAAACATTTTATAGATCACAATGTTGGTGAAGTATTTCTTGGAAGATTAGTTTATCCCAAATATGGATGATGAAAAAGTTGTGAAGTGTTTATTAAATGATTGTATGATCACATAGAGGGTGTTTATTGTATGTTTTGGAGAACAATATTCATATCTACACATGATGTTGTGATGAATGTTTTATGACCGGGTAAGTGGAGGTGTCTAGATACATTACCGAGATGATCATCATCATGTGTGTCACACAAAAGTTAATGTTGGACAAAGTAAGAAAGACCAATCCATTTTGGTGGATGTTGTAGACTTATTGTAAAGGGTGTTTTGTAGGTACAATATAGTGATTCCATCTATGTCATAGCTTCTACTCCACATCATAGATGATATTTTGTTGGTAAATCCATATTATGTCCATTACTTATTCTCCATGAATATTGCAATGTGTTGATGGTTACAAAAAAATGATAGAGGTTTTAAAAATAAAGACAAACATGGCTACTTAGCCTATCTTTCATGACCCAATTTGTGTGGGAGGTTGATCGACCAAAATGGGAACTAGCAAGGATAGGTTTCCATGAGGACAATTGATAGATAATGGTCATGAATCTGGGGAGGTGTTCACACCCCAGATTAGTAATCTATATGAAAAAAATATGAAACACAGAGGTATTGGAATAATATATATGGATAACTTGTGGATGATGTTGGGGGCGACTATATTACTCACAATTTTTGAACCAGGGGAGGTGATTTATTTTATGTTGTATTTATTTTTGAGGATATAATGATGTGACATGTAGTGTTCTTAGGATATTTTGTTGTTTAGTTTACAACAAAATATTATTATAGATAAGTGAATGTCATCTATACTAAATTATTTGAGGTTCCAATGAAATATAGATAACTATGATGGATATAATATTTTAAAGGGGTTTTAGTTCCACTATAACTTTTGAGATGTCTACATTATAGAAGATAAGTGATTCACCATACCTCTATTAGAAAGGAAGAAGTACATGCCACATCTATGCCTTGAATCATGGAGGGTTAAAATTCAAAAGGTGTATATAATCAATAGGTTTCCTTTACTACTTGAGGACAAAACATGGATATAGATACTAAACCACAACAAAATAAGATTCATGTACCAATTATTTAACGTTTTTGATCATGTAATTGATGAGCTTGTAAACTGAAGCATTAAATGTAACAATAATGGATATGAAAAAATATGTTCATCTACTTAAAATTTTATAGGTGATGTTGCTACAAACTTTTTGTGTCTTAATAGAGGAGTTCCTGTATACATAAAATATAGTTCTGGTAAAAAATAATTATCCTCAATGTTGTATGAATATTTATTCTATAGTTTCCATAACCATACTATATTGATGTCTAAATAATGTGAAGGATGCTTCCAATTAGATATAATCAAACATCAGAAGATCAAAAATAGGTGGAGTTACATTATAGTAATTTAAAACATGCCATATAAATGTAGTTCTACATTTTTGGTAGTATCTCCAGAAACAAAAATAAGTGTTGTTATTGCATGGATCTAGGGTTTCCAAATAAAATTTTTGACACATTTTCATTCCATTATTTAAATTGAATGCTTGGAAGGATCTTAAGTAAGGATCCATTCCATCCAAGTCATTGTATTGAATTTTTAAAAGGGGAATTATCTATAATATAATGGGAGTTCTATAGAATGATATCTCATTAATGTATACAATGATATACATAAATCAATGATATCATGGACAGTTTATCCCAATGAGGGAAAAAACTATTGGGGAATTGGAATTCATTGGAGGTTGATACAAGGTGGAGAATAAAGATTTTATATTATATTAAAAGAATAACGTGATGTTATTAAAGTGTCAATATGAAAATTATATATGTTGCTACATCAAGGTGTTTTAAAAGAGGTTAAAGAATAACCCAAAAAACAATATAGATATTATTAATACCTAAAGATAAAAGAAAATAGTGTGATTCATGTGAAGGGTTTGATGAGTCCATAAACTATGAAGGTGATCCTTTCCATCGACAGTGAGCCAATGAAGGAATAATCGATGGTTTTCCTATTGGGAATGAATGGTATTTCCTATTTTTGTTTACTTTTGTGATCTTTGGAGTAGGAGTGGCTGAGAATGAACAATTGAAGTGTAGTGAGCTCATAGTTATGTTGGTTCATGTTATATATCCATATTATAATACATTGAGTATATGGGTGAGGGTGAATCAAGTAATTACTTGTGTCAGTATATACATAATTCATACACAAAAAAATATACCAGGAAACCCTAAGCTAATGTGGTTGAAGCGAATAACAATGTAACCCTAAAGGATGAGACTTCATGATTCATAAAGGGAAGGTGAAATAGTTATAAGAGAAATTATTGTAACTTCATAAGATTTTCATACTCTTATCCACACCCCCACTAGGAAATGTCATGTAAATTCCCTTATTATTTTTTCAAAACACACCATAATGGGAGATATAAAATGGACCATTTCAACTCATTCTACCAAGGTGATTATAAGAAAACCATTTTTCATGTTATAATGTCCTTTGGGGGATATTAGGCCAACACAACACTATATTATTTATTTGTTCTATCAAGCCATTCTATCAAATAGATAATAATAATAAGAATACTCACATGGAAAAAATATTCCATATGCCGAGATAATGTAACCAAGAAATCTCCATTTTTAATGTGTGAAGTAACTCTACCTGATATACACTTCCATTTAAAAGTAAATGAATGTTTTGAATGTTGTCAAATAAATTATAAAATATCTCATCAATGAACATAAATTAAGTAAATAAAAAATATTTCATAATAAATTTTTATAAATATTCTAAATGGAGTATAACTCACCCAAAAATAATATGTTGTCCATATAAAAAACAACAATTTCTGTTCTACTCCTACTAAAAACAATATTATACCATGTAAAAAATAATCAAATTAAAGAGAAAACTAATCTAAAAATTTATAAAAATTTATTATATTTCATTAATAAATGATGTAGAAAACATACATAAACAAAATATATAATTAATGATGACTAACTGCTCTCCCCAAGCATTCTCCAGGAACATTAAAACGACACAAAATCATATTAATGAAAATTACCCTTGATCTAATTAAAAGTATTATTATGTAAAATGTTTATACGAAACATATGAAATCCTTTGGATGTATGTTTTTGCATTTTAAAATACCATTATGAGTTTCTACTGTTGTTAATATTGTCATTGAATAGTGATCACATGCTTAGTATAAATACAGAGCTTTAACAAATCCAATTTACTCCGACAACGGAAGAGATGGCCTCATCTAGTAGAATTTCTCCATAAAAATCCCATTTGTTGAAGATCAGAAATGAGTCAGTTTCATTGGGAATAAAATTTTACCAATCCCAATATGAGCTTCAACACGTCAAGCTCAAATAGAACCGCCTATGAGAGAAGTGGAAGTTGAAAGAGATTACCACCCGAACGATGATATCTGAGCCACCCTAAGAGTCTATCACCATCGCACACCTTACCCTTCAGTCATATGCGAGTGTTGTAAGTGGTTATGTAATTAGAACCTATTACTATTATTATGTACATTATTTTTGTATAGAAAATATAAATTCATTTTATTATTGTTACTTTGTAAAATGTTTTTAAAGAAAAATTAGAATTTTTAGTTAATATTCAATTATGAAATATATTTTTTATGAATTAATTATTTTTTTGAGTTAAATAATATTTTCATAAAATATTTTTACAAAATTAATTTTTATTAAATATAAATGATTTTATAATTTTTTGGAATAAAATTGTAATTTTAATTATGTTTTGAAGGCAGTTTTTATCAAAACCCATGAATTGTCGATTAATGTTTGTTTTTATTTTCAAGGTAGAAACTCACATATTTAGAAAATTATTTAAATAAAATGAATAATATTTTGGGAATTAGGACGTTGAAATTATTTAGCAATGAATTTTTCATAATGTTATGAGATAGTCGAATATTTTGGGTAAAAATAAAATAGAGTTTAAATATATAATGTGATCTATGACATCTTAATTACCCAATAGTGATGTAATTAGATACTATAAACATTATTTTCGGCGAATATATTTTTTACCATTAAAATATTGTGATTTTAGGTTTATTTTATTTATTTACAAAGCCTTAGTAGACCCTCCAAGACTTATAAAACATTTTAACATTTTTAAATGATTTAATTGAGTGTGTGACTGACCTCAACCTAAGAAAGACTAATATTTTAAAATTTTCTGACATTGAACATATAAAATATTGATTTCTAATTCCCTTTTGAAAAACAATGTGAAAAAACCAATGTGTGGTTTGTGGTTTCAATTACTTTAAAATGTGGTAACCCAAAGCTAAATAATAAATAATTCCCTATTCTTTCCTATATAAACCAACCCAAGCTCTAACTTCCTCTTAAATAAAAGACTTCAGAGTTCATCCAAAATCTTCCCTCCTCTCTTTCAAATCTTCATAAGGTTCCCCAATCACTCAAGAAGCCACTCCCAGGCCCCTCCCAATCCTTTGGGACCACACTTCCAAGTAAGAGATCTATTCATTTCTCATTTTGTCCAAATTTCTATATGTTATTATGCCCTCTTAATTTAAAATAAAAATTATGGGGTATGGTACTTCACATCCCCCATAATTCAATACATATTATTTAATAATGATATAACCCTTTCCCCATCATTAATTCCTCCTATTACACTGGTTACCGTGCCGAAATTCTGTAAGGGATTGCTTCCTTTCTTTTTTTTATCCATGTTTTTTATATTGTAATACCATCTTATTTTCAATTATAAATGTTGGGGTAAAATTTCACTCCTCCCCTATATTGTGCATCTTATTTAATAAGAATGAGATACCCATTTCTCTCTCATTAATGCCTCTCATGTACACCTTTTACCATGCGGAAATTCCGTATAGGATTTCTTCCTCTTTGATTTTTTTTCCAAATTTAATAATGTTGATATGCCCTTTTTTCAATTAATAATATTGTGGGTATGATTTTTCACCTACCCAATATATATCTACTTACAGTTTAATGATGATAGACCCCTTCTCTCTCATTAATTCCCCCCAAGTACACCTGTTAAGATGCCAAACATCGGTAAGTGATTTCTCTCTCTTCATTTAAAATCAAGAAATTATTTTGTATTTAAAATATAAATTAAATTAAATATGTTGTGACATGTATCTATATGAACCCATTACTGTCAAATTCATGTAAATATGATGAGACAACCCTTACACTATATTCAACCATTTTTATGAATTCATATGTCAGGCTGTTATGGTAACAAAATTGCACCAAGATTTTCTAAGACAAAGTCATTGTATCATGAATACCATGCCCAATTACTTATAAAGGGTATTCACCTTTATTCAAGTTTATATATTTATTATAGAGTTTATTTTATGAATTAATCATTCTTTTTCCATGTAATAAATGATAATCTTTAATGATTCAATGTTGTATGATCCATGTGGAACAATAAGGAATGAAATGAATTGATTAAGAAAGGTGTGCTCTAATAGCATTCCAATGCATTGGGTAAAATTTATTGACAAGATAAATTAAGTGCATGAGGTTTTTACTCATTATAATTTAGGTGAAATGAGGGTTTTCTCATGATTTAAGTGTAATGTGCCTTGGCACATGCTAATACCATGTTATGAGTTGATTCAACATTTCCATGTGACGATAATCAGGTTATATCATGCCTTCTGGTTCATCTATATATTATACTCAATTTATATTACTATTTCCTAACATGTAATGTATTCATCATTTAATGCCTTGTTTACTCCATTACTGGGCTTTATATCTCACCCTTTTCTTATGCATGTCCTGAGGTTATCCTTTTCAATTCTAAGTACGGGAGAATTTTTTGTTCATGGAAAGGATGTTTTCAATAAATATGGTGTGTTTCATGTTTTAGTTGTTATGTAATATTACTTAGTCCCAAATACACTAACCATTTCAATCATCTTTCTTTTATCACGGGAATATTTTATGTAATACATCATTTTTAAGTGTGTAATAAAGAGCACGGTCGTTATATACATCACATTGTATACCCATCACAATATACGAAGTCCAGCATTATTTAATAGAATATTCATCAAATCCATTACCAATGGAATAACATCAATAAAGATAATAAAATGGAAAGGCGAGGTTAAATACTGAATTATTATAACCCTTAATGATTTTGAATAAATTTTATTTAAGACAAGTGATTAATTAATATATTTCTCTATGAATAAAAAAAATATGATATATAAACATTATTTCTCTATTAACATCATAAATTTTTGAATAAATTAAATTCAAAAACTCAGGTATATAATAGTAAAACTGTGTGAAAAAATACTTTTTAAAAATAAATAGGAAAATGTTTATTATATAAAAATTTATTTTTTTTGAAATCCAATTTTTTTTACATTGACTGTATTTGAATTATGTTATTAAATGTTTATTTGAATTATCATAATAATGTAAATATATAATAATATGATATTTTTTAACATATGTTATTATATGTAATTAAAAGATTAATATAACATGTAACAGTAATAAAACATTTATTGATAAATATAAACTTCGTAGTAAATTGAATATTAATTTAAATATAGTTATTCATATATTATATTAATTTTATGTACAAATATTATTAATATGAATATTATAACTAATCCTCAGTGGTCAACTAGAAATACCACCCATATTGGCCCTTCACAAGGCTTACAGAACATTCTAGATCACTAACGGGTACTGATCAATCACCATTGTGTCATACAATGAAATATCAATACAATTTATCCCTCAACAAACATATTATAAGATAAAAACCATCATCATATCACAACATATACACAATGATACATGATATATCAAACCAGAAGACCATAAATTTAATATCTAGAATCTATATAACAATTTCTAGGTAAAAACATATAAATACATAAAAATGGAACTCGTTGAATCCCATTGGTAAATATCCATGTGATAACATGTAGCAACTATCCCAACCCACCAGAAATAAACATGAACCATGAGAGTCACCATCTATAAGATGTTGTATCTTTTAATTGTAAACTAAATGAACAAGGGTATAAACACCCAATGGAAAATATTTTGGTGTGATTATTAAATATCATTAGGATACCACTAAATAATATATATGATGTCTATCCATATTCAGAAATTGTTTTTTTTTTCAGAAAAAATTTTCAAATATTTTGAATGAAGTCATTTTTCTTTTAAAATCATCCTTTGTTTTTTTATTTAATTACATTCAATATTGATATAAATAAAAATATGACATAAAAAATGTTAATGAGTTATAATAATTTGAGTAAAATATGATTCAATAATCATTAAATATATCAATAGGGAGAAATAAACATTTCAAATATACTTGTGTATAATGTATCCACAAACCCCAATTGAAAAATCACATCAAAAGAGTGTACACAACTTAGAAAAACAATAATCACAAGAGAATATAAGTTAATTCTAAATTCCAAAAACCCTAGTTACCTAGAATGGATTTAAATTGTCATAAATTGAAACATGGGAACCTCCTCTAGTTTAGAAAATCTCCACTTGGGCTTTCATATAACTTGTTTTCCCTATACACTGAATCCTTCAAAATGCTCTTTTACATAATCATTACATTTAAGAATAGAAAACCATTTTAATGACCCATTTCCATGGGACATCCATTTAATTTCAAAGACAATTTTTTTTAAAAAAAATTATATATCCATCATCTCTATATTCATCCATGAAAAAACATTTTAATTTCTAAATAATATTTGGGGAATTTTACAATACATATCTGGTGTATCGAATCATTTTCAAAAAATTACCATATAAAATTATGTTTTATTTCTATAAAAGATAAAATTAACATCTCTTGAAAATAATCAATTTAATAATTGAATACCAATTGAAACAATATGCCCGCATAACATTCCAAGGGATAGACTACTAGATAGATACACTTACCAAAATATTAATAAAAACGTCATTTACCTATTGACTAGTCCTAGGAGAGTATATCATATTCTCATGAGTATTGATTTGATGAAAAAAATCATCTATACATGTCCATGATATATCTGGATATCTAGTACCGTAATTATTTAAACACATGGAGATTAAGAGAATAAAATATATTTCATAATATCTCACATTATAGATTTCAACAAATATATATCTATACTTCCCAACAATCATGATGATGAACCAATGGAAAGTGGGAGATAGAGAGAAAAAAATTACAAAGGAGCTTCTAAAATAATGGAAATCATATTAGGGTCAAGGGATGTGGTTTAATGGAGTTAACATATTATTTTGGGATAAACTACTTATTACTGCATAATGAAATGCATGATTGATGGTGTCATCTATCATAAAGAAGAATGATTTTTGTAGGAACTGAGCCTTCACCTACAGGTCTTACAATGACTATCTGATTGAATATTTAGAACTAAATGTATTTTTCTAACTAGAATCATCCAGCTAGTTATCTTCACCACCAGGATGGATGCCTTCTTATACCACTAACCAAAATGATGGAAATTTACCATTATATGAATCAATTTGAATTATAAATGTCAAAACATAGGATTTTAAATGATTATACTTATTATAATTTGATAATTCTTCCCACCATATAGAAATTCATTCCCCATAGAGGTTCAGGGTTGTGGACCTGAAAAAATGTTCTGTAAATTACTAAATCATCAATGCCTCATTATATAAGGCCTCATAGATTTTTCTACCACACTCTAGTATCAGTCAATAGAAAGTGTTCATAATTCTATATATTTCCCTAAAATATTATGGAACTATATAAAAAACCTTTCAATCAATGATAAGGAATGTTCACATTAAATATCCTACCAATAAATCATGTGGGATCGACCTAGCATATACTTCTATAGTTGGGAAACGTGGAACACATCATATAGGTATGTCTTATGAGTAGCTCAGTGTACATGATAAGTCACCCTCATGAGTTTGTATATTTTCTCAAATGGGATGACATAATGAGGATTTAACAAACCCTATGTCTTGAAACACTTATTCCATAATCTAGGAAAAACTCTGAAGAAAACCAGATCACCTTCTTTTGACTAAAAAAGAATAAGACACCAATCAAAATATAGTTTCTATTAAAAAAAGTCTATCACTAGTGCACCCCTCATATATTTCATAGTATGTGTGGTATCCAAAATATTGTCAATATAAACATGGAATAACATCTACCCTCTCCCCATCAATGAGTTATATGTGAGCCTTCCCATAAAACTTATGCAATGGTTCTATCTTGATGAAAGCCTGTTAACTCTTTTTATATGCACAATTAAAATACATGTAGATGTTCTTATAAGATACAATAAATTCATGTATGGATAACTCTTTTAGTCAGTACATCTATATAGTGATGATAATACATGATCAACATAAACTAAGAACTCATTTCTACCAAAAAATCCCACTCCAAAAATAGGATGTGAAGTGATGTAGATTTCAAAAATTTAAAAAATGTCATACCATCATGTACAAAAATCTCCCTCATATATGGATTCCCAATATCCCCTAACTTCTTCAACCACATGATTTTTATGTAACAAACTAATTTTTTGAGTTGATCAATAATCACCCATATTTTAGTCTTACAACTATAATAGAAATGTCTTCCAATCAAAATATCCATCCCCTTATCATCCTATTTAAATAAAATAAATGGTAAATGATGAAATAAACCAAAATTCGTTTTATATTCCACCATGATTATATGACAAGTAAGGCATTGATGACCAAAATCAACAATTGATCGTCTCATTCTTGACCACAAGGAATGATGTATCTGGTCAAGATTTATCTTGGAACCTCTTGGGATCACATAAATGATGGATCGATATATAGTTTAAATATATTATTATCTTATATATATCGAAACTACCATCAAGCCTCAAAATTTAAAACCACCATCAAGAGATATAGATCACTCACTTTGGTATCCCTACAATTAATATGTCTGTTAATGTGAATACACTATCCACCCATCAAATTTCCATGTCGTAGTAGATCACCCATAGATAATCCATCGTAAAATATATGACAATACAGATATGTTAGTTCTTCATTCTTCTAAGTTAGTCTAAACTTACAAGCCCGTCACAAACCACTCTTACACTCATTTATTCACTATCGGAGTCAGGGATATTATTCTAAAATAACATATGACCATGTTTCCTTTTATAAGGGGCTATAAAAAATCAGAATAAAATATATGAAGGTAATGTAATTTGAATCACTGCATCAAATTTAGATTCCTCAAATTGATGATATACATTAAACTCTTATTATTTGAGTACACTATAAACCACTCCACAAAGTAGGAGTTGTGCCACCTTTCTAGAGCATACATAACTACCTCCAATTCAAGGTCATGAAATCTTTATTTCTTTTCTTTAGGATTTAACTGGTGAAAGCCTTAAGCTAATACATGTATTCCCTGTATCAAACACAACAAAATCCCATATCTGAGGAATCATAGTAAAAATAATATCCCAAACTTATCTCAGGAAGGATTAGGACATGAGGATAATTCATTATATCTTTAAAATCCTCAAAAACTATATGAAAATATTCACACACAAAAAGCTGACACACTTATGGGTTAATTCTATTATAAGAGAGGAAACATTCAAGAATTACTAACAAAGATCCTATAATTACCAGTTACTCCCAAGATATTTATTATCTCAGACATAATTTTTGGATGCTTCCATAACATTGATAGTTATATATATTTTCGGTCCACTAATATATTTTCTAGAAATAAAAAAATCACATCTCCTGAAAATTGTACCCCTTGACTCCAAAACTCACATTTAGATAAAATATATTTCTATGATGGAATTATATGATTATAAGAATGAAAATTACATATTTATCATGGTACTTCTTTGAGATATAACAAACAATGATATCATTAATAAAAAAACCACAAAATAATTCAATAATCGATGGAATATTCTATTAATTAAATCCATAAACATCCTAGTGATATTATTAAGGCAAAAAGATTGACCAAATACTCATAATTCTCATATGTACACCTAAACTACATATTAGGACTATATTCTTATTTGAAACTCAACTGATGGTACCACACTCCCAAATAAATCTATTAAAATCATCAGGATCCATTAAGTAGATCATGAAGGTCATCAAATTGTGGAATTGGATATTTTTTCTTAACGATGAGTTAGTTGAATTTATTTTAATAAAAAAATAGTCAATCTTTAATACATTATTGTAAAAGAGTATTGGAGATTCCTATTTTGAAAGGATTGGCTAAATAAATTCTTGGACTCAATATTCTCATGTTGAACCTTTTATTCATTCATCCCAGAAAGTTCTATATGAGATGAACATAAAGAAATGGGTGTTATCCTTTGAAGTAAGTCAATTGAGAACTCAACATCCAACAAGGGAATTAACTTTGAGAAATAGTCTTGAAAAACTTAAGCATAATATGACAAAATCACTAGAATAGGTACACTAAAATATGGATCATGACAATCAAAAATATTATCTCTAAATTCTTATAAAAATAATTCATCACTAGTGGAATCTGGGACATCTCTCTTAGTTATAAGATCTCACAAACCTTGAAATACACAAATTATTTTATAGGAAAAAATTAATTATAACATCTGAAGATATGAAACATACTTGTATTTATAACTAATAATCAAATTAATTTCATAGAAGAGGTAAAAGATATCATTTTCCAGTACTAAAAATTTCCACATATTTTTTCGGCAATCATCACCCATCATTTTGATCATCTAAACCCCTGCTATAATTTTTTTCCCAGTGAAGTGTAAATATTCACCAAGAATGGAATAAGCTCTTCACACATAAATAATGAGTCCAAAATACTTGGTTTGATATATTGATGAGTATAAACTATATCAAATAAGACCATAACCATATAAAATAAAATAAACACCATAACTCTCATGATAGCTAGTCCTACCACTGAATCAAATAGTGAAACATAAATTACATAGATACATTCACACTCATCATGCCATTTCTTTGAAGAATATGAATCACGCTAGTAATGAGGTTGATTTGACACCACTTTTGTTGTGTCAGATCTAAACGATGATTGTAACACCCCGTAATTTTAAATTAAGATCATCATATTAAATTTTGTATGTGATAAAAACCACAAAGTGTAGATAAGAATGTAAAATCCATAGATTATATGGAATATTTAACATTATAAATATTTTACCTAAATTTTATGTCTTTTAAGGTATGAAATATTGATTTATAATCAATTAGAAACATCATTGACATTTATTGGATGTCTTGTTCTACATGTATGACTGAGTTTACCTAATAATAACAATATTTTTTTTAATTGGAAATTATTTTCTAGCCAATAAATTGAAGGTTATGAATAGTAATATCTAACTAATAATATTTATAGGTATATAAAATTAAAATTAATATATTTGATACATAATTATTAAAAATTTTAGAAACAACCATTTGAATATAAAAGAAATGTTTATATAAAAAACCATTTTTTTTCTCAAAAATGTGTTTTATCTTTATAAATTAAATTAACAACTAAAAGTAACTTATCATTATTAAACTTATATATTATATATTCAATCAAATTTTTCATTATTCATCTAATATATCTAATATTCATAATATAAGAATAATGAAAATCCAATTTTACGTATAAAAATACGTATTTTTTAAAGGATATTTTGACACATTTTAATAGTGATCTTGTTTTAAAACTATTTTTTGAATAATTTTTTAATTATATATGAAACAAAAAAGCATAATTTTAAAAACTAATATATCACATTTATATAATATTGGAATTATGTTATTTTGATGAGAAATTCTATTTTATGGTGAATATGGAAAAATGATGAATACTAATTGAAAACTACCTTTTTGTCCAATGAATTTGTAATGATAAATTTTCTTCTTAATGATTATTAATTTCATAATATCTGAATTATAAATCTATCAATCCTATTTATATCATTTGAATTATTTTCATATTTATCTTTATTAACAAAATTATATAGTTCTGAACATTTTAAATTACAATACTTGCTTTCTCACCACTATTATGAGATTAATTTTAAATTAAATTCCACTATTTATATTAGTTTAAATTTAAAAAGTTTAATTGATATTTAGAATATGAATAATTTCTCATTTATAAAAATTTCTAATTAATTTTTGACAAAACTAATTAGTGAAATCATTTTAAATTAATTACTATCATTAAGGTAAAATTTATTTTAAACTAAAAAATTTACAAAACATATTTTATATAAATATTTAGGCCACAACACATAATTTATCTAGTTTTGTGCATTTTATAATCAATTTATAGTTACATAAATTGGTACACACATATTTGTTTCAAAAATGTCATATATGCCCTCTCCCCAACATATAAAAGGCCACCCCACATCGCAACTTCTTTACACAAATAATGCCTTTTGGATCATAAAAAATGTTACAAAAGAATTTAATAAATTACCTCCCCTGATACTATAAGAATTAGTTTTTCCAAAAATAAAAGCTATCATTTTTAGTGAAAACATAAGGAAGAAACACGAAGAAGTTGTAATGTTTTTCAAATAGCATTTTTATATAAATTACTTGTCCACATCTTTCAATTATTTTTTATATAAGTCTTTTATATTAACCTAATTATATTCCATGAGATGAGATGTTTTAATGTTTTGTTTATGACTGAAAAACAAATTATTCCATAAATTGGGTTTTAAAATCCTCATTCCTGTGTACAATATTCTCCCACCGCATGAATCGACATCGTTCATTTTTTCATTTAGACCTTTCAAGGTCAGTAATAATGATTGAAAAACAATATATATAAATATATAAATGATATTGTTGGTATTTAAGATATTATTATTATTCTTTAGATATTATATAACACATACCTTTATCATTTCCATTTTTTGGGAACCTGATAATGTCAATCATGTTTACTACAGACCACTGCCACATGAAGCGATGTGATTTGTTCACACTTTACAGAGAATAAGTTAAGAATAAGTTTACAAGACTGAGTTTTATCAAATAAAAATAACAATATTTTATTAAATTACGATTATATCATCACCATTAAATTATAGTTTACTAATATGAATAAATAAATTATTAATATATATGGTTACATAAGAATAAAATTACTTTTTTGTTACAAAATAATAGGTAGTTAAAATAAAAATCAATTTAATATAAATTAAATGTTTTTATAAAAAACTATTTTTATGTGCCTAAAGGTATTTTAACTAAGTAAATTAAATTAATTACAACCATTTAGAGTCTATGATGAAATTAATTTATTTTATATTCAATAAAATATCTTCACAATGATAAAATAGATATTATAGTCATAATAAAAGAAAAAAATAAAATATTATTCATAAAGTTGTATTTTTCTAAAAGAATTTTTTTACGTATTTTAATTGAAGATATGATGTAAAAAAAATTTGATAAAGTTTTAAATTTTATATGAAAATTAAAAATAGTTTGTGAAATATTTATATAATCATTATATTGGTGTTATTTTTTCTGGTTTTTCTATAAAGATTCATTTATTGATAAATATTGCAAATTACAAGATTTTAGTTGCAAACTACCTTTTTGCCTAAATAATTTATACTGTTAAATTAAATTTTTAATTGGTTTTAAAGTTAAAATATATAAATTTTAGATCATTTAATAATAATTTTTTCATTAGAATAATTTTCAAATTGAATTATAATAATAAAAAATTAAAATCTTTTGAACATTTTCACATTAATAAAACTACTTTACTTCCACTTCTGGGGAATTAATTTCAAAATAAATTATGCCACTTATGTGAGTATTATTTAAAAAAAAATACATATAAGGAATCAGTATTATTTATGATTAAAAATGTTGTAAAATTAAATTTCTAACCATAATGATTATCAAAAGAAATTTAAATTAATTCTACTGATTATGTATAAAATTGTTCGCTAAATGGTTACAATTATAATATAAGGTGTAAAAATGATCGAAAAATTATAAAAAAAACCAATTTTTAGTACATATTTATGCCTTAATCATTAATTTATAAAATATTTTCCATTATATAATATTTTTTTAGTAAGAAACAAAGTAACACCAAACATATTCTAAAAATACCATGACAGTCCCCTCCCCCACTTATAAAAGGAAACTACATCTCTCAAATTTTCCACACTTATCAAGAAATTTAGCTCATTCAACCACTTTCTAGATTTATTCCCAAATTACCATCCTTAATCATAGATTCCATATATTTTTTTATAGTGGTAAACATTCATGTGATTTGTGAACTTCAATATAAGATAACTGAAAAGAGGTAATGTGATTCTAAAAGTGTTTTTATATTATTTCTTTCCCCACCTTTTGGAATTAATTTTATATAACACTTCTATAATAATTAAAATATCTTATATATACATAGATTTTTTTTATCAAGTATACGACCTAAAACCATAAAAAATTCCATAAAATAGTTGAGTATATCATCATTCATGTGTATGGGAGACTACCTCCTTGCGAACTGAGGTTGTTCATTTTTTAATTACATCATTTAACTATTTGGAATATTGATTTATGTACTAATAATATATTTTATTTATGATAATAAAAATTTTATTATTATTATGGAATTATTATATAACACATACCATTATTATTTTAATTATATGGGATTTCGATAACATCGTTCGTGTGTACGGAAGACTACCTCATCCGGAAGTGATGTGATTCATTCATGGTTTACATTGAATGTATTAAGAAGGGTTTAAATAAATATGTTATATATTTGACAAAATAATATTATCTAACCATAATATATATATATATATATATATATATTTAAATTACTTCTTCTTATTTAAATATACCGATTAAATGGAATCTTTTTTCATCCGTACGTACGACCTACCACCTCTATAAATGGTGTATTTAATTTCCTATCATTGAATTTTATGGATTTAGAAAACAAAAAATAATGAATATATTTGATATTAATATCATGGTTTAAATTCAAAATATTACTGCACAATGATAAATTTATGAGGACCAAAAGTATAAATATGAAAAACAAATGTGAAAAACAAATCGATAATTACCTGAAACACAATTTTAACATTGAATTGTTAATAAATGGTTAATAAAAAGTTATAAAAAAACCATATATGGTATGATATATATTTATATGGTTATTTAATATTATATAATTATATTATATTTATTATATAGGATATATGAAAAATTATAAACGAAGTTAATTTTTAAAGTAAGGGTTTTTCTTGAATAACATTTATTTCTGTGAGATGCATGAAATATTCACCATATTTATTTGTTTTATGGTTTATATACTTCCCATTAATGTATTATATAATAATTTTGAATAATTTAATTTGTATTTAAATATACATATTATTTTATATCTTTCATTGGGTCTATGGTTTCAATGTTACCTAAATGGAAAGGTATTTTTGCCGTAATTTTCCTTCTTTGAGATGTTTATCTTGTCATACACCTATATGATTTAATAAGGAGTTTATATTTCAACAATGGCATGTTATAAAAATAAAAATATTATTTATTGATATTAAAACATTTAATTCATGTTATTCTTTTATGGTTCATATGATTCAAATTTACCAAAGGGGTAATAGTTTAATGTTACAGTCACATCATTTATTAGGATTGTTTTTGATTTAGTATCCAATGTAGAAATCTGAAGATCAACCTATAAATAATTTTCATTAAATTTATTATTATATTTTTATTTCATAATAACAAATTATTGAATTTTATTTTTCTCAATTTATTTATTTAAGAGTTCAAGAAAACATTGTCATGAAAAATCATATTTATGATAGAAAACACTTTTACTTCCAAAACAATGTTTTCAAAAAAACAAATTTAAAAATGATATTTTAATAATATTTAAAAATAAAAGGGTTTTGAAAAAAATTTATGAGTAAATTTATTTTTATAATATTTTTAAATATTTTTTTATATTGTTTCAACGTTATTTTCAAATAAAATTATTTACAAAAAGTTTTAAGTTTAAAATTGTTTTTTAAAATAAAGAGTAAATTTTCCTAAATAATGCTTTTAATAGTTTTTAAAGGTATTTCTATTCATCAATATCAAAAACCCATATTGATAGTTATCCTCTACTTGGGATATTATTTATTATTACAAACATTATTCATTTTTTGGATAGATTATTATTGTTTCAAATAGATTGTTACGGACCCCAGTTTCTTTTCCATAGGTAAATCAGGGTTCAAAGTGATTTTTATAGAACCAATTTATTTTACAAGTGTTAATTTTGTTTCAAATATATTGATATCAATCAAATTTATTTTATTTGTTTTTATCATTTTATGAAATAATAATAAATATTTTTATGAGTTTTTTGTTGAAGTGAATGATCTATATATATATTATTGATGTCTTGTTTCGTGGATATTATACATTAAAAATAGTGTGGCCCAGATAGCTCTGGGTGAACCCATTACAACTTAACATGGTTAGGACTAGATAAAAATGAGTGTACACACCACAAATTTTCATTAGCTGGCCTATGAAACACCTGGTAATCTTGTTATATATAAAATGATGGTTGTACCTAGATAGTTCTTCAATGCATTGGGTAATGATTATATAGAATGTGTATAATGACCCATACTTTACATATATTGTTAATACATCAAAATTTAAGCACACTTATTACAACATATAACAAAACCATGAAAGGACCGTATAGGTATAATGTCTTTAGAAACTGGGAAACATAAACAATATGTTCATTAAGTGTCTATATTGTCCCCCATTTATTTCATCATATCTAGAGTCCCTTTTGGCATATCCTACTAAATAATCTTCTTCCTAACCTGGGGGAAAGAAAACATACAAAAGGGTGAGCTCAAATGCTCAGTAAGGGTAAACAAAAGAAATATCAATCACATCATATTCATAAGAACATTACATTTTGGAAATCTTACACTACAAAAGAGATCATAATTTCTTAACATGGGATAGATCATGGTAGTGAAATGTAATCATAATAATCATAACATAAAACATGATGCTTTGTGGCTTACACATATAATCATAGAGAATCATTTCTTATTAGTCAAGACTCATTACCAAGACTATCTTAGTGGACAAAGTCCATTTCTGAACCGATTTCATTCCTCGTTTCAGTCCTATTTCACTCAACTGGTTTAACCTGCCGTTCCATCCATGTCTATCTCATGAGATATAAAATATTTACCCAATGCATTAGAGGTAGATATAGGTCCCACCCATCTCATAATGATACCATTCTTATGTGTTCCACAAAATCATAAACCATACATCATAGCATAACCCATAAAATAAAAATGGGAATCTAAAACATCGTGACATCATAAAACAATTCATATAAGATAAAAGAATTCATAAAAATAATTCCATCACAACATAATCAAATCAGTGTAATAATAGGGATAGAAACATAACCCTTTATTATCTTAGATGGAAAATAATTTTTATAAAACACTTGAACTCCATTCATGAGAAAAATATCCTTTCTACTTCAAAAACACTTTTCCTTTCTTAACATGTCATAAACTTCTAAACTAAAATAAGTTGATTAAAATTAAACTGAAAACTTGTAACGTAATCTTCTTGTACATAATGTTTTAAAAATCCATTCATGTCGTATAAGTTAAAAACACATTCATCTCGTAATTTTGTCGGAAAAGTCAAAAAGTTACTCGTACGAGAAACGACAAAAGTTTCCTTTCATATCATTTACTAAAAACTCACCGAAGGGTAAAATTGAATTTAAAGATTTGTTTTTGGATGGAAATAGTATTACATATTGATGAAACATGGATGTGGATGATAAAATACACCATAGTAAATACCAAAGTATAAACAATCTCGGATAAAAATGTGATTGTGATATTTTTCCCTTACGTTAGGCCCGATTTGCTTCGTAAGAATCCAAACCTCCTGTAAATTATTTAAATAATTTCATTGACTTATTCTAGAATCATAATCTTTGTTATGATATCATATATTGTCATATTCGTAGCTTATTATTAGTAATATTTCATTGTTACTTGTTATTCGGATGTTTATTACTTTTTGTTCTTATGCATGTTTTGTCGAATAAATTCTTATTCTTATTTTTAGGTTATAGATACCTCATTTACAGAATTGTATTAGTGTAATATATATCATATTTATTTACTCTATTCATTTATGTAATCATTATTCAATAATAATCATGTAGAACGAGTCGCATCACATCATAGAGACGGTATTTCGTACGTATGCACGAGCGATGATATCATTCTCATGATCGTGGAATTGTATTGGAGTGTATGTATAATATTTAAGAATAAATACCACTTTAAAATAATCATATATATTCATTATTTACACCATTATACCCATCCAAGTAAGGTGGTGGTGGAAAATAGATTACACCACGACGTGGAGACGATATTCCGTACGTACGCACGCGTGGTGATTTTATTTTCTGTAGGATGGATATATGGTGAAATAGGGTTATTTAATACTTATAATAACATTTCCGTATATGAGTGATACATATGTTATTAATTCATAATGAAACAACTAAAGAAGAAGAAGTGGAAGAAGAAATAAAGACGAATGAATCGGTAACGGACATTACCTCTTCTTTGAAGTGCTTCTTTGATACCTCCTTTTAGGGAACTAAAATAGGTCTTTTAAGAAAACCAAAACCTATAGGATGTTTCTAGGGAAGTGGAGAGAAGAAATTGGTAGGGGTTGGCCGAGCTTGAAGTCTCAAAGTGGTGTGAGGAAGAGAGGGAGGAGGTGCCCTTTTATAAGGGAGGAGAGGGGCACCTTTGGAATATCTAAAAATATTATTTTATTATAAAGTCAAATTCGGGATTTAATAGCTCCAAATTGATATATCTCAAAGATAATGTGGGTAGGGGTATAAATCCTCTCATCCAAGAGAATTTACACAAGTTTAGGTACCTATTTTAACCTTATCATTTAGATTTAACATTAAGTAAAATAATTTTACTTTTACGGTTTCTTCTTGTGTTCTTATACTATAAGGTTAATAAACTTACTATAAGAAGACAAACAAACCCCAATTTGTTTATAATTAATATATATAAAAATATATAAGTTATTTTGCCGAACCATAGATTTTTAAGAATAAAATAACAATTAATAATATAATATATTTTTTAAAGCTATTTTATGTCAATTTTGAGACTATTTTGTAATTGATTTTTGTGAAAATTATAACAGAATGATTAATTTGAAAAATGTTAATTAAAGAAATAATAACAAGTAATATTAACCTATAAAATTAGTGGAATTCATTAAAAGTCTCAAATTAAATTTATTTTGGTATTTATAACATCAATTATGTCAATACTTCTTTAATAAGATAATTAATCCATCATCACTGTGCCATAGATAAATTACATTACATAATGTCTCTAAATTACAAATAAAATACAATTATGTAGGAAATCTCTTTATCTTTCGAATGAATATTTATTGTTGAATTTATCTTATGTATAACCATATATTAAAAAACATTTACTTATTAAGATTTTATTTTAACTATTTTAACCCTTCTTTAAATAAATTAATAATAAATGTCCTAATCTAGTCCAAGTAAGACTAAATGGTCATATTTTATTCCTAAGGTTGTTTTTGGTCGAATTACACTGATCCAACAGAATTAGTACATGTGTTAGGGTAATAATAATATCATCTTCACCCTTAATTACTCTTTTTTACTTTTAACTGTGGTAAATAAAAGTAAAAAGTTACTAATCACCAAAAATTATTATTTTTAATATCATTGAACCAAATTTTACTTACTGACATCAACTATGTCTCTTGGATTTTTGAAATTCCACTCATAAAAGCGGTAAAATTAAGTTTTATGTAAATTTGCAAATTCTCCTAGGAGGTGGGTAAAAGACAGTGAAAAGTTCAATAAAAATTTTTATATATAAAAAATTATTATAAAATTACACCAATGAATTACATTGATCTTATATAGGTATTATGTATCAATTTTGACCTAAAATAAATTTAAATAAAATAAATAATTATTTAAATAAAAAGTCAGTTTTTAAATAGTAACCCAGTGTTTTCACTATTTATCAAAAATTTAATGTTTCCAGAAAAATACCAAAATTTCACCCTAGGCTAATTTCGATATTCCGAATCCAAAAACGAAATCCATTTTGAAAAATAAAATTTACAAAATTTCAAAAAGTGGTAATTATTATTCATAACGGGTAGTTTTAATAATATTTTAATAGCATATCGTTGTTTAGTGAAACTCGGTATTGCGTATGACGCAAGCTATCAAGGAAGGTCACAATTGAGTGTAAAGAAAGCCAAGCTAGTGTTGTGTGTAGTGAAAGATTCCTTTGATGATTTATATAACATAAAAACAAAATATTTCTCATAAATTTCTCAGGTGTTACATTCTACCCCCCTTAAAATGAATTTTCCCTCGAAATTCGTCACTTTGTAACAAACAAATGAGGATACCTCTCCCTCATCATATCATCAAGCTCCCATGTAGCTTCTTCTAATTGGTGGTTCCTCCATATAAACTATCACCAAGCGTGTGGTCTTGTTCCGTAAGACTTTTTCACTACGATCGATAATCTCTATCGGCTTTTCTTCATAAGATCGTTCTTGTTCTTGCGGTTGAACTTCTGAGCTGAGTACATTTGAAGGATCAGGTATGTACTTTTTCAGGAGAGATACCTGGAGCACATTGTGAACTTGAGAGAGATTTAGTGGAAGCGCCAATCGGTAAGCTACCTTACCAACATGATCCAGTATTTCGAAAGGACCGATATAGCTAGGGATAAACTTTCCTTCTTTCCAAATCTCATGACCCTCTTCCAGGGAGATTTTTCTAAGAACACTTTATCACCCACTTCAAACTCTAAGTCTTTTCTTCGGTTGTTGGCATAAATGTTTTGTCAAACTCTGAGCTTCTCTTATGTGTTGTTGAATAGATCTAACCTTTTCTTCCATCTCATCAACAAGATCAGGTCCTAATAGCTTTCTTTCCCCAACTTCATCCTAGCAAGTTGGAGTCCTGCATTTCCTTCAATAGGGAGCTTCATAAGGAGCCATCTGAATACTAGAGTGAAAGTTATTATTATAAGAAAATTCCACCAATGGTAGGTGTTGATCCCAACCACCTTTTAAATCCATAGAGAAAGCTCTCAAGATATCTTCTAGAGTTTGAATTGTCCTCATAGACTGACCGTCTGTCTGAGGATGATAAGCAGTGCTGAAACTCGACTTTGTATCTAGAGTATGCTGAAGACTTCACGATAACATTGAGGTAAACCTTGGATCCCGATCAGATATAATAGAAAGTGTTACTCCATGCAATATTACCACTTCCTTTACATATATCCTGGCAAGCTGATCAAGAGAAAAATCCTCTCTAATAGAAATGAAGTGTGCGGACTTTGTAAGATGATCAATTATGACCCAGATAGCATTATTAATTTTGGATGTTTTAGGAAGCCCGGTGACAAAGTCCATAGTGATGTTTTCCATTTCCATTTGGGTATGGGTAATGGTTGTAACGTCCCCTTAGACTTCTGTCTCTCAGCTTTAACTTGATGACAAACTAAGCATCGAGAGACATATTCAGCAACATCTCTTTTCATGTCATCCCACCAGAAGCACACTTTCAGGTCCCTATACATCTTCGTGCTTCCAGGATGAATAGAGAATGTAGATCTATGAGCCTCATCCATTAGCTCCTTCTTTAATTCGGGGATGGGAGGAACACAAACCCTATTCCCGAACTTTATTATCACATCACAATCAATGTTGAATTCAGGAAAATTTATCACCTTCATTTATAACTCTACATCATCTTTTTGTGCCTCTTTAATCTTTAAATGTATAGATGGTTGAACATTCATTTGAGAAAGATAATATTTTCCCCCTTCCATTATAATTCCATGATCCATCCTTTGTAAATCCATAAATATTGGTTATTTTTTGATCCTCATCATAGATAAAATGGCATGGTCTTGTCGACTTAATGAATCTTCCACCTTGTTTTTATTCCCAGGGTGGTAATGGATTGAGCAGTCGTAATCCTAAATCATCTCCAACCATCTTTTTTGGCACATATTCAACTACATTTGTGTGAAAATATACTTTAAACTTTTATGATTAGCATAAATGTGACACCTTTCTCCATAAAGATAATGCCTCTAAATATTTAATGCAAAGACAACTGCAACTAACTCCAAATCATGATTTGGGTAATATTGCTCTTGGATTTTCAACTGTCATGAGGCATAAGATATCACCATATCATTTTTCATAATAACACACCCCAATCCCTCCTTGGATGCATCACTGTATATCACAAACCTTTCTCCACTACAAGGAAGTGTGAGTACAGGTGCACTGGATAAACTTCTTTTCAACTCCTTGAAATTCTCTTCACATTCCCCCATCCACACAAAATTAAACCCTTTTTGAGTCAACCTGGTGAGTGGATTAGATAATCATGAAAAATAATTCATAAAACATTGGTAATATCCAGCCAAACCAAGAAAACTTCGGATCTTAGTTACTGTTGTTGGTCTCGACCATCTTTCGATAACCTCTGTTTTTGCTGGATCCACAAATATCCCCTATTTTGAGATTGTGTGACCCAAAAATGAATCTTTTTGAAGCCAAAATTCACACTTGGTAAATTTGGAATAAAGCTTCTCCTTTCTCAGGATATTCAATATAATTCTCAAGTGATCATCATGTTCTTCCTTTCTCTTTGAATATACTAGAATATCGTCTATAAAGACTACCACAAACTGATCAAGATAGTCTCTAAAGACTCTATTCATCAGATCCATGATGATAGCAGGGGCACAAATGGAATCACTATAAATTCATAGTGTCCATACCTTGTACGAAAAGCCTTCTTTGGTATATCCTCCCTTTTGAACCTTAATTGATGATACCCTGAATGAAGATCAATCTTGAAAAAGTATTGAACTCCGCGTAGTTGGTCAAATAAGTCCTCAATGCGCTGGAGAGGATATTTGTTCTTGAAAGTGATCTTGTTATGTTCTCAATAATCAATGCAGAGTCTCATTGATCCATCTTTCTTCTTAACAAACAGAACAGGTGCTCCCCAAGGTGACACACTAGGGCGTATGAACCCCTTATCAAGATTCTCTTGGAGTTGCTTCGTCAATTCCTGCAACTCAATTGGGGCCATTCTATAAGGTGTCATTGAAATAGGTAAAGAACCCGGTATGAGTTCTATTGAAAACTCATCTTCATGATTTCGTGGAAGACCCGTTAATTCCTCCGGAAAGACATCGTCAAACTCCCGTACAATGGGAATATTCTTAATCGTGAGTTTCTCACCGACCATTTGAGATAAATAACCTTCATTTAGTGGAATCAATACCCATAAGATGGATGAAATTTCCATTGGAAGGTTGTGTTCATTCATGCATCAATAGATGATCATAGATTGATCTGGAATATGAAATGTGACTTCCCTTCTTTGTCAATTGATTAGAGCTCCATATAAAGAAAGCCAATCCATGCCAAGAATCACATCAAATTCCACTATAGAAAGGATAACAAGATTTTCAGGAAGCACATTCCAACAAACATCAATCGGAGAAGAATTATAAACTTTTGATGCTACTATTGTGCCATTAAGGGTTGTCACAGCTAACTCAACATCTAATTGTTGAGGTAATACAGTGATAACCTTAGAATCTTCTTCAAGAATAAAAGAGTCAGTGGATCCAGAGTCAAATAAAACATTTTTTACTTTAGAGTGGATGGTATGCGTACCTTTCACCACTTCGTCGTACTCCACATCAATGATAGAAATTGCATGTGACATTCCTTTATCTTTAGCCTTAAGAGTGTTTTGACGTCGACCATCATCATCAAACCTTGGATTCGGGAAATGATTGGTATAATGCCCCATTTTCTTGCACTTGAAACATTGAAGTGTAGTAGGTTCATTATGTGTATCCCTTCCTTTGTTTTCATCATTAGACTTCTTCTTCCCATAATTGCGGCATTCAAATGCCTGATGACCTTCCTTTCCACATTTGAAACATTTACTTGTCCCTTTAAGACAACTCCCTCCATGTTTCTTTCCACACTTTGAGCATAAGAGAAAGATCATCTTCTTTTTAGTGTGCTCTTTAGATTTTCCTTTGAATTCCATTTTCCTCTTCTTATCAAACCCTTATGACTGATGTGTTACTCCAATATCCATCTCAACTTTGAGAGCACATCAAACGATTTCCTCGTAGCTATGTAAGTCCCTTATGGCTAACGCCCATCTAATACTTGGTTTTAATACATTAAAGAATCGATTGATCTTACTTTCAGGTTGGATAATAATCCCAGAAGCGTACCTTGAAAGTCTTGTAAAATTTGCTTCATAGGTACCAACAGATTCATCATCCTTTTTCTTTAGTTCAAGAAACATCTACTCTATCTTTGTTCGGAGAATACGAGGGAAGTACTTATTGAAAAATAAGTTCTTGAACTCGTCCCATTCCATGGAATCAATTTCAACACTTGGCCTCGTATTCTTGATAAGATTCCACCATTGATCACCATCACCTTCCAAACGATACACTACTATGATGACTTTATCATGTTCAGAACATTGATGAATTGAAAATATCTTTTCAGTAGTACTGATCCATTGTTAAGGAACTAATGGATCAGTAGACCCGCTGAATGAAGGTGGACGCTATCTTATGAAGGATTCAAAAAAATGTTGCTCCTTCCTTTTCTCGTTTGGAAGTCCAGCTTGATTCATAGGTTGAGAAATTTGTTTGAGCCTGGATACAAGATTTTTCATTCCAGCTCCCATAACATTTGGTTGCTCAGGGGGACAATCATTGCATTTCCCGTCTCATTCCGCATTAACACGGTTCCTTCGGGTTCCAGCCATTGACTAAAACCAAGAGGAATAGTGTGAACAACAATAATTATAATAGGAAAACCACATAATCAATAATAAAATTTCACACTTAAGGTCTTATCCTATATCATTCATGGCCATTTCTAAAACACTAAGATTGTGTTCTATGCTTAGACTTATCCTTATGATTCTTACTAAGGGTTTCACATCCTAGTTTCCAAAGGTTGAATATACCTTTCCTCTGATACCAACTATAATGACCCATACTTTACATACATTGTTAATACTTCATAATTGAAGCACACTTATTACAACATATAACAAAGCATTGAAAGGACCATATAGGTATAATGTCTTTAGAAATTAGGAAACAAAAACAACTAGTTCATAAAGAGTCTACATTGTCTCCCATTTATTTCATCATAACTAGAGTCCCATTTGGCATATCATACTTAATAACCTTCTTCCTGACCTGGGGGAAAGAAAACATACAAAAGGGTGAGCTCAAATGCTCAGTAAGGGTAAAAAAAAAGAAATATCAATCACATCATATTCATAAGAACATAACATTTTGGAAATCTTACTCTGCAAAATAGATCATAATTTTATAACATGGGATAAATCATGGTAGTGAAATGTAATCACAATAATAATAACTTAAAACCTGAATCTTTGTGGAATACACACATAATCATAGATAATCATTTCTTATTAGTCAAGACTCATTTCCAAGACTATCTTAGTGGACAAAGTCCATTTCTGAACCGAGTTCATTCCTTGTTTCAGTCCTGTTTCACCGAACCGGTATAACCTGCCGTTCCAGCCATGTCTATCTAATGATATATAAAATCATTACCCAATGCATTGGAGGGATATATAGGTCACACCCATCTCATAATGATACCATTCTTATGTGTGCCACAAAATCATAAACCATACATCATAGCATAACCGATGAAATAAAAATGGGAATCTTAAACATTGTGACATCATAAAACAATTCATATAAAATAAAAGAATTCATAAAAATAATTACATCACAACATAATCAAATCAATGTAATAATATCTATAGAAACACAACCCATTATTATCTTAGATGGAAAATAATTTTGATAACACACTTGAACTCCATTCTTTAAAAAAAATATCCTTTCAACTTCAAAAACACTTTTCCTTTCATAAAATGTCATATAATTATAAACTAAATGAAGTTGATTAAAAATAATCTTGAAAACTTGTAAAGGAAGCTTCTTGGAAATAATGTTTTAAAAATCCATTCTTTCCGTATAAGTTAAAAAAACTCTTCTCGTACATTAGACGGAAAAGTCAAAAAGTACCTCGTATGAAAACGACAAAAGATTCCTTTCATATCTTTTACTAAAAATGCACCGAAGGGTAAAATTGGATTTAAAAAATTGTAGGTGGATGTAAATAATATTTAATATTGATGAAACATGGATGTGGACGATAAAATACATCCCAGTAAATACCAAAGTATAAACAATCTCGGAATAAATTCGATTGTGATATTTATCCCTTACCTTAGGTCTGATTTGCTTCGTAAGTGTCCGAACCTCCTGTATAATGATTTAAATAATGTCACTGACTTATTCCAGAATCATACTAACTGTTATGATATCATATATGGTCATATTCTTAGCTTATTATTAGTAATATTTCATTTCTACTTGTTATTCGGGTGTTTATTACTTTTTGTTCTTATGCATGTTTTGTCGAATAAATTCTTATTCTTATTTTTAGGTTATAGATACCTCATTTCCAGAATGGTATTAGTGTAATATATATCATATTTATTCACTCAAATAATTTATGTAATCATTAGGCAATGAAAATCTTGTAGAACGAGTCACATCATATCGTGGAGACGGTATTCCGTACGTACGCATGAGCGATGATATCATTCCTATGATTGAGGAATTGTATTGGAGTGTATGTATACAATTTGAGAATCAATATAAATTTACAATAATCATATATATTCATTCTTTACACCATTATACCCATCAAAGTATGCTGGTGGTGGAAAATAGATTACACCACGGCGTGGAGACGGTATTCCGTACGTACGCACGCGCGGCGATTTCGTTTTCCGTAGGATGGATATAAGGTGGAATAGGGTTGTTTCATACTTATAATAACATATAAGTATATTATCGATACTGATGTTATTAATTCATAATGAAACTACTAATGAAGAAGAAGTGGAAGAAGAAATAAAGTTTAAAGAATCGGTAACGGACATTACCTCTTCTTTGAAGCTCTTCTTTGAGACCCCCTTTTAGGGGACTAAAATTGGTCTTTGAAGAAGACCATGACCTCTAGGATGTTTCTAGGGACGTTTAGAGGAGAAATTTTCAGGGGTTGGCCGAAATTGAAGGCTCAAAGTGGTGTGAGGAAGAGAGGTTGGAGGTGCCCTTTTACAAGGGAGGAGAGGGGTACCTTTGGAAAAAACTAAAAATATTATTTTATTATAAAGTCATATTCGTTTTTAAATAGATCTAAATTGATTTATTTAGAATATAAGGTGGGGCTGGATCGACATTCTCTCATCCAATAGAATTTAGACATGTTTAGGTTCATATTTTAACCTTATCATTTAGATTTAACTTTATGTTAAATAATTTTACTTTTACCGTGTCTTCGTGTGTTCTTACACTATAAGGTTAATAAACATACTATAACGAGACAAACAAACACCTAGTTGTTTATTATTAATATATATAACCTTATATAAGTCATTTTTCATAACCTTAGATTTTTAGGAATAAAATAACAATTAATAATATAATACTTCTTTTAAAAACTATTTTATGTCAATTTTGATACTATTTGGTAATTGATTTTTGGAAAAATCATAACAGAATGATTAATTATAAAAAAGTTCATTAAATCAATAATAACATGTCATATTAACCAATAAAATTAGTGTAATTAATAAAAAGTCTCCAATTACATTTATTTGGGTATTTATAACATCAATTATATCAATACTTCATTAATAATATAATTACTACATCATCATTGTGTCATAAATAAATTAAATTATATAATGTCTAAAAAGTACAAATAAAAAACCATTATGTAGGAAATCTATTAGCTTTCTAATAAATATTTGTAGTCAAATTTATCTTATGTATAACCCTATATTAAAAATTATTTACTTATTAAACTTTGATTTTAACTATTTTAACCCTTCTTTAAATAAATTAATAATAAATGTCCTAATCTAATCCAAGTGGGCCTAAATGGTCATATTTTATTCCTAAGGTCGGTTTTGGTCGAATTACACTTATCCAATAGAATTAGGACATGTGTTAGGGTAATAATAATATCATTTTTACCTTTAATTACCCTATTTACTTTTTACCGTGGTAAATAAAAGTAAAAAGTTACTATTCACCAAAAATTAATTTCATCTCATTGAACCACATTTTACTTACTGACATCAACCGTGTCTCTTGGATTTTTGAAATTCTACTCATAGAAGGGATAAAATTATGTTTTATGTAAATTTTAAAATTCTCTTAGGAGGTGGGTAATAGACGGTGAAAAGTTCAATAAAAAATTTTATATATCTAAAATTATTATTAAATTACTTCAATGAATTACATTGAACATATATAGGTATTATGTATCAATTTTTACCTAAAATAAATTTAAATAGAATATATAATTATTTAAATAAATAATCCGTTTTTAAATAGTAACCCATTGTTTTCACTATTCATCAAAAAATTGAAAGTTTCTAGAAAAATACCAAAATTTCACCATAGGCTAATTTCGATATTCCCAATCCAAAAACGAAGTATATATTGAAAAATAAAATTTAAATAATTTCAAAAGGTGGTAATTACTATTCATAATGGCTAGTTTTAATATTATTTTAATAACATATTGTTGTTTTGTGAAACTCGGTATTGCGTATAACGTAAGCTATCAAGGAAGATCGATATTGCGTGTAAAGAAATTCAATCTAGTGTTGTGTGTAGTGAGAGATTTCTTTGATGATTTATATAACATAAAAACAAAATATTTCTCATAAAAGTCTTGGGTGTTATAATGTGAGCCGTATGTTTATTCTTGGTAAAAGTTTTTTGAAATTATTTTATTAATATGGTGCTCCATGTTATCTAAAAGTGTTTAATTTTTTTATGGGTTGATAATGTTTCTTATTATTCAAATTGATGTCCCATGACTATTTATTATTGATTATGATGACAATTTCCTTTACCATGTTTTTATTTTTGATGATCCAGATATTAATGTATAAGAGTTATTTTATGATACCCTCATTCTCTTTGATAATTTTACATACCATTATATACTTCTTATGGTTAGTAATGACATTCAATTTTTAATTATTATGTTTACCCATACTGATCAGTTTTGATAACCCTTATTATGTTTTCTTTTCCGATGGTTATAATCCAAGAGTATGAACATGTTGTGTGTGGAGGAGATTTCATATGAATGATAATGATGAATTTGTAAGAAATATAAAAACATGGGTTATGTGGGATACATTTTATTTTTATGAATTGTAAATTATTTATGTATGAGTTTTCCTAAATTCAATAAAACTCTAAACATACAATTTCATAGAAAATGTATGTGATTGATGGTATCCTTATGATGATTTTTGTTTTGGATAGAAAAATATGGGATATAATTTTCAGCATCATATGCTGAAATATAATGTTCTTGATTTTAGCATAGGATCCCAGAGTGTGGGTACTAGGATGTTATAATTAAATATATAAAATGATGATCAATATTTACTTTCATGGGATTCTAACTAATAGAAATGTTGAAGATGACCAGATTTACCTCATTCATGACACACCTTGGAAACAACATTTCAATCATGTTTTTGTGTCCCTTTTCTCTACATTGTCAACAAACCACAAGAATAATTCATGAATAATACTACACACAATGTCTATTTCTTTGGCACTTGTAAGCATGCTTCCACTTCTGGTCAAAAAAATGAACTCTAGCTACCTCTTTCGTTAATTGATACTCTAAAGAGGCATGTCATCCCACCTACATCAACCTCCACCACATATACATTATCCATAACCTTGTAAATGGTGGTTATGCACATAATATTAATCATTGAACAGATAACAAGATGAAACCCCTTCTTTAACATATATTTATTTATATTTTAATCCACTATAAGATCTGGTGAGAGGTGTGTGAAATCAGAAAACTGAGTAGAATACTCATTGGTAGAATTATATAAATATTCCATTGTAATGAACTCTCATTCCTACACCACTCCATGATTTTCTGGATATAAATTTTGATTAATAACACTCTTGAAAGTGTCCTGGGTGATGTATTCATGAAATTGGTATTTCACAATAGATTCCCACCAATTTTTACCAATCCATTTTTGAATTTTAGTAGTGATACAATCCATGTGATCTTCCTCAGTATTTATGTAGGGTAAAATTTTATCAAGACTTGTGATCCATTATTACAATGCATTAGGTGTCGTGTCACTATGAAAGATCAGTGGATACTTCTTATTGAATCATAAAGCATAGTCTACAATCAATTCTATTCTGATTCTGGTAAATTGGTCCACAGACTATATCATTCAAACTATAGTTCACCCATATATTGTGTGAACTGGAGGATTTTCAAGTGGGGATTTCCCCATAGCTTCCTTCTTAGCATTCAGAGTTGGAGTTCCCAGAGGATCTGTAATCTATACAATAGGATGATGCAAATAAATTATAAAAAATGAAATTCATTTATTATAAAATAAATTTTCAAAATGTATATCAAATGGAAAAAATAAACAAATATGATTGAAAACCCAAGACAATACATGGTAAATGGAGGTTGGACATGAAATTGAGTTGGCCAGACAGACTCCGACAAGAGCATATGAGTTCTGAAAGTCTTATCTCAAGTCTATCAACAAACCATAGAAACAAGAGGTTGATACATAGTCCTGTGAATATTTTTAAATAGTATCAAAACTCATTGATACCAATTTGTAAAAGATGAACCTAGGATACCCAATAATGTCAACCAAATTGGCGATAGAAAAGGACTGATGTGCAGTACTTATCAACATGGTCTAGTGATCAATCACCATAGAATCATAAAAACACACATTGGAATTATTTAACTCTATAAACACATATGTTATGGTATAAAAATAATAATAACCGTACAAAATATCAAAATATTAATCATTTTTCACCACTTCACCAAATGTCCCCACAATCTACACCACTGAATGGTATCATAATCTATAAGATTCATCCTCCACATGATGCTCTTCCCTATAACTATATACAATAATATAAAACATATAAATAACCAAAACCAAAAATATGTTTTGAGAACTAATTATTAGTAGGATTCCATTTTAGAATCTACAAAATCTCTATCCATATAAATACATTAGTTCCCAAATAAAATATATTTCATAAATATTTAAAAAATAATTTTACATATAAAATCTACATTAGTTTATGTTTTAAAGCGATTAAATGTTCAAATTAAAAATATGATATAACATATATCAATAAGGTATAAATTGAGGAGTGAAATATGTTTCCGTAATCAATTATAATAAAAAGTGAAAAAATAATCATATCAAATAAATATGCACATAATTTATCCATAAATAACCCAAGGGATAATAAAAAATATATATTTAATAAAACTATGAAAACAAAAAATCAATATGGTATAATTTAAAATTATTTTCAAGGATCCTCATTTAGTATGGAAGGATTCTCAATAGAAACTGTTACTTCAATATAACATAACCTAGTGGTTGCTAATTCCAATTGGGATCACAAATATCAGGTTTTTTCCAATACCCCATAGTATTCTGAATGTTCTATTAAACCATCATCGTGATCATGAAGAAAACAATTTTCATAATACTATTCCAATGAAGCTCCAATTTATTTCCATAGACATATTTTCATAAAACAATTATACATTGATTGATTGAGATTTCATGTTTGAAAATGCATTTCGATTTCATAATAATCCATTAGAAATTTTATAAAATGTATCATCAATTTCAAATGATTGTAAATAAAACCGCAATTAGAAGTAATTTACATATCCAAAAAAGATCAAATTTTCCACTCATATGTTTCAAATAATAAGTATCATAAATCTAGAACCAAATAAATTATAAGAACTCAATTCATTCTAATGGATAAATTATAGTATAAAGACATATACTACATGATTTGATAAAGACCTCATTTCACTCTAGAATGGTGTGGGAATAGAAATAATATGATCATGAAGAACCACAATATGAAAGAATTAATATAAATTATCCATTTCCATGATAGGTTCATTTATTTAGTCTCATTATGGAATCGAAATCATGGAGAAGAATAGAGTGAAATATATTATAAAGGATCACTCATACTGAATTACACCAAAGAGAGATCCAAGCATCCACGTAGAAAAAAATCATCCAATGGAATGAGGGAGATAGCAGGAATAATAATACTAAAGCGTAAAATCTAAATGAAATCATATATTATATGAATTATTTGGATTATGGGATTTAAAAATTTACTTCAAATCAAACTAAATATTATACATTATTGAAATTCACTCCCAAGAAAAAAAATCATCTTGCCATTGGGAATCCACTAGGAAGTCCTTTGATGTATGTAGTGAGTTTTCACATAATTTCCTCCCATTGGTCGGTTAGAGGTAACAATAGATCTAAAGATGTTATTCTATCCCACACTGGCTAGCTAGTCCCATTCACTATCTAGTCAGTTCTCCCTACCACCACCAAAAATTCTATTAAATTTTCCCCATCTTATGACCAATTCTTGATTTTCTATATTGTGCTATAAAAAATATTAGATATACCATAATACATTAATTTTAAATATACAATTTTTCTAAAATAACAATTTATTAGGAAAAACTAAAAATGTTAATGAGTATAATTTTCAATATAATTACAAAAAAATATTATTTTTTTAATGGAAAATATTTAATTAAAATTAAAAACTATAAAAATTAATATTTCATGTAGTATTTTAATTTTCAAATGAATCTAATTATTGTTATAATGATATTTTGTATGGATATATGATAAATATTTTATTAAATATTTATTATTTTAAAATAATGGATAACGGTAAAAAACTATAATTAAATAGTTCTTCCAAATATTTATTTTAACAAATAATAATTAGGTATATATATATATTATTCCTTAAAAATAGGCTAATAAAACATAGACTAAAGTGATATGAAGCTAGCTATTTGGGGAAGATGGCCAATTATCAACCAAAATGAACAAGGCCAATGAACATTGAAGAGGTAAAAGGGTGATTAAGAGCATGGACATGGGAAGGCAAGCGTGACCGAGAACATAGATCAATGAGAAAATAGTCATAAATAGTTATCCTCATACCTATAGGTCATCAGTGGATGATTAAGGGGGAGCACTCAATTATTATATATTTTTAAAATAATAATTCAATCATTGTCTTCTTCTTATTTTTTGCCTCTTGTAAGAATATTTGTTGGTTTTAATAACATGAAAACTGACAAACACACACATATAATTATATCTATTTAAATATAAACTATGGAATTATGATACTTACTAAATTGTGAGACACATGAAATAAAATGATAAAAAGAATCAATATCTTCATAAATGATTCTATTTTATGGTCTTCAATAATATATATATATATATATATATTTAAATTCTATTTTTTTAATGGGAACCACACTTATATTGTTTGGTGTAAATAATTAATATAAAAAACATGAGATTAAATATATGAAAAGGGGAATATAATTTACTAGTATCAAGTAGTCATATAATAGATACAAAAAAATCCTTTATTAATTGAGAGTTAATGCATATCTACCATCAATTTCCAATTAGGATATTTATTAATTGTTCGATAATGAAATATAGTTGAATCCATTGATGATGTCAACTATATAATAGATTTATCTCATGTTGATAGAGTTTATTATGATATCTTCATAAAAAAATTGTGTTTCTTATATCTTAGAGAGTAAATTAGAGAATACGAAAAGTGATTTTAGGAGTTGCCTTCACGAGGATGAAGTTATGAAATGAAGTAGGATTCGATTAATAATAATTTCTAGGGGAGATTTTTTAAAAAAATATGATGTTTTTTTAAATTTATTTGATATCCTAAATTTCTACAAAACATAACTATCATTTTATATTTAATTTTTATAATAAAAAACCACATAATGGATTTCATTTTTTAATTATGAATTTTTTAGCATTAAATGACCACCTTTATTTAATGAAAAAAATTCTGTTTTCTTGTTGATTTTTAAAATTAAAAATTCATCTAAATGTGTTCTTTTTTAGATATATATATTTAAGAGTTAAAAAATTATTTATATATTTCCATATATTATTTATAAAACACATTGTCTATTTATTTTTTTTATATTTTTTTTAATTGAGAGTAATTTAAATTTATCAGTTTTATTTATAATTTCCTTTTTTATTTTAAAATAGGAAAAGGTAAATATGTATTTTTCATTTCATAATAATATATAACCTATAATAAATTTTACCACCAATCTCTTAATTATATTAAATTTAATGAAGTATTCAAATTATTTTTCCATGAATAAAATTTCCATCAGATTAATGCAATTTTTTCATAATTTTTTATCTATTAGAGATAGATTTAATAAATTACTAACAATTATGTTATTTATAATCATTTGTACCACATTATTTTTTTATTATCACTACTACTGAGAATTTGAATGAAATCTCTTAATGGAATTTTTAATAGAACAGAGTGCTAAAAATATGTTTTATAAGAAAATACCAACTGTGTGTTGTAAATAAAAATGAAATAGGGGAGTGGAGAGAAAACTCAAGGGAAATTTTTATCTAATTATGGAACTAAATATTTTTTTTATGTGAAGTGCCCAGATCAGTGTGATCACTGAGAGGGGGAGGGGGTGAATCAGTGATCCTTTAAAACTTTTTACTAATTGATTCTTTATCAATTAAACCTCTATGGATTGTTAAGGCCTCGATCCACTCTTCTTGTATCTCTCAGCCTTTCCTCGAGTGATGCAGTAAATGTAAAGGCACTGGACACAAGGATTTACAAGGTTCGGCACCAAAGGCCTACATCCTTGCCATGCTCTCCCAGCATGGATTCTCCCGTTATAACTTGTTAGAATTACAATGGTCGATACAGCTTCCCACCGTATCTCTCCTGAGTCCCACATGAGGGTCTTTATACTGCGTCCCACAGTGTTACCAGAGTCCCACTGGCCTGCTCCAGAATCCCACTGAAGACTTCTTCTCCCTGAGTCCCACAGGGTCTTCTCCTGGCTCCTCGAGTCACACGAGTAGCTCTTCTTCTTGTTCAGCTCTTCAAGTATCTTCAGCAGTCTGGGATAAAGACTGCTGGCCTTGCTCTGTACCTCTGATCACTTGAGTTGATCAGGTCTTCTCGTCTTGCTCAGGCTTTATCTCCTTCTTCTGAGGATGACCTGGCTTCTCTCCAACTACTGAATACTCAGACAAATAATATCTTCAACTTCAGTCTGGTCCAGTCTCAGTTAAAATCAACTTCATGCACTGAGTGCATGGCATCTCTGCATCCTCATGCACTGATTGCATGGCCTTCTCAATTCTTCAAGAACCTCCTGGTCTTGGACAACTCAAATTCACACCACTGATTTGGCTCTGTTCACGTGTGCACGTGCATGCATGCATGCATGCACTCTCCTCTTTCTCCTCTTGGTGCAATAAACCCTCAAAGGGTTTAGTCACTTATAGCACACACCTTCTTCACAATCTTCACACACTTAATTCTTTTTGTTTACACACACTTAATGTGTGTTATACTTTAGTGTGAGTATCCTCCTCTTCTTCTAAGTGTGTTCACTCCACTTAGTGCACACACTAGGTTCGGCCTTCACTTGTTTAGCACACACAATTTGTTCTTCGTTTTGCACACACTTAAGCTTGGCCTCTTTCCTCTTCTTGCACACACACGGCTTAGCCTTTTTTGTTCTTGTTTAGCACTCACAAGCCATAGGGCCTTCTTCACTTGGCACACACACAAAATGTGTGGTCTTCACTTGGTGCACACACATAGGCTTCGGCCTTGTTCCTCTTCTTGTTTTGCACACAAACAAAATATGTTCTTTTATTTGTTCTTCAATGTGTGCACCCACAAGGCTATGACCTTCCTTGCTTCTTTGCACACACTAAGTGTTCTTCACTTTTCACACACAAGTGTTCAAGCCTTGGCCTCCCACTTCTTCTTGCACACACACTACCCGTACGGTGTCTTGTGCAACCGGCCGCGCAAGCCCTCAGGTGTGAGGGCACCTCAGACGCGTAGGGTGCAAGAGCAACCTCTGCCATGCAAGTACCTCCTGCCACGCAAGTCTGCGGGCAGAGAGGGTGGGCAAGGGCCGCGCAAGTAATGCGCTTGGCCTGCCTTCTTCCTGTCGCGCAAGGGGTGCGCGCAGGGAACCTCCTTCAGAGCCTCGGTTGGCTCTGGAACTTCAGCCGCGCAAGTGGGTTGCGCGGGGCTTCAGCTTCGCGAGGCACAAAAGGCTCTCACGGGACTTCAAATATTCAAAGGATCAGCAAGCCTCCTCGAGGGCTCGGCCTCTCTTTATATAGGCAGAGGCGGTGCGGTTCATCCGCGTGATAAATCTCAAACTCCCGAGATCTTCGGATCTTTAAAAATCTTTTCAAATCTTGATTTTTATCCTCTGTTTCACGCGGGCTTCTTATATTTTCTCCTCCTCCTCGTGCATGCACATGAAACCGCATGCATGGCCTCTGTTTGGCCCATCCCATGCAAAACATGAACACCGTGTGGCCTCGGCACTTCGTTTGCCTTCGGCCTTCATCGAATTTCTCCACTGGTAGCATGCAAGCTCATTATAAAGCATGTATGTGTTCATTGTGTCCGGACGAGCTCAATGGAGTCTTCGAGTCAAACTATGGTGACCGGGAGCTCGAAAATAGGTCGTCGGGGAGGCTCTGGTTCGAACGGAGCTCACGGGTGGCAGCGGTCGAGCTCGAGGTTGAAGACGCCTCAGAACCGTCGGATCCGGAGTTGAGATGACATCGGACGGCCTGGATCAGATCGCGAATGGCGCGATTAGATGAGCGGCTCGGATCTGGCGCGCGATCAATCGTGCGGCCAGAATGCGCTCCGGGGAATTTTTCCACGTCCCACATCGAAACGGGGAGCGGTTTTTTCGTGCTTTATCACCCTGGCGCTCTCCACCACACTCCAGTTGAACTTCCTCCCTCCACGGTGTCGCCCCGCACCGTGTTCTCCCTGCGGGCGCGCTCTGCGCCCACTCTGCTCCCTGCGGGCGCGCCACTGGCGCCCACTATGCTCCTGGGGTGCGCGGGCTTCACCACCGCGTGCCCTCGGGGGCTTATACACGGCCCCTGCCGCGCTCCTCCGAGCGTGCCCCAGGCGCCCATGCGGTGTTCTACGGGTGCGCCCCTGCCTCAAGGCTGCTGCCTTGGCCTTGAGGGTTCCCCATGGGCGTGGTGACCTTGAGTCCCACAAGTGCCTTGGGTGATGACCCTCGGCTGGCCTTCCTTGGTGGCTATTTTTTGCTATGTAAGACACTTAGGACTTTGTATAAAAACAAAGTAACCAAGTGAAAATGCCAAATTCCACTCAAGCCATTTTCCTCTTCATTTATTCTCATCTTCTTCTTAAGAATTCCATTACTTCTCCTCATATGATCTTCACTTCGGATATGGAATTCAAAAGGTTTCTTCTTAATCTTCTTCATCTCCTCTTCCATATGTGTTCAATACTTAGGAAGGACTTCTTCAACTTATAATTCTTCTTCATCATCTCATTTTCTACTTAGGAGAGAATTATCAAGGATCTTCATCAACCGAACTCCTGAATCAAATAATTCGTCAATGTTCTTCATTGATCCAATCAGAGATCAATTGGATCTCCTTCTAATTCACATGCACTAAGTGATAGTGCATGGAATTCATTAATGCACATCATCCACTTAGTAGTTGTGGATGGAACTCCTTTCATCTCCTCATGCATTGTCAATACAATGCGTGGTCTTCTATCATTGTTGTGACTTTGTATCATCAGGATACAAGTTCTAGGAACTTAAAGATCAGTTCAACAATCGTCTGATATACATGGAGAATGTTTCAACCACAATTTCCAATACCACTTAGTGAATCTCCTAAGTGACATGCATCTTAGTACCATGGCCATTCTCCTTCACCACCAACACCATCACAACCTTTGTCATTCACATCTTGACATTCCCTGACTTCCATTCATTCCAAGACAACTTCATGCCTCATTGACAACAAATGCAACACATTGCACTTCAATATCCCCCTTTGTATTTGTTGTCAATACACAACTTCAGCACATATGAATGGGTCAATATGTGTGCCAATATTTTCTCCCCCTTATTGGCAATCAAATTCAAAGGTGTGGTGTGGTTCACTTTCAAAATATCTCTTCCTCCCTTCGAATATCATCTTCTTGAAAAACACTAGGAGAGGGATGATGTCACATGTTATTCGTTAGCAAAGAACCTTTAGTTGATCAACTCTAAGTCTACTTGGGCTAACCCGGTGTAGAAAACAAGAGTGATGTAACCAAGGAACTCAATGATGTCCAACATTCACTATACATGTGAGATCATGCTTCAGGGGTTTGAAATTTTCAGATATTCAATGAATTGCTAAATCCTGCACATGCTTCACAAAACTGATTAGAAAGTTCAGTGCAAAGATAAAGCTCCCCCATTCATCCATTTTTCTTCAATCCATACTCCCCCTTAATTGAAAAGATAGACTCAATTAAGAAACAAGGGATGAAAGTATGATTGGAATACCTTCACTTTTCTCAAGATGGTATTAATCTCAGAATCCCATCTTCTCCAGATTGGCTCCCCCTCAAGGGGTGCACTCCATTCCTTCCAAACCATCCTCCAGCTGAGAATGATCATCATCTTCAATTCCCTGCAATGTCAGCACATGTAAATACCAGAAGTATAAGGGAATAAGATGGAACCTCCTTGGTTCATCAATGTGAACAACAAGGTTGAGAAGATTCTCTCAACCGAGATGTCCCATTTTCACCATTCGTCACACTTGCACATTTGATCTTCAATGATGTTTGTGCTGGTGTGGATCTCAACACCTCCTTAACTTCTTTGTGTGTGACTCCTCTATTTCTAGGTGCCTTCTGAGCACTAGAGTCTCCTGGTGCAATCTTCATTCTTTTGAAGAATCCCTTCTGAGATTGAATGAATATCATGCATTTATCACTAGTATGTCCAGCTTGATTGCACCTCACACACAAAACTTGATCTTCATGTGAAATATTTTTCTTTCCTTTTGCCTGAGCAATTGCCAGAACTTCATCTTCAGTTCTCTGTAGATCTTTGGCAAGTTGCAACTGATTTGTCCATATGACTAACGAGTCATTTGGAAGTGTGGCCTCAGTTCTGGAAGTTTCACATGGTTCTTTTGATGCTGTCAAGCTACCTTTCTTAGGCAACTTGTTTTCAATCAATCCCTTCTGCTTCCTCTGGATTGATTGTCTGTTTGAGTCCAGTCTGCCTCTATTGAATTTCATGGCTTCTTTACAAAGATCCATGGTGTGTCCTTTCTTTCCACAGTAGAAGCATGTTTTCTTGGTGGTCCTTCTGGATGCATCACCCTTCTTGGATTTAGACTCCAAGGACTTCTTTTCCTTTTTCAAAACCTTCTTGGGAGCATCTTCAACTTCCTTCTTGCTTCCCAAGGATTCTTTCTGAGCCAGGTTCTGTGATCTTTTCTTCTTTTGAGCTCTGGATACAGTTGGAGATTGACATGTATCTCTTTGACCACTTTTGCACACTTCCCATATGTTATCAAGCAATCCGAATCTGTTAGCAGTAAACAGATGTCTCTGGACTTGTGGATGTTGCTTCTTTTCTTCTGGCTTGCTCCCCCTTGGCATGGGCTTCCTTTGTGCTTTGACATTCAGTGGATTGTACCAACAATCCTTTGCACAGTGCCCATACTTATTACAACACCAACACTGACCCACAAATCTAGACCTCTTCAGTCTTTCTGATTGTTGGGTACTTTTCTTGACTTGTTGTGTTGTTTCAAGAGAGCTCTGCTTCTTCATTTTCTTCATCCATACTTATTTGGAATTATTCTTCCATCCTGCACTTTTTGTGGAAACACAATTAGAAACATGAGTACAAGATGGGATGGATGGTACCTTCTTTTTATAAGTTGTTTCCCTTTTATTAGAGGATGTCTTTCTTTTAGAATCATCCTTCTCAAAGAACACTTGAGTAGCAACATTTCTTATTTCAGCTGACTGGGAGGATTTGGCTTTGGGTGATTGCTGATTTTTCAATATGACCTCCAGTTCTAAGCACTTCATGTTAAGGGAGTTCTTCTCATCCTCAACAGCTCTTAGCATTCCTTCCCAACTTTCTTTCAGCTGATTCATATGGTCATCATGCACTGTCTTCAATTCAAGCAATGAATTGTCAAGCTCATTTACCCTTTTTGCTTTGTCTTCAAGTTGAGAATCTTTGACAACCATTGAAACTATGTGTCTCTTTTCCAGTGCATGGAAAACATCTTTGATCATTATGAAAAATATTTCTTTCTCAGAAGAGCTCCTTTGCAATTCTTCACAGGTATCTTCATATCTTTCATTGCAAAGAGATACTGTTTCATCTTTGGCATTTACCAGCTTTCTGAGAGTGTTAGTTATGCCAACCCTTTTTGCCAATTGATCTTCCATTGCATTGGCTTCTTCTTCTAACTGTGATTTTTCTTCATGAAGATCATGGATGCCTGTAGCTATACACTTTGCCACTTCCATGGGAACTGTCTTCTGAAGATATTTGAGTGCACTCTGAAGATCATTCATTGTTTCAACTTCATCACAGCTAGGACGGGCTTTCTTCATCTTCTTGGCCTGTTTCTTCTTTCTATTTTTCTGAGTCTTGGCAGATATCTCCATTTGAGGCTGGTCCCTCGTTTCCTCAAATCAGAACTTCATAAAGACTCCCTTGGATCTTTTAGAGGTAACCTTTGCTCTGATACTAATTGAAGTGCCCAGATCAGTGTGATCACTGAGAGGGGGAGGGGGTGAATCAGTTATCCTTTAAAACTTTTTACTAATTGATTCTTTATCAATTAAACCTCTATGGCTTGTTAAGGCCTCGATCCACTCTTCTTGTATCTCTCAGCCTTTCCTTGAGTGATGCAGTAAATGTAAAGGCACTGGACACAAGGATTTACAAGGTTCGGCACCAAAGTCCTACATCCTTGCCATGCTCTCCCAACATGGATTCTCCCATTATAACTTGTTAGAATTACAATGGTCGATACAGCTTCCCACTGTATCTCTCCTGAGTCCCACAGGAGGGTCTTTATACTGCGTCCCACAGTGTTACCAGAGTCCCACTGGCCTGCTCCAGAATCCCACTGAAGACTTCTTCTCCCTGAGTCCCACAGGGTCTTCTCCTGGCTCCTCGAGTCACACGAGTAGCTCTTCTTCTTGTTCAGCTCTTCAAGTATCTTCAGCAGTCTGGGATAAAGACTGCTGGCCTTGCTCTGTACCTCTGATCACATGAGTTGATCAGGTCTTCTCGTCTTGCTCAGGCTTTATCTCCTTCTTCTGAGGATGACCTGGCTTCTCTCCAACTACTGAATACTCAGACAAATAATATCTTTAACTTCAGTCTGGTCCAGTCTCAGTTCAAATCAACTTCATGCACTGAGTGCATGGCATCTCTGCATCCTCATGCACTGATTGCATGGCCTTCTCAATTCTTCAAGAACCTCCTGGTCTTGGACAACTCAAATGCACACCACTGATTTGGCTCTGTTCACGTGTGCACGTGCATGCATGCATGCATGCACTCTCCTCTTTCTCCTCTTGGTGCAATAAACCCTCAAAGGGTGTAGTCACTTATAGCACACACCTTCTTCACAATCTTCACACACTTAATTCTTTTTGTTTACACACACTTAATGTGTGTTATACTTTAGTGTGAGTATCCTCCTCTTCTTCTATGTGTGTTCACTCTACTTAGTGCACACACTAGGTTCGGCCTTCACTTGTTTAGCACACACAATTTGTTCTTCGTTTTGCACACACTTAAGCTTGGCCTCTTTCCTCTTCTTGCACACACACGGCTTAGCCTTCTTTGTTCTTGTTTAGCACTCAAAAGCCGTAGGTCCTTCTTCACTTGGCACACACACAAAATGTGTGGTCTTCACTTGGTGCACACACATAGGCTTCGGCCTTGTTCCTCTTCTTGTTTTGCACACACACAAAATATGTTCTTTTATTTGTTCTTCAAAGTGTGCACCCACAAGGCTATGGCCTTCCTTGCTTCTTTGCACACACTAAGTGTTCTTCACTTTTCACACACAAGTGTTCAAGCCTTGGCCTCCCACTTCTTCTTGCACACACACTGCCCGTAGGGTGTCTTGTGCAACCGGCCGCGCAAGCCCTCAGGTGTGAGGGAACCTCGGACGCGTAGGGTGCAAGAGCAACCTCTGCCACGCAAGTACATCCTACCACGCAAGTCTGCGGGCAGAGAGGGTGGGAAAGTGCCGCGCAAGTAATGCGCTTGGCCTGCCTTCTTCCTGTCGCGCAAGGGGTGCGCGCAGGGAACCTCCTTCAGAGCCTCGGTTGGCTCTGGAACTTCAGCCGCGCAAGTGGGTTGCGCTTGGATTCAGCTTCGCGAGGCACAAAAGGCTCTCACGGGACTTCAAATATTCAAAGGATCAGCAAGCCTCCTCAAGGGATCGGCCTCTCTTTATATAGGCAGAGGCGGTGTGGTTCATCCGCGTGATAAATCTCAAACTCCCGAGATCTTCGGATCTTTAAAAATCTTTTCAAATCTTGATTTTTATCCTGTGTTTCATGCGGGCTTCTTATATTTTCTCCTCCTCCTCGTGCATGCACATGAAACTGCATGCATGGCCTCTGTTTGGACCATCCCATGCAAAACATGAACACCCTGTGGCCTCGGCACATCGTTTGCCTTCAGCCTTCATCGAATTTCTCCACTGGTAGCATGCAAGCTCATTTTAAAGCATGGATGTGTTCGTTGTGTCCGGACGAGCTCAATATAGTCTTCGGATCAAACTATGGTGACCGGGAGCTCGAAAATAGGTCGTCGGGGAGGCTCTGGTTCGAACGGAGCTCGCGGGTGGCAGCAGTCGAGCTCGAGGTTGAAGACGCCTCAGAACCGTCGGATCCGGAGTTGAGATGACATCGGACGGCCTGGATCAGATCGCGAATGGCGCGATTAGATGAGCGGCTCGGATCTGGCGCGCGATCAATCGTGCGGCCAGAATGCGCTCCCGGGAATTTTTCCGCGTCCCACATCGAAACGGGGAGCGGTTTTTCCGCGCTTTATCACCCTGGCGCTCTCCACCACACTCCAGTTGAACTTCCTCCATCCACGGTGCCGCCCCGCACCGTGTTCTCCCTACGGGCGCGCTCTGCGCCCACTCTGCTCCCTGCGGGTGCGCCACTGGCGCCCACTATGCTCCTCGGGTGCGCGGGCTTCACCACCGCGTGCCCTCGGGGGCTTATACACGGCCCCTGCCGCGCTCCTCCGGGCGTGCCCCAGGCGCCCATGCGGTGTTCTATGGGTGCGCCCCTGCCTCAAGGCTGCTGCCTTAGCCTTGAGGGTTCCCCATGGGCGTGGTGACCTTGAGTCCCACAAGTGCCTTGGGTGATGACCCTCGGCTGGCCTTCCCTGGTGGCTATTTTTTGCTATGTAAGACACTTAGGACTTTGTATAAAAACAAAGTAACCAAGTGAAAATGCCAAATTCCACTCAAGCCATTTTCCTCTTCATTTATTCTCATCTTCTTCTTAAGAATTCCATTACTTCTCCTCATATGATCTTCACTTCGGATATGGAATTCAAAAGGTTTCTTCTTAATCTTCTTCATCTCCTCTTCCATATGTGTTCAATACTTAGGAGGGACTTCTTCAACTTATAATTCTTCTTCATAATCTCATTTTCTACTTAGGAGAGAATTATCAAGGATCTTCATCAACCGAACTCCTGAATCAAATAATTCGTCAATGTTCTTCATTGATCCAATCAGAGATCAATTGGATCTCCTTCTAATTCACATGCACTAAGTGATAGTGCATGGACTTCATTAATGCACATCGTCCACTTAGTAGTTGTGGATGGAACTCCTTTCATCTCCTCATGCATTGTCAATACAATGCATGGTCTTCTATCATTGTTGTGACTTTGTATCATCAGGATACAAGTTTCTAGGAACTCAAAGATCAGTTCAACAATCGTCTGATATACATGGAGAATGTTTCAACCACAATTTCCAATACCACTTAGTGAATCTCCTAAGTGACATGCATCTTAGTACCATGGCCATTCTCCTTCACCACCAACACCATCACAACCTTTGTCATTCACATCTTGACATTCCCTGACTTCCATTCATTCCAAGACAACTTCATGCCTCATTGACAACAAATGCAACACATTGCACTTCATTATGTTTTTTAGAACTTGTAGAAATTCATAATGAATGATTAATCTCTTTTTTAGTTGCATAATTTTTAATTTATGAATGTGTTTCATGATTTTTGAATTTTATTTAAAATCATTTATTATTTATGAAAGAATCATGTAGAATTTTATGTCTTCTAAAATAATTTTTTTCAATGAAAAACATTTATAAAAAGTTGTTTTCTAGAACCAGTATTTGATTTTAAATGGATCTTAATAAAAGTGTTTCATGAATCTCAATGTATTCTATTTTAAATAAAAAACTTTAATGTGTATTTATTTATTTTTAGAAAATGTTTTTCTCAATTTTATAATAACGTTAATGATCATTTTGTTCTCACCAAATGTTTTCAAATGTATTTCATTCAAAATTTTGATGAATAAAAGGTTTTTTTGTAGCCAGTTTACAATTAGATTGTTTTTCCGGAGTAAATATAGAGTAATATTTTATTAAAATATTAGTAATTAGAAGTTTTCTATTTAATATAGGTCATATGAGGTCTGAAATATAGTTTAATTTCATGATTCTGTGTAATTATCTATTTAAAAACATTCTCAAATATATAGTTCAACCTTACATGGAATTATTCTTTAATTTAAAAATTAATAATTTTGGGTCACTTCTTTTTTTATTATCATGGACATTATTTAATTATAATGAAAGGGTAATGTGTTTTTCATAGAATAAATGATTGTTCAGGTCTAGAGAACCAATTTTAGTATCAACGAAATGTTTTAGACATCTTTTGATATTATGATTGTATTAAATGAAGACAATTTACGTTTCAAGGATTTTTTATTATATTTTATGAGATCGAATGTATTTTTAAAAAAAGATTTATATGATGATTTTTTAAGGAGGGATTCCTATATATTACATAGGGTTTCATTTAATCAGATTTTAGAGTCATTAGTGTACAATTTTAAAATGAAAAATTTTCATGGACAACTTTCAAATGTTTTTTCAATGAAAATTATCTTTTCCGAACTCAAAGTAATAATTATTGTTAAATATATATTTTTTATGTATTTAATTAAGAAATTAAAATTTTATCTTTTCCAGGATAGATATAATTGTATAGAAATAATTTATTTAATAGACAGGGTGTATAATGTAAACAATTTTGATTTGAGTTTATGTTTTTATTTTAAATAAATGATTATTAAATGGGTTTTTCTATAACTAAAACAAACTCAGATATATTTAATGATTACATCTATAAATATCAGAACTAATATAATAAATTATATAGAAAAAACTTGATTTATAATGAAATAAAAATATGTATATATTTTAACATGAAATATTTAAACAATTATTATTAAACACAAAATTGTATTTCAAAATATAGTATTACCAGATTTATACTGTAACATTATTTGAATTATATAATTAAATTATTTAATGAATGATTCTAGTAAATTAAATTTTTAGTGACATATAAATATTTAATACAAGTTAACAAATGATTGTAAATGAAAATTTTTAATTTTTATATAAATATAAAATATGTTGTAAAATGTAGACATTATGGTAAATGAAATGTCAATATAGATATAGTTATAAAGAGAATATATTAATTTAAAATACAATATTATTTAAATGATATATATTATCTATCTAAGTATAATAATATGAAATATGCATTATTGGTAATATAATGATTTATCATTATATTTATAGTATTAATAAAAAATTTGTATAAGATAAATATAATTTTTTTTGATGAGAAAATATTTCATGATAATTATAATTTTTAATAAAATTATAGGTTTATTGAATATGTATTTATAACGTAATTTCATGATATTTATAATGATATAAACATTGAATATTTATAAGAAAGATAATATCAATAATTATGATTATAAAATAATAGATAATTGTAAAAAAAAATATCATTCACATGCCTATTTTAAAAACATATAATTTTGTATATAATAAGTTTTAAAATTAGTGGAAATATAACCATAATCCATTGAGTTTCCAATGAATATTCTTATGGAAAACTATAAATCATTGACACAAAGGAATAAATACAAAAACTATTGAGGGGAGGATGAGGTGAAGTAAATCCCACACTTGGGTATGAATGGGAGAGAAAGTAAGTAGGTCTGTGTGAAAATATTCATCAATATATATATAATGGCCCGGACCTCTCCGGTCCATTACTTTGTGGAATTTTGGTGTTGGAGGTGTTCCGGGAGGCCAAGAGGACTTATCCCCAACACTTTGCCAATTTTCCTGTTCTTTGAACAGTGTTTCCAGTTTTATGAACAGTAACAGATTGGTCTCACCGATCGGTCTAACAGATCGGTCTCACCGATCGGTCTGACAGATCGGTCTCACCGATCGGTCTGACAGATCGGTCTCACCGATCGGTTTCACAGATCAGTCTCACCGATCAGTCTCACAGATCGGTCTCACCGGTCGGTCTGACAGATCGGTCTCACCGGTCGGTCTGACAGATCGGTCTCACCGTCGGTCTGACAGATCGGTCTCACCGATCGGTCTGAGAGATCGGTCTCACCGATCGGTCTGACAGATCGGTCTCACCGATCGGTCTGACAGATCGGTCTCACCGATCAGTTTCACAGATCGGTCTCACCGATTGGTCTGAGAGATCGGTCTCACCGATCAGTTTCACAGATTGGTCTCACCGATCGGTCTGACAGATTGGTCTCACCGATCAGTTTCACAGATCGGTTTCACAGATCGGTGTGACAGATCTGTTTCACATATCAGTTTCACATATCAGTTTCACAGATCAGTTTCACAGATCGGTGTGACAGATCAGTTTCACAGATCGGTTTCATGTACAGTAACGGTGGGTGAATAGTGTTTCCAGACTCCTACAGTTTTGCCCCTTTTTACGTTTCCTTTGACGTAAAATACATTTAAAGCCTTATTTTTAAGGGTTCTTAAGGCCTATTCAAATGCCATAAATCCTATATTAATTATTCCTAAGGCTTGGAATGTTTTACTTGGTCAAAACGCGTGGGTTAATGCGATCCGTTTTTAATGGAGAATTAACCGGATCTTAAACCGTTACCCCATTTAATCTTAAAAAGGGACGAGATATCATTCTCCCTTGTTCTTTCTCTTTGTTCTCAGCTAAGAGACGCTAAAACCTTTCAATCCTTTCCGTAAGAGTTTCACAATCAATCTTTACCGCGAGGATTGGTTCTGTTCTGTTTTGGATGCAACTGAGCCGTGTCGATCAATCTTCGATATAAGGTATGTTGTATCATCGTTCTTTGTGGTTCATTTTCTCGTATCCTCCTTTCAATAATTATACCATGTAATTTCCAAGATTCTAATGGGTTTTCTTGGGGTTGGTTGGTACTGTCGTACCGCAGCATCCTCCGGTGGATGCAGTTGTCGCAAGGGGAGGATCGTAACCTGTTGTGTGGATAAAGAACGTGAGGAACTGTTTGAGGTAGGGGATTCATGGCTTCTCTAATTGTGTATGTGCAATCGTAGAATTAGCATGATTTATTCCTTTGGATCACAATGAAATTGACCTAATTAAATACATGAACCGGATTAAAAGAATTGGTTGATCGCATGTTGTTGCTTTATACCGTGATAACGGTTTGCCTCATGTTTTCCTAGATATAGTGATATCTATGTTTCTTTGATTCATTTTTCGTTCATGATAGAAATTGAGAATGAACGTAAAGCTGGAATTAATTGTTAATTAATTGGCTAAAGATAAAGAGGCATGTAAATTAATCTGGTTGTTGCCGTTGTTGTAGTTGTTCTAATTTGAGGATAATCAAAATAGGGAAGTAAGCATGGTTATTTAATTGTGATAGATTACTGATTAGGTATCCATGATTGGAACCTACGAATAACAAATTTGTTAATTCAATATGGATTAGAGAACTGATTATGTGGGAATTTCTAAAAGGGTTCTGAGTTACCCTCTTGTTTGTTAAAGGGCCGAGAGCCCATTTTGAGATGATTGTTTTCCTGCTTCTTGTGCTGTGATGTGATCCTGGATGGCTGTTGTGATATGTGGAGGTATGGAGACTTGTGGTTGTGGCAGCGGATGACGCCTAGTGTGGCGAGATGCATCGGTTTATGCATATGGGTGTCGGGGAGGACACCAAGGGTGATGATATGAGATGAATGTGATGGTTTGATGTTGGTGGTTTGGTTTGGTTGTTTATCTGGTTTACTTTTCCCCACTGCTCAAGGCAGCTGGTCTTGCTTACCCTCTTTCCTTAGGAGGCGAAGACACGCGGGGTATGCCACGTGCTTTCCGTGTTTAGCCTCTCGATGGAGGATGGGTCTATGCTCCTTCTATAGGCGGCAAAGACTCGACGGGTAGTATATCTACTCACCGTGTTGAGCCTCCTTTGTGTTTAGAAGCATAGGATGTTTTTCTAGAATGCCTGGGAATGTGGAAAAGTAATTCTATAAGAAATGTTTGATTAAATGGTAAAAATCCATGGGGATGGAGATGCTGGAATTTAAAGGTGATGTGAATGTTAAAAAGGAGCAGTTGTTTTTGAAAGTGATGCCATCTCAGTTTAATGTGGAATTATTCATTCTTAATTAATGTTTAAATATTTAATTAACGTACAGTGGAACTGATAAAATGAGAATGGAGTAATCTAATAAAGCTCTTCAAATGGTTGTGTGCTTGTAGGATACCTAGTCTTTGAAGTAGCAGCCTAGAGTCTGATAGACGTTAGATGCAGTTGTATCTAAGACTAGGTAATTCCCATAGTGTGGATGTGAGTTACCTATATATTCTGTACTTTTTGTGTTTCTATATACTACTCCACCCTGTCGGTAAGGGCAACTGACACCCCGGGGATTCTGAGGCCTGGGGGGGTGTTTTCCCCAACATTCTGATGGGAGGTTGAATGGTTGACTACCCCCTTTGGCCCCGCTCTCTTCTCTTGGTAGATACTTGTGCCATGAGGCACAGTGGTTAGTTACCCCATATATGTGTGTAGAGGGCTGTAATGGCTCGTGGTTATTCACACACATATATTCTGGATATAGTATCCTACGGACTACTATAGGTGTAACGTGTATAGGCTATGATGGCTTGAGGATCCTTACTCGGTGTATGGGCTGTGATGGCTTGAGGAATAATACTCGACGTATAATGCACGTTATACGAGCTATGGTGGCTCCCGGAAATTACCTGGTTACTTTTGGTTGTGAGGACGGTGTGGTGCTTCACCTAGGTGTCTACGGGCAAGCCTTTGTGGTGCACGAGGTGCAGATTGTGGAGCTTATCCCAGTTGTCTACGGGCAAGCCTTTGGAGAGAGATGCACATGACATATGTCGTTGGGGAAAAGCGGAAAACCAGTGGGGAAGTAGTAGCGGGGTACCCTTGATATTCTTTACTATATGTTATATTCTTGTATGCGTTACTTGGTGAGAGTAGCCATGGTGAGGTTGGGAACATAGTATACCTGTTTAGATAACGAGTTAGTTTCACTTGTTGTTCACTGGGCTTTAGCATGCTTTCTTTACTTTTGCACGAGAGTCTTGGGGAGGATCCTACTGAGTATACTGTTATACTCACCCTATGTACATATAAACTGTTTTTCAGGTCACGTGGAGCAGGTTGGAGATCAAGCTGGTTACTACTAGCTTGCGGTTGGAGGAGGAGCTATTCGGGCTTGTGGTCGCTGTCGTTTTAATTTCTTTTGGGTACTTTTAGTCTCCGCTTTCAGTTGTAGTACTTTTGCATGACATTTCATATATGTACTTGGTTTCCTTTTTATATTTCAGTTCTGAGTTGGAGTTGATTGGGGTCTATTCTATCTCTCTCTTCTTCACGTGTTCTCTTAGAGGGTAATGCCTCCCATTTGTATGTTTATTGTACCCTCGGTGCTAGTCGCCAACCCGGGGCCTATTGGAGGCGGGACTCGGGGGTCATTATCTCCCTTCTCACATTGCCGTCCCAGGAGGGGTACACTTTGTGTGGAGGGGGTCGTGACAGAGTGGTATCAGAGGTCTGGTTGAGGGATAGGATGGAGTTTGGAGTTAGGCATAGGTGAGGATGGTAGGGAAAAGGTGTCATTCATGTTTAGCAAGTGGGGTAAACACTGGAGACCGGCAGAGACATAGGCGTTCATGGCCCCCTATTATCTGTTGCACGGACCTTTAAGTTTACGATGGCTACTAAACAAAGTGATACTGGTTGCAGGGTAGAGACCTAGGAAAGGATCATGCATCATTATTCTTTGCGCCTGTGTTCGAATGGGTAGACCTTGGGATAGGTAACCAAAAATTAATTAAAAAAAATAATTAATTAATTAATGTTGAGTCTTCCATATTCTTGGCTTAGGAGCTCTAACAGTTGTTATTTTATAGGTATGGCTCCAGGTCGACGTCCTCGTCAGGTTTGCGCAGAAGGTGCCCAGCAGGCTATTCCAGCAGATCGCCGCCGGGTAGAGGTTGACGACAACGACACTTAGAGGAAGACACTCCGAGAGTTTCAGTGCCAAAGTCTACAGAAGTACGAGGGCTCCGTTTCAGATGCAGTCACAGAAGACTGGTTGGAGGAGGTCGAGATAGGCTTCAGTTCGATTCATGCTCGGAAGGAACACTGGGTGTCCTTGGTTGTGACGATGTTGCGTGGAGCAGCGAGACAGTGGTGGTTCTTGTTCCTCGAGGATCGTGAGGAGTCAGCGATCTCATGGGAGGAGTTTCGAGACAGGTTTAGAGTCGAGTTTCTTTCATCGACTGCGAAGGTGTCCAGTCGCCAGGAGCTTCTTAACCTTCGACAGGGGAGCTCCAGTGTTCGGGAGTTTGGAATCCGTTTCAGGAACCTTCTACGATATGCTTCAGACCTATTACCAGATGATGAGGCCAGGTCGAGGCATTTCGAGGAGGCTTTGCATCCAGAGATCCAGCACCAGGTCACCCCATTTATGCTGAAGACATATCTAGAGGTGCTGGCGAGGGCAGAGGTTGTTGAGAGGACTTTGGCTAGGACCGGATCATCACGAGAGGGGAATCGTCATGATTCCTCACGAAGTAGAGCTGTGGTCCGGGGTTCCCGGTTTTCCGGATAGAAGAGTTTCCGTTCACCTGGGGGTAGGTCCCAGCCCTTTCCATCTCGTTTCTCCGGAGGTAGCAACTCTCAGACCTATGCCAAGGGATCAGGCGCTTGTTTTTCTTGTGGTGGTCGTGGTCATCAGCAGCGGGAGTGCCCGACTTTTCAGAGCAGTCATCGTGCACCAGGCGTTCCACTCCAGGTTCCTCCCTTGAGGCAGTTCCAGCCGAGGCAGTAGCAGCAGGTGGCAACAGCTTTAGATCACCAGAGGGTAGATGGAGCAGGCAGAGGACAGCCCCATGACGCTCCCCGTCCTCAGAGAGCAGAGCGCGGCCGTGGTGGTGGTCATCATCAGGGTCGGAGAGGCCGTGGAGGTGGTCGTGGTCAGCTTCATGCTCTAGCGTTGCCAGCCCCAGGCGAGCCAGACGTCGTCCGAGGTACCCTTTTCTTGTTTTCAACCTTGGTGTATGCCTTGTTTGATTTAGGAGCGACACACTCCTTCGTATCCCCTACCCTTGTCCACGCTTTGGGACTTGAGGTAGAGAGGCTTTTAGTGCCCTTGGCATTGACTACGCCAGTTGGAGGTCGAGCTAGCTTGTTTGAAGTATGTAGAGACTGTGAGCTAGTGTTCGGGAAGCACCGCTCTTGGGGAGATTTCCTATGTTTACGAATACAACCATATGATGTCATCCTCGGCATGGATTGGTTGTATTCGGTGTAGGATATTGTGGATTGCTACAGGAAGAAGGTCGTTTTCTTTGATGAAGACGGAGAGGAATTAGTGTTTGTTGGTGAGAGAGATCCTCGGATGAGTCATAGACGAGTTCCATCCTTATCATCCATGATGGCTGGGATGATGCTGAGTTCTTCAGAGGTTCAACAGTTGGCGTTTCCTAGGGTCGTAGAAGAGTACCCTGATGTCTTTCCAGAAGAGGTTGTATCCTTACCCCCTCGACGAGAGATCGAGTTTGGGATCGAGCTACAGCCGGGAGCGTCTCCTATCTCTATGTCTCTGTATAGGATGGCCCCTTCTGAGTTACGAGAGCTACGTATTCAGCTCGATGGTCTATTTCAGTGTGGTTTTGTTCGTCCAAGGGTGTCACCTTTGGGTGCACCTGTTTTGTTTGTGAAAAAGGCTGATGGAAGTTTGCGGTTGTGCGTCGATTATCGTCGCTTAAACAAAGTGACAATAAAGAACCGCTATCCTCTCCCACGGATTGATGACCTATTCGATCAACTGAAGGGTGAAAGTTGGTTCTCAAAGATCTACTTGCGGTCAGGATATCATCAGATGCGTGTAAAGGATGAGGATATCCCGAAAACGGCTTTCCGCTGTCGTCATGGGCATTATGAGTTTGTTGTAATGCCATTTGGTGTGACAAATGCTCCAGCTGTTTTCATGGGGTTGATGAATGCTGTGTTCCATGAATTCCCGGACAAGTTTTTTGTGGTTTTCAACGACGACATCCTTGTATACTCCACATCTGAAGTGGAGCATGCAGAGCATCTACGATCCGTTTTGGGAGTTCTTCGCCAACATCGGTTGTTTGGGATGTTGTCCAAGTGTGAGTTATGGGCTCGAGAAGTTTGTTTCTTGGGACATGTTGTGTCCCAACAGGGAATAGTTGTGGATCCTTCGAAGATAGAAGCAGTGGTGTCTTGGCCATCCCCCAAGACCGTGTCAGAGGTGCGAAGTTTCCTTGGTCTCGTAGGCTATTACAGGAGGTTTGTGGATAATTTCTCCCGAGTTGCGACTCCTCTGACAGCTTTGACCATGAAGGATCACGCGTTCATATGGACTGATCAGTGTCAGACAGATTTCGAGTATCTAAAGGAGAAGTTGTTAAGTGCTCCAGTCCTTTGTCTTCCAGCGGAGGGAGTCCAGTTTGATGTTTTCTGTGATTCTTCACATCTGGGGCTAGGTTGTGTTCTCATGCAGCAGAGGTCAGTTGTTTCTTAGGGGTCTCGGCAGTTGCGTCCCCATGAACGCAACTATGCCACCCATGATCTTGAGTTGGCATCCGTGGTGTTTGCTCTGAAGTTGTGGAGACATTACCTCATTGGTGAGCACTTTGTGGTTTTCACCGATCATAAGAGTTTGAGGTATGTTTTCTCCCAACGTGACTTGAAATTGAGGCAGCGTCGGTGGATGGAGTTCTTGCAGGAATATGACTTTGAAATTTCGTATACACCTAGAAAAGGGAACGTTGTAGCTGATGCACTAAGCTGAAAGTCATGTAATGATGTTGTGCGTGAATCTGGTGATTCCTGGAGAGTGATGGAAGAGCTATCATCTTTGCATCTTGATATGGGAGAAGTTGGGGGAAGAGGTTGTCTTTTCCAGATGACGGTGCAGTCATCCCTGATGCAGAAGGTGGAAGAGTCTCAGTTGGGTGATTTAGAGGTGGAAGTTTGGAGAGACAGAGTTGTTTGTGGGGAGGCCCCTGATGGTTGGTTGGAGGATGAACAACACCGAGTGTTGTATCATGGCAGGCTTTTTGTTCCCTTGGCGATGCGCGAGACGGTTCTCCGAGATTTCCATAGTTCACCCTTGGCAGTACATCCTGGTGTGACGAAGATGTACCGATCCTTAAGGAGTCAGTTCTGGTGGCATGGGCTGAAACGTATGGTTGCAGAGTGTGTGTCTCGATGTTTAGTCTGCCAGAAGGTGAAGGCCGAACACCGTGTTCCTGGTGGTCTTCTCCAGCACTTAGAGATTCCTCAATGGAAGTTGGAGGACATCTCAATGGACTTTGTTACAGGTTTACCTCGAGATCCGGGAGGACATGAGGCAATATGGGTGGTAGTGGATCGTTTAACTAAATCGTCCCACTTCATAGCAATCAAGGAGTCGAGATCAGTGGAGGTTTTGTCGAGACAGTATCTGGGGGAGGTGGTGAGGCTTCACGGAGTTCCTAAGATGATCATTTCTGATCGAGATCCTCGTTTTACCTCTAGGGTGTGGAGAGGTCTCCAGCATGCTTTTGGCTCTCAACTGTACCTTAGCACTGCTTTTCATCCTCAAACGGATGGTCAGACAGAGCGAACCATCCAGACTCTTGAAGACATGTTGCGCTCTTGTGTTCTTGATTTTGGAGGTTCATGGGTGAAGCACTTACCTTTGGTAGAGTTCGCTTACAATAATAGTTTTCACTCTTCCATCGGCATGGCGCCGTTTGAAGCCTTGTATGGCCGGACATGCCGTTCTCCGTTGTGCTGGACTGGGGTCGGAGAGTCAGCAATTCTCGGAACAGAACTACTGCAGAATACAACAGAGATGGTTCAGGTAATTCGTGAGAGGATGAAGACAGCAAAATATCATCATAAATCATATTCTGATCAAAGAAGGAGACCGTTAGAGTTTAATGTTGGGGATCATGTGTTTCTGAAGGTGACTCCCCGTCGTGGGCAGCGAAGGTTTGGTCGCGGATGTAAGCTTTCTCCCCGTTTTGTTGGGCCTTTCGAGGTGTTATCTCGTGTTGGAGCTGTGGCATATCGAGTAGCACTTCCCCCTCAGATGAGTCGGATACATGATGTTTTCCATGAATCACAGCTCCGTCGTTATCTTCATGATGAATCTCATGTTATCGATTGGGGAGAGATCGATATTGATGATGATGCAACCTTCGAGGAGTGACCTGTGGAGATCCAAGACCACAAGGAGAAGGTGTTGTGTGGGCATTCTATCCCCTTAGTTCATGTCTTGTGGCGACACGGTGGCATGGAGGAGAGTACCTGGGAGCTTGAGTCACAGATACGTGCTCAGTACCCAGAGTTGTTCAATGCTTAACTCCTTTCATGTAATGATGTTTCCTCTCTGGTTAGATCTTTCATGTTTTATTTATGTACCTTTGATGTGATGTTATGTTTGAATTGTTTGGGTATGGATTGCTTGTTCCCATACTCCCGGATGTCGTAGTTTTGTTCCAGCTTTCGAACAACTCATGGTGGTTTTCCCCTGAGAGGTATCTTATGGGGTGGTTGTTCGGACCCCTCTTTTCTTCGGGGTTGGTTTTTAATTCTCGAGGATGAGAATGTTTTGAGAGGTATCTAATGTAATGGCCCGGACCTCTCCGGTCCATTACTTTGTGGAATTTTGGTGTTGGAGGTGTTCCGGGAGGCCAAGGGGACTTATCCCCAACACTTTGCCAATTTTACAGTTCTGTGAACAGTGTTTTCAGTTTTATGAACAATAACAGATCGGTCTCACCGATCGGTCTGACAGATCGGTCTCATCGATCAGTCTCACCGATCAGTTTCACAGATCGGTCTCACCGATCGGTCTGACAGATCGGTCTCACCGATCAGTGTCACAGATCGGTCTCACCGATCGGTCTAACAGATCGGTCTCAGCGATCGGTCTGACAGATCGGTCTCACCGATCGGTCTGACAGATCGGTCTCACCGATCAGTTTCACAGATCGGTCTCACCGATCGGTCTGACAGATCGGTCTCACCGATCAGTTTCACAGATCGGTCTCACCGATCGGTCTGAGATATCGGTCTCACCGATCGGTCTGACGGATCGGTCTCACCGATCAGTGTCACAGATCGGTCTCACCGATCGGTCTGACAGATCGGTCTCACCGATCGGTTTCAAAGATCGGTCTCACTGATCGGTCTGACAGATCGGTCTCACCGATCAGTTTCACAGATCGGTGTGACAGATCAGTTTCACAGATCAGTTTCACAGATCGGTTTCACAGATCGGTGTAACAGATCGGTTTCACAGATCGGTTTCACAGATCGGTTTCACAGATCGGTGTGAGAGATCAGTTTCACAGATCAGTTTCACAGATCGGTTTCACAGATCGGTTTCACAGATCGGTTTCACAGATCGGTGTGACAGATCAGTTTCACAGATCGGTTTCATGTACAGTAACGGTGGGTGAACAGTGTTTCCAGACTCCTACAGTTTTTCCCCTTTTTATGTTTCCTTTGATGTAAAATACTTTTAAATCCTTATTTTTAAGGGTTTTTAAGGCCGATTCAAATTCCATAAATCCTATATTAATTATTCCTAAGGCTTGGAATGTTTTACTTGGTCAAACCACGTGGGTTTATGCGATCCGTTTTTAATGGATAATTAACCGGATCTTAAACCGTCGCCCCATTTAATCTTAAAAAGGGACGAGATATCATTATCCCTTGTTCTTTCTCTTTGTTCTCTGCTAAGAGACGCTAGAACCTTTCAGTCCTTTCCTTAGGTGTTTCACAATCAATCTTTACCCTGAGGATTGGTTCTGTTCTGTTTTGGATGCAACTGAGCCGTGTCGATCAATCTTCGATATAAGGTATGTTGTATCGTCATTCTTTGAGATTCATCTTCTCCTATCCTCCTTTCAATAATTATACCATGTAATTTCCAAGATTCTAATTGGTTTTCTTGGTGTTGGTTGGTACTGTCGTACCGCAGCATCCTCCGGTGGATGCAGTTGTCGCGAGGGGAGGATCGTAACCTGTTGTGTGGATAAAGAATGTGAGGAACTATTTGAGGTAGGGGATTCATGGCATCTATAATTGTGTATGTGCAATCATAGAATTAGCATGATTTATTCCTTTGGATCACAATGAAATTGACCTAATTAAATACTTGAACCGGATTAAAAGAATTGGTTGATCGCATGTTGTTGCTTTATACCGTGATAACGGTTTGCCTCATGTTTTCCTAGATATAGTGATATCTATGTTTCATTGATTCGTTGTTCGTTCATAATAGAAATTGATAACGAACGTAAAGTCGGAATTAATTGTTAATTAATTTGCTAAAGAGAAAGAGGAATGTAAATTAATCTGGTTGTTGTCGTTGTCGTAGTTGTTCTAATTTGAGGATAATCAAATTAGGGAAGTAAGCATGGTTATTTAATTGTGATAGCTTACTGATTAGGTATCCATGATTGGAACCTACGAATAACAAATTTGTTAATTCAATATGGATTAGATAACAGATTATGTGGGAATTTCTAAAAGGGTTCTGAGTTACCCTCTTGTTTGTTAAAGGGCCGAGAGCCCATTTTGAGATGTTTGTTTTCCTGCTGCTTGTGCTGTGATGTGAGCCTGGATGGATATTGTGATATGTGGAGGTATGGAGACTTGTGGTTGGGGCAGTGGATGACGCCTAGTGTGGCGAGATGCATCGGTTTATGCATATGGGTGTCGGGGAGGACACCAAGGGTGATGATATGAGATGAATGTGATGGTTTGATGTTGGTGGTTTGGTTTGGTTGTTTATCTTCTTTACTTTTCCCCACTGCTCAAGGCAGCTGGTCTTGCTTACCCTCTTTCCATAGGAGGTGAAGACACGCGGGGTATGCCACGTGCTTTCCGTGTTTAGCCTCTCGATGGAGGATGGGTCTATGCTCTTTCTATAGGCGGAAAAGACTCGACGGGTAGTATATCTACTCACCGTGTTGAGCCTCCTTTGTGTTTAGAAGCATAGGATGTTTTTCTAGAATGCCTGGGAATGTGGAAAAGTAATTCTGTAAGAAATGTTTGATTAAATGGTAAAAATACATGGGGATGGAGATGCTGGAATTTAAAGGTGATGTGAATCTTAAAAAGGAGCAGTTGTTTTTGAAAGTGATGCGATCTTAGTTTAATGTGGAATTCTTCATTAAAAATTAATGTTTAAAGATTTAATTAACGTACAGTGGAACTGATAAAATGAGAATGGAGTAATCTAATAAAGCTCTTCAAATGGTTGTGTGCTTGTAGGATACCTAGTATTTGATGTAGCAGCCTAGAGTCTGAGAGACGTTAGCTGCAGTTGTATCTAAGACTAGGTAATGCCCATAGTGTGGATGTGAGTTACCTATATATTCTGTACTTTTTGTGTTTCTATACGCTACTCCACCCTGTCGGTAAGGGCAACTGACACCCCGGGGATTCTGAGCCCTGGGGGGGTGTTTTCCCCAACATTCTGATGGGAGGTTGAATGGCTGACTACCCCCTTTGGCCCCGCTCTCTTCTCTTGGTAGATACTTGTGCCATGAGGCACAGTGGTTAGTTACCCCATATATGTGTGTAGAGGGCTGTAATGGCTCGTGGTTATTCACACACATATATTCTGGATATAGTATCCTATGGACTACTATAGGTGTAACGTGTATAGGCTATGATGGCTTGAGGATCCTTACTCGGCGTATGGGCTGTGATGGCTTGAGGAATAATACTCGACGTATGATGCGCGTTATACGAGCTATGGTGGCTCCCGGAAATTACCTGGTTACTTTTGGTTGTGAGGACGGTGTGGTGCTTCTCCCAGGTGTCTGCGGGCAAGCCTTTGTGGTGCATGAGGTGCAGATTGTGGAGCTTAGCCCAGGTGTCTACGGGCAAGCCTTTGGAGAGAGATGCACATGACGTATGTCGTTGGGGCAAAGTGGCAAACCAGTGGGGAAGTAGTAGCGGGGTACCCTTGATATTCTTTACTATATGCTATATTCTTGTATGCGTTACTTGGTGAGAGTACCCATGGTGAGGTTGGGAACATAGTATACCGGATTAGATAACGAGTTAGTTTCACTTGTTGTTCACTGGGCTTTAGCATGCTTTCTTTACTTTTGCACGAGAGTCTTGGGGAGGATCCTATTGAGTATACTGTTATACTCACCCTATGTTCATATAAACTGTTTTTCAGGTCACTTGGAGCAGGTTGGAGATCATGCTGGTTACTACTAGCTTGCGGTTGGAGGAGGAGCTGTTCGGGCTTGTGGTCGCTGTCGTTTTACTTTCTTTTGGGTACTTTTTGTCTCCCCTTTCAGTTGTAGTACTTTTGCATGACATTTCATATATGTACTTGGTTTCCTTTTTATATTTCAGTTCTGAGTTGGAGTTGATTGGGGTCTATTCTATCTCTCTCTTCTGCATGTGTTCTCTTAGAGGGTAATGCCTCCCATTTGTATGTTTATTGTACCCTCGGTGCTAGTCGCCAACCCGGGGCCTACTGGAGGCGGAACTCGGGGGTCATTATCTCCCTTCTCACATTGCCGGCCCAGGAGGGGTACACTTTGTGGGGAGGGGGTCATGACAGTATAACCTCGTCCATTAAGGGAAGTATCATATGATAAATGGATACAACAACATCCCATTGGATTTTAATGGGCATGAAAAGTCAGGTCTTAGTATAATAGATCATGAGATCGAAGGAAAGCTCAATTTGTGGATCACTTATTTCAAGTATTGTTCCCCATTTTAGCATGGACATATAGATATAAAAATGGTTCCCTGTCACCGTATCCATCATCATTAGACACTATAGAAAGTATCTATAGGTTAGGTGTCTATATATATATATATACATATGTATAGAGAATCGAGGTATTGTATTTGTATGATGCAAGTTCGAACAAAGCTCACATGACAGGAGTTTGAATTATAAATTCATCTTCTCTGAACAAAGTTCATGTAGTAAGAATATATATAGTAAATAATATTATATGTGTATATATATATAACCCAATATTATGATTCTCTCTATGTTGTGAAACACATGATATAAAATTCCAAATGATAATTAGAGTGTTCTTCCAGGCTACTACCGCATGGAATTGTACATGATATATATACATATATATATATATGTGTGTGAGTACGTTTTTATGTAATTAGTTATTTATTTATGTATGTATGTATGTATGTATGAATATTTAATCTCTATTTTCATCATGGTAACCCCACATAGAGATTTTGAAAAAAAATTGTGTTTCATGAGAATAATGGTACATGTATGTGAGAATAATTTACTCAGATAAGGTTCACATATAATAGATATCAATGAATCCATTCCAGTCTCAGATTTAAATCATGTGTACCATCCTAATATTAATAAGGGGTTAATCATTTACTATTAATGATATATAATTAAATTCCTGGTGAACATAGGCTATATAAAGGATATCATTAGGATGATGAAGTTTGATATATTCCTTTGATAAAAAATATGTGTTTCCCATAATTTCATATATATAGATATATTTATCTTGAAAAATGAGTTTAGGAGTTACCTTTTCAAGGATTAATTTAATAACCGATTTATGTTTTAGTCTGAAATAATATGTATGGGATAAAAATGTTATTAAATATATATTTTTTTAATTTATTTGTTTTGGTGAGTTTTTTCTAGAAAAATTTAAAATTATATATTATATTTGGAAAATAAAACTTCAAATTATGGTTTTTTATTATATTATTTTCTGTTTTAGAACATTCAAGATATTCCCTAACTTTCAATAAATAAATTTCTATTTTTAGTCTATATATATTCAAAACCGAAATAATTGTAAATGATATATTTTTAAAATTTTTTATCTTAAGAGTCGAAAAACTATCATATTGTGTTTATAATGATAAATTTAGAAAACCCAATTACCTATATTTTTGTTAATATCATGTTTTCCATGAAAATATTTTCTATTAATCGGTTTCATTCATAATTGTCATTCATGTTCTAAAATACTTAATGGAAAATAATATTTTTATCCATATATTCATTTATAATGAATAATAATTTTAGAAGTTGTTATCTTTATGTTATAAAATTTAATGATTATATAAAGGTTTACTATATGAAAGTTTAGTTAAATTAAATTAATATCATTTATAAATTTTTTTATTTCATTAAATTTTGTTGCTGAGTTTTAAATCAATGAATTTTTTTACAAATCCTCCCCACTTAAATATTATTTCTAACACTGATTTGTAGAATTTAAATTATATTAGTCAATGAAATTATTTTCAGAAATTAAACATAATAATTTTATTTCTTTTAAATCTAGAACATTGGAATTTCAATTAATAATGATGTTTGAAAAGTAAACCCAATCCTCGGGGGACCATGAAAACTAATGTAATGGTTGGGATATATATATCTCTTTAATATTCAAGGCAGGCAGAAGGATTTTTTATGTTTTCAAGATCTCATTTAATTTAAAATTGAAAAAATGAATTTTATTCTAAAATTAATAGTTTTATTTTAAAAAGGGGATTCTTGATATTAAATGTTATTTTAATGGAATGTATTATTTAAAAAAATATGATAATACTTATTTTCTTCTTAATGAATGTTATGAAAACAAATCCTTGGATTAAATTTGTTTTAATAATGTCTATCTTTAATTGAATTTGTATTTTGAAAAAAAATTAATCTTAATGATTTTTTAATAAAAAAACATTATCGATTTTTATTTTATTAAAAATACATTATTTTCATTTTCTTTAAAACCCATCATTGTGCTCTTCATTCACATATAATGTTTCCAAATTTATTTTATGTGTAATATTGAGAATAAAATCTATATGGGTGTCAGACCTCTAGAATTATTTTAACTTGAGTATATTTATAGTGTCCTTTTTATAATTTTTTATTAATGGTAAAATTTTAATTTAAAAGAAATAGTGTGATTTTAGATATGTAAAATAATTTACTAATTCTCTAACACATTATACCTAAAAAGATTCCGGGGAATGCAATGGATCATTATTTGGAATTAATATTATATTTTGAGTTATTAAATAAGGGTCACATCTTCTTCTGGTTTCTAAATAAATCATTTAAATATATAAAAAATATATTTTTTTGATCTATACCCCTGAATGTGATTTTAAGAACATCAAAGATTGTATCTAATAAAATTACAATAACACACCCGATTTCCACAAAATGTGGGATAAAAAAAGAAGAGGGACAAGGATCCATGAGGTGGATCTCCACCCCATTTCATAGCCAACAAAATATATAACCCGTAAGTGTGTTTCCATTTAATTAATAGGGTAAAACATTTCATTTACCTAGAAAACACGTTCTAAGGGATTATCACGTACCTAATGGGAATCCACCAGCCTTCAGTTGTCCCACAAATGATTATATAGTTTTATATTAGGATTTTGATGGGAAAAATACTAAGAAACAACCATTAGTTTCCCATAGAGTACCATATGATAGTTTATGACATTCCATGTAGATTCTAATAGGTACATATAAATTCTATTACTTTACCAAAATCACTAAACTCAAATTAGTTATTTAATACCTAAATATCCACCTCCAGATAACTTAAATTTTCTTAAAACACATATCTTAAATATACTCTAATCGAATCATTAAAAATATTTAAAATATACACTCAAAACCAAATCTTTATAAATATATCATAACATTAGATTAACTGACACAATATAGAATGGGTATTACATACATCCATCCACTGTTATTATCATATTTGAGAAGCTTAAATATCATTTCCCATAATCCTTGACATATCATGATAATCATTTCATCATTTACTCACATTGGTATATCCTTTAAAACCAATTATACTTTGGATTTTACAAATAAACATTTCATTTTATTATTAAATGAATTTAATTCTATGCACTCAACATGATTTCTTGTTTTATTTGAAAAAATATCCATCTAAATAGTAGAATAAATATGTTACACACTTTCAATCCGTAATATATTTTTACGATTTAACCCCCCAATCACACTACTCATTCATAGAATAACAAGTCGTGATGGTGAATGAAAAAACCCATGAATCCCATATAACAATTATTATTCTATAACATAGACTTGTGGAACTTTCAACTGTATGGGATTACTACCAGAAACTAAATATACACAATTCATATGTTCACCCAAATAATTTCCTATTAAAAACACATCCAATATTATTTATCTATGAAAATTCTAGTTCTCAAACACATCTAATATATCTTGACACTAAAAATAAATCATATTTGACCAAATATAATTTCCCTCCAAATCAATTACTAAAAGTGGATCCAGAAAAAAAACACTACTATACAAAATTAAAATACCATTATTTCTATAGGTTTAACCATCAAAATCAATTAACCCAATCATATAATGAATAATTCCTTATTTTATAAACTAAATCAAAACTTTTTATTTTAACCATACATTATTGTTTTTTTCTTCAAAAAACCATATGTAACCATAGAGGGTTTTCAATATTCTCAAATCCTAAAATACCCTACCTGGACCATGTATCCATAGAAAACAATTTTTATTTCAAAACTCATTTGAAAATAATTTTTTCTAAATGTTACCCTTAATTTTATTAATATTATGATAATACAAAACCCAATAGTCAGAGTAGTCATTTTCCCTAAAATCCATTGAACACACACATTTTTCTACCTCAAATGTTTTCATTTTTAAAATAATGTTATTATCAATTCATAAGACATCTAAAAATCATTAACATATAGATAGTAGAAAATAACAATCATGTATTTGGAATAATAAGAAACCCAAATTTTCCATATTATCTTTTTCAAACCTACCATTATATTCCGAATAACATTGAATATATAAATATTTTATTTATATTAATATTGGATATCTTCATGGGAATTTTATAAAAAAACACCCACAAGTGCAAGTGTTTTTTCAAAATCATGTTTTATTAGGATTCTTGAACAATTAATTTGATTTCAATTTGTTGTTCCAAATTAATTATCATAAATCTCATCAATATAATACTAGTTTTGTGGTCAAAAAACCTCATACATTCTGACAATACATGTTTCCAATACTATAAAATTCCTTAAAACAATTTTTTCAACTAATTCAACTAATTCTATTCATGTAGATAATCTACCACCCAAATCTCAACATCTGATCATGGTAACAAATTTACATTGGCGTAAAAAATGAATTTATGAATATTAATAATTTTATATAATGAAAAACCTGGATGTAACATGTGAAAATTTTCATTGAGAATCCCACATGACACCTCATGTAGAACAAGCTATCGAATATTAATGATGGCCTGAAACAGCCTTATTGAAGATATTCCCTTAAGGAAACCAAAAGGGTAATAATAAAATATACAAAAAATTCAGCACACCAATTCTTTATATCAAATTATCCTAAACCATATATTTATAAAATATCAATCTAACTTGGGGTCCCATATTCCATTATAATAAAATAATATCCCATTTGATGAAAAATAGACAATAGTGTAGTTTTAAAACACTAAAACTAACATAAGCTATTATAAATTAATAAATTATGTCCCTTTGGATTATAAATTTCCAATATAGTAATAGATATATGATTTTCAGAATTTTTACCAACTCATATATCTATCTTCTACCAAATCATAAACCTCTACAATAAAACTTGTGCAGACCGATAACTATAACTACATACAAATATATATACTATCCAGAAAACATCTTCCAAACACAAATATATTAATACTATAGTGGTTAATATATTTATGTGATTAGACTAATGGATAGATAATCCATACCCACACACTTTAATCTATTGGTGACGAAATACATATTCATTAAATATTATTTCTCAAGCAAAAAGTTGTACCGAATGTATAAAAATTTATTTTCCTAATATTAGTATCTAAAATTGATCCACATACCATAGAGAATATTTTGGGTCTATATCATTGTAGAATTATAAAAACTAATATATATATGAAAACATATATATATACATATACGTGTTACATAAATTTTTTCTCAAACTCTCTAATCTATGCAATGTCAAAACACATTTTTTAAAATGAATTTAACAAAGCTTATATCACTCATCATCATCCTCATGAAATAAAGTTTAACCATATGGGTGAGAATAACCTATCTCAATATGGTTTCCTAAAATATTGAGTATTTTTCTTCTTATATACACAATGAAATACCTACTTCCTCTATTAAATATATATGTTTTTAAAAAACATTCATAATGAATTTGATTGAAAAAATCAATTTGACACAAAAAGGGTTCCTAAAATAGTTTAATATACCAATATATATGAAGAAATAAATTTTTGAAACATTCTTTTAGAAGACATGGATATCAATTAAGAAATCATTATCTTCATAAAACAAAACCCATAAAATATACATCAAAATGTGTTTCTTTTAAGAAAATTTCTTTTGTATGAAGGAATAAATTCATCTTTTTATCCATGTTAATATATTTTTGAGAAATCCAATGATTTTATATGAATCATATTGCATGAACAAAAAATAATATTAATAACTTGTGGAATCAAACATTCAGCATGAAATCAACTAACTATGATAATTTGATTATTATGTCTAGATAAATTATATCAGAAAATGGTATCAAATCATTGGAGAAATTAACTCCATAAAAATCATTTTTGGATTATGTTAAATTAATTAACTATATCGATTGATATGATTAATTAACTCATTATGAATTATTTTATGAGTATATTACATCAGTTAACTTTTCCTTTTTTTGAATTCATTTGTTGTCTTTTACTTAACTATCCATCGATCCTAAATTTTACTGTATATTAAAAATATTCCTTTCACCCATGTACAACAGTTTAAAATTAAAATATTTATCCTTTTTCTTTTCTCATTATAATCATTATAAACCAATATTTAATTTATATCATTTAAAATCAATATATGAATGGGAATTTATTTAAATAAATTCTATATATATTTATGGTACCTCATTTAAATATACCCATTTAATATCTATAAATAAATCCATTTAAAATTAATAAAAATATATTTAAATAATTGTTGGACTCGCATATTTTGATAATCCAAAATCATGTATTGATAATCCCAAATCATGTTTTGATAATCCCAAATAATGTTTTTATAATCCCAAATCATATTTTGATAATCCAAAATCATGTTTTCATTATGTGATAATTATGTTTCCATTATAAGATAATCATTTATGTGAAAATCATGTTTATGTTAATGTAATATTCATATCCTTTTAATCTCACTGCTTTTTGGTATATGCTTATGCTGCAAAGGTTACAGATGTAAAGGTTTCTTATGCAAAGGTCACTGATGCAAAGGTGGCCAATCCCAAGGTTACCGATGCAAAGGTCACTGATGCAAAGGTCACCGATGCAAAGGGCACTGATGCAAAGGTTACCAATTAAATGGTTACCGATGGAAAGGTTACTGAGGTAAAGGTCATCAATGAAATGGTTACCTATGCAAAGGTTACCGAATCAAGGTCACCGATGTAAGCCTATCGATGAAAGGTTACCGATGTATAGTCACCGATGAAAGGCTACCGATGGAGAGTCACATATGGAAGGCTACCAATGGAGAGTTATTGATGGAAGGTTACCATTAGAAAGGATACCAATGAATGCTGACTGATGTGCACTTACTGTTGAAGCCTACCTTTGTGAAGGCTACTGTTACAAGTCTACCATACTCTTACACTCCATACATTGTCAATTTTTTATGATTATTATAACAGTCATATTTTCAAAATTTAATGCTTATGACATAATTAATGCTTATTGTAGACATATCATGAGATCATATCGTGACAGTACGAGGTACATGAAATATTTCACGTGATGTACTAAGTTCAATTTTTGGACCTCAAATATGAATGAGAAGACCGATAAAGAAACATATATAGAGGCATAGAGAAAAATGAGTAATGATAGTACAAAAGTTAAATGAATGAGGAAGAAATTACGTAAGAACAATGAAGAACCTTTCAAGAACCTTCACAGTGAACCCCAAGAACATCAAGACGATTATTTCAGGAGAACAACTTGAGGCTTCCTTCTATGTCTCAAAAACATTCAATCGACTCATGAAGAAGAACATTAAATTCATTAAAGCTAGTACCTGGAGTTACGACACTTTGTTTTGGAGACAACATCTAGAGATAGACTCAAACATCAAAATCATCACTTCATGGAGTCTAGAGATAAACTGAAAACACAAAGAGCCTTCTAAACTCTATCTCATCATAATTGCTCTATTGTGTTTCTTTTTTTTACATTTCTGAGAAGTGTGTCTGTCTTCTTCAAACACTATCTCTTGTTCTGGAACTGGATGATATTGAATAACATTACATCAAACCACATTTACATTTTTTCCCTTGTAAAACTGGGGAAGAGACCATGTGTGGTCTGTATTGTTTTTCATTCCCATGATGAATAGTTGTAGAGGGTGTGCACTATAGACAGTTTGTGAAAACTATTGTAAATACCAATACAGATTGTTTATCATGTTTATTGTTAATATAAACTTCTTTGTGGAAGGTAATCACCATGTTGATAGTATTATGTCTCGTCTTGAGACTTAACCTCTTGTATAACATTTTTGGTTTGAATATTTCGTTTTACTCTGTTTTATCCTTTTTCCGCAGCTTATTTCTAAAATATAAATCTGTTTTTCATTCACATTGATAGTTATTTTAGGTAAGTGTATGTATGTGTTTAATTCATTAAACATGTTTCTAAAGATTAATAAGTGGTATACACTAATTCAACTGAGGAATAATCACCCATGGAAAGATCTTTTGACCAATTCACATCTATATCTCTATTGCGTTAATTTACTTGGCCGTTTTAATAATTTTTAGGATGTTTATTATGATGTTTTTTAACATAATGTTTATGTAGTAACTCAATTCACCCCCTCTTGAGATTCCACTCTGACCAATATTTGTTATTAGTGGGTTAGTTTAGTCTATCTTTTCTACTACCTATACTATTGTGAAACATGTAAAATACATTAACTGTGATTTTAGTTATATCTTAAAGGTCATAAAATATCTGACATATCTAAATTTTCTGTTCTTTATATTATAATTAAAAATGGATAACAGAGTTGAGGGTACTATTTCTAACAGGCCACCATTCTTTAATGGTAATAACTATTCTCATTGGAAATTAAAAATGAACATGTATCTAGAGATCAAGGGACCTGAAATCTGGGACACAGTTGAAGAACTACATGTATTACCTACTACTGCTAGGGTTACATGGTCTCAGTTGACTAAAGCAACATATAATAGTAACTATGGAGAAATTAATTCTTTGTACTATTCTCTATGTGATGAAGAATTCAATAGAATATCTGTTTGTAAAAATGAATATGATATTTGGGATACTTTAGCTCTTTCACATAAGGGAACAACCAATGGTAATGAAATGAGATTAAATACATATACTATCAAATATGAAAAATTTAATATGAATCCTAATGAACTTATATCGGAAATGTATCTCAGGTTCAATGAAATAGTCTGTACCCTGAGTTTTCTTGGGAGACTAGTGGAAAACAAGGACCATATTATGAATTTGCATCGATGCCTACCTGACAAATGGTGAGGAAGTTCTGTTTATATCCGAGAATGTTATGACAATGGAAAGATACCATTGAAGGAACTAATTGGAAATTTTATGATGTAGGAAGAAGAGCATAAGGTGAATCAAGAAGTAGATGAATAACCAAGGAAGAAATCTATACCATTCAAGACTACTACCTCAATGAATAGAGAAAAAGAAATATTTTATGCTCTTGTAGAAACTTCCACCAGTAAAGGCTCATACTCTAACAGGGATGATGAGATGGATAATCATTTTAGGAGATTCAAGAAGTTCTACTGAAATAAAATGTTTATTAGAAAATCAAATTACAAAAGGAGGTAATATAATATAGGACAATTGATAAAGGATAAGAAAAGGAATGATAACCCAAATGAAATGGTCTGTTATGAGTACAAACAAAAAGGTCATGTGAAAGATGATTTCCCCAAGCTAAAATTTGAGAAGAATTATGAAGAATAGGGAAAAGGATATAAAAAGTATATGGAAGAAAACTGGAGTACCTCATAAGATAGATCAAGTGGACCAGATACTTCATATTTTAAAAATAAATAACATTCAAACCTGTGTTTCATGACAGAAACATCCTTGGTGACACCCAATTCTCCTATTTATAATGCATATTGTTCTGTGAATGAATTTGAATCAAATAATGATGAAAATATGACTAAGGATGAACTATTTTAATACTGTGGAATGTTTGAGGCTACCATTAATGAACTCAAGGAATAATATAAATTATTGAAATTTAAACATAATCTAAATTCAAATTACAAGTCTTTTATGGATATTGGGAATGAAAAATCTTCTCAGATATTAAAAGAAAATACTAAACTCAAATTATCAAATGATCAATTAAAGAGTGATCTTGAGAAGATTACTATAGGTAGAGATAACTTGACCCAGTTACCTAGAAAAAAATTTCTCTAAAATATACAACTAGTTTAGTTTATCATCCAGGAAAGATAAGAAACATTAAAACTAAATTTGTTACAAAATATTTATATTTCACAGCTAGTTCATGTTCTGGACAATTTCTTGAAAAACAATTATATAATGGACTAAAAAAATTATTTATGTCTCAAAATATATATGTTGATTATAGGTAATCTGTATGAAAAGTATGGGTTCCCAATGTTTTACATGCTAACGTCTCTTGTCCCATGAAAATTTGTGTACCAATGTTACCCTACACTAAATCTGTTCTATAGGAAATTTGTATGAATAGCTCCTGTAAAACTCTATAGTACCTGGACAGTGGATGTTCATGAAATATTACAGGAGACTACTCATGATTCAAATGCATAATTAATTTTGATGGTGGAAATTTCACATTCGGTGATAATGAAAAAGGGAATATCTTCATCTTCATCCAAATCGGTAACCCTAATGCTGTTTTAAATTCAAAAGTAATTTTTATGGGTTAAAATACAATCTTCTAAGTATCTCTTAGTTTTGTGATGATGGATTCAATGTTTAATTTGAAAATTCTGCATGTAATGTTTTTAATTATAAAAATGGTTTAATATTTACTACTTTTAGAAACGAGAATATATGTATGTTGTTGATTTAGATTCTTTAGCTAAGCAAAATGGTTCTTGTTTAAATGCATTTCATACGGAATCCTGGTTGTGGCACAAATGATTAGGACACTACAATGGTCCCTCACTTAGGAAACTGACTAGGAAAGGATTAGTTAGAGACTTACCGAAATTGCAATTCCCAATAAAAATAGTTTGTAATCCCTCTCAACTGGTAAAATAGCACAATGTTTCTTTTAAAACAAAAAATGATGTCTCTACTTATCAACCGCATGAGTTGATTCACATGGATTTTTTTTCAGACCATATATAGTTTCATGTTTAAATGGGAAGCACTATGTTTATGTTCTTGTACATGATTATTCTAGGTATACTTGGGTATAATTTCCAGAACACAAAAGTGAAGCATTTTCATAATTCATTAAATATTCCATATCTATAGAAAATATTATTAGGCGTATAATTAAGACCATGAGAAGTGATCATGGCTGTGAGTTTGAAAATCATGAATTTGAATCATTTTTCTCACATAATGGCTATACTCATCATTTATCTTCTCCTATAACACCTCAAAAAAAAAATGGAGTTGTGGAAAGATGAAATTAGACACTTCACAAGAGATTTCGCGGACTACGCTTAATGAGTATAATCTAACTATATATTTTTGGGCTCAAGCTATTTATAAAACGTCTACCATTACCAATAAAGTCTTGATTAGACATGTTATTAAGAAGACCCATTATGAGATATGAAATAATAGGAAGCCTATAGTTAATTACTTTAGCTTTTTTGGTTGCAATGTCATTATCCTTAACACTGAAGATAATCTCGACAAATTATCTTTGAAAAGTGATGGAGGAATTTCATAGGTTACCAAATCTCTAGTAAATCCTATAGAGTATTTAATAAGATAACAAAATGTGTGTAAGAATCTATTCATGTAAAATTTTTTGAGACTGATCCCCATGATCCCAAAACCACTCTTGAACATCTTGAGGAAGGTATGTTAGTTCTGGAACTTAATGATAAAGAGAGCAATATTCATGTGAAAACAACCAGTTCTAGACATTTTTCAGAATCAGAGCCTAGTGAATCTGACCTTGTAGAAATTCAAGAGGAGTCAAATTCATCTTTTTCTAGAGGAATTAGAACACTCTAAAGTCATCATTTGGATTCTGTATTAGTTGATTCAAAGAGAGGGTCACAAACTAGAGCTTCTCTAAGAAACAAGGTTGATCATCAAGAATTTATTTCATAGCATGAGACCAAAAATATTAATGATGCAATCAGTGATGAATTTTGGGTGATTTATATGAAAGAAGAACTAAATCAGTTGAATAGAAACCAATTTTGGGAATTGGTAGACCGACCACAAGACACATTGACCATAGGCAGTAAATGGGTTTTTGTAAATAAAGTTGATGAATATGGAAACTTAGTAAGAAACATGGCTAAATTAGTTGCACAAGGATATAGTCAAGGAGAAGGAATAGAAAATAAGGAAACATTTTCTTCTGTAGCTATAATAGAATCCATTAATATGTTTCCTGCTTAGGCAGCTCATCTAAGTTTTTTAAATTATAAAATGGATGTCAAAAGTTTTTTTAAATGGGTACATCATTGAAGATGTATTTGGTGAACAACCCCATAGTTTTAAAAATCCCCATTTTAAAAATTGGGTTTTTAAACTGTACAAAGCCCTATATGGTCTAAAACATACTCCAAGAGCTTGATGAGATAGACTTAGTTCTTTCCTTATTTAAGAAAATTTTTACTAAAAGAATTACAGAACCAACCTTATTTATTAAAAGGATTTACAATGATGTTTTAGTAGTAAAAATTTATATAGATGATAAAATTTTTTGATCCTCTAAATATTTTTTTTACTTATTTTTCAAAAATGATAAAAGATGAATTTCAAATAAGTTAAATGGGGGAACTAAAATTTTTACTTCGATTTCAATTTTTCCAAAATTAAAATAAAATTATTCTAAATCAAAGTAAATATACTAAGGATATATTGAAACATTTTGGTTTGGTTAGTAATTAATGTAGTGAGCACCTATGAGTACCACTTGTAAGTTTGATGCTGATGAAATAGGAAAACCAGTGGATCATACAAATTACCGAGGTATGATTGGGAGTTTACTATTCCTTATAGCTCTGAAACCTGACATTATGTTCATTGTATGCATGTGTTCACCTTTTCTAACAAATCCCAAATAATATCATTTAACTATTGTTAAAAGGATTTTTAAACATCTCATGTTTACTATAAATCGAGGACTATTTTCTTCAATAAGACAACTATTAGATTAAATAATTTATTTGGATGCTGACATTACTGGTTGTTTGATAGATAGGAAAAGCACCTCTGGAACATTTAACATGTTAGGAATGTAACTAATATTATGGTGTAATAAGAAACAATATTTTGTTTCATTATCTACAGTCGATGTTGAATATATAGCTTCTGGTAGTTTTTGTGCTCAAATTCTATAGATGAAACACTCTTTACTAGACTATGGATAACAATTCAAACATGTCTCTATAAACTGTGATAACAGAAGTGATATTAACATCTCTAAAAGTCTAGTATCTCATGCTAGGACAAAACATATTGATGTGACAAATCGCTTTTTGAGATATCATTGTCAATGAGGTGATATCACTCTTGAATTCATTGGAACTGAACACCAATGGCTGATATATTCACAAATCCTGTGAATTTTGAGAGGTTAAATTACATCAAACATGTGTTAGGTATGATAAATTATAGATTTAGAAACCCCACCTTTATAAACCTTACCGATAGAACCTTACTGCCAGACCTTACCGATATAACCTTACCGTAGGACCTTAATGATAGAACCATTCCGTTGGACCTTATTGATAGAACCTTCCCTTTGTAAATTACTGATAAAACCTCACTTTTTAAAACCTTACCAATAGAACCATACCATTGTACCTTACCGATTGAACCTTAGAGTTGGATCTTACCTTTAGAAACCTCACCATTGGACCTTACTAGTAGGACCTTATGGATAGCACCTTACCGATAAATCCATACCATTGGACCTTACCAATATAAACTTACCATTAGACCTTACCATTAGAGACCTCACCATTGTACCTTACTAGTAAGGCCTTCCCGGTATGACCGTACCGATAATACCATACTGATAGGACCATACCGATAGACCTCACCATTAAGACCTTACCGATGACGTCTTACCGATAGTCGTTATTTTCTAGGACTTCATGTTTTCTTTTTGCAGGAAGATGAAATGATTTCTACATTTTTTATTCATTTACATGATATGTTTTCTTGTTCTTTAAATGATAAAATTTAAACACATACAAAGTTTTGATCCAGATCAAACCATCTCCCAAACCTTTTGCTCCCTAATCATGAACCTAACCCTCTTCTAAAATCATTAATACACTGCAGATCGATGGAATGATTGAAAAGAAAGTTGGTTACTGATAAAGGAGACATGATGGATCCAAATAGACCAAGAGAAGAGTCTATTAAAAGAATCCAGATAGTGTAAAAGGTGCATAACCTGCATTTTTTGAAGATGAAAATATTGATTGAGAAGGAGCATAACTCGAAATGGCTGCCAACGAGCTAGTCTTTAGTGCTGAAGGCACTTGAAGCTCAGTTTTGGGTCAAGTACTTTTCAAACAATGATAGATCGTATTATACAAATATTGTGATGAAGTTTTATGAATATCATTGATTTGATCAGTTTGAGAATGAGAACCGGATGACTTCCATCGTAAATGGTGTAAGTGTGAGTTTCTCATCTACTGAATGGGAAAAATGTCTGAGAGCAGCACATGAAGGGATTTATGATTACTACTCTGGAGTGGTACCTCCCAGGATTGAGTTCATCTATTATGAATAATCCATGGACATATTAACAGGGAGTGGGATCCCTAGGAAAGTCATTGCTACTGATATGGAAGGTGAAAATAAGTTGTTGTTCAAGTTTGTACAACGTGTTTTAAGTCCTAGGAGAGGGGATGTTGCTACACTGAAATTTCAGGATGTATTTCTTTTGTATCTATTAACTCATGAACATAAAATTAATTTATGTAGGATATTGATGATTCAAATAGAGTATATAATCATGCCAAGTTCCAAATCCAATTCCGTATTTCATACAAAGTTGATATACATTATGTTGAAAGTGAAAGGAGTTTTTGGATCTAAGGGGGAAGCTGTTGATGGGAGAGATAACCACTGCATCACCAAGTTTATTTTCAAGCTAATGTAGATTAGTAAAAATCCATGGATGAGGAGATGGGTGAATGATGAGGATAAGGTATATGAAGAGGTTAACCGTGTTGCTCATCCTACTAGGCCTAAAAATAAGAGAGACCTGAGTCTTAAGGCTAATTATGTAGAACCTGCATATTTAGATTAAGAAGGAGAAGCTGCTTCTGTGTAGGAATGAGAGGATTCACCTATAAATGATATGAGGAACCAGACCTTCCTCAAGATCCTTGTGCTAATACTATATCCTTTGGTGAGACTAGCCCACCACATAGATTGCATAGAAGAGATATTGTCCTAAGGGACACTGATGTTTAGGAGACTAGTGAGGAAGTGGGGTAGAAAATGATAATTTTAAAATGATGATTAGCATGAATCTATGGATAAGGAGATGAGTGAATGATGAGGGTAAGGTATAAGAAAAGATTAACTCTAGTTCTCATCCTTCTTGGCCAATAAATAATACAGACCAGAGGCACATGCATGGTTATGTAGAACCATCATATTTAGATGAACAAGGAGAAGCTACTTCTGTACCAGAATGAGAGGATTATCCTATATATGGTAGGAGTGATTAAGACCTTCCCTGAGATCCTTTTGCTAACACTATATCCTTTGGTGAGACTATCCCACCAAAGAGATTTCATAGAAGAGACATTGTCCTATGGGACTTGGATGATGAGGAGACCATTGAGGAAGAAGGGGCAGAAAATGATAATTTTAAAATGATTCCTGATAAACTTATTGATGATAGTGAATACCACTATTGTGTATCCAGTGGTTCTTTTACATCGAGAATATGTGAAAAATGATGACTTGTAATCATTGAAGTCTGATTTTTTGAGACATATTGATGATAGAACTCATAGCACAGAGAAATCAATGCCTCTCAATCAAGTGGTTGTAGCATCTACTTTAGAAAAGGTGGTATCCACCCTTCACTATAGTTTCTTTCATCAAGTGATATAATACAAAGTCAAGTGAAAACCTTGGAAGAGTCTGTGGAATTTGTGAAACGGTCAATTTCATGCTTGGACCCCTATATAGATTTAAGGGTTCAAGTGGATAGAGATCTCAGATTTATAAAGAGTGTTGTTCAGTAGTTGGTAACTGTGTTTGAGGACTTTATGAAGTCCTTGGAAGCACATGTGAAAGTCTAAGATGATGATGTGAAGAGACTAATTAGTGGGATGACTAAATCCTTTATAGAGACAGTTGATATCTCTCTGGCACCTATGGTTGCATATGCTTCCACATCACCCCCTCCTCCTATTGATATAGAGCCTTTCAGATTTGTTGTTAGAGAAGTAGAAAGTTTCTCTAGTACCAATACCCAGGACCATCAATCTATGACTCATGTCATTTACATTACATGGGAAATTCATATGCTTGTGGGGGATTATTTAATGGAAGCTTCTCTACATTAGAAGGACATCAAAGATAATGATGACTTCTATTAGAGATGGGTATACAATAAGCATCAGATAGATAGCCACATCAAGTTGTTGTTGGAGAACCTGATAATTCCACATGTAACTCAAGCCTTTAAAGACCAAGTTAGCAGGCTTAGAGAGCTGAGTTCTACTTTGGGGAAATTTATGGAGAATAAGGATTTTTTATTTCTACTATGTAAAAAGCAGGAAATATTATTATGGACTTCAAGAATAATCTCTTTCCTTTCTTCCTTGTGGACTGCACTCCCATCATTGTTCCACCATCCTTTCCCTCTACCTCAAGTGCCTTAGGATCTACCAGTGATGTACCTATGATGACTCATGCACAGGCCATCAGAATCATTCCCCCACCATTACTAAAAGATCTCCCCACTACAGGTCTATAGATTCTTCTATTGTAGCTCTTTTCACACTACTAACTGTCATCCCTCGACCTATCCCTTGACCTCCAGAACCTGCATCCTCAGCGTCCAAAGACAATACTCCAATGGAAAAATCTGATGTGGATTGAGTGTATCATGTCATAGCTGATAGGGATTAGTGTATCTCTTTTTTTATATTGTACTAATATTTTATTAATTCAAACACTCTCTTTTCTATATTTTTTTATATACTCTTTTTGTTAATCACAATGGTGGGGAAAAATTTAAACACGAGTCTCTTAGTAACCCAAAGGGGGAGAAGTGTTTAGTGTTTCAGTTGTCTATCTTCAATCTATATATGTTCTTGCTAGAATTATGTTTTGATGATATAATCATGTGTGTATGATGACATCATGGATGAAATTAGTATATGTGTTTAACCCTAATTAATAAAACACTAACATAATTTGTGATTATCAAAAAGGGGGAGATTATTAGACTCAGCTATTTTGATAATCCCTCATCAGGTTTTGATAATTCCAAATCATTTTTTGATAATACCAAATCATTTTTTCTTCTTGTGATAATTATGTTTCTCTTTCAAGATAATCATTAATGTGAAAAACATATTTATATCAATGTAATATTAATATACTTTTAATCTCACTGCTTGTGGGTTTATGCTTATGATGCAATGGTCACCGATGCAAAGGTTACCGATGCAAAGGTCATGGATGAAAAGGTTAATGATGAAATGGTTACCGATGAAAAGGTCCCCAATATAAAGGTCACTGATGAAATGGTTACCGATGCAAAGGTGAACAATGCAAAGTTGACCGATGCAATGGTTACCGATGGAAAGGTCACCGATGCAAAGGTTACCGATGCAAAGGTTACCATTGCAAGGTCATCGATGCAAGCTTACCGATTGAAGGTTACTGATGGAGAGTAACCTATGAAAGGATACCAATGGAGAGTAATCGTTGAAAGGATACCGATGGAGAGTTACTCATAAAAGGTTACCATTGGAAAGGTTACTAATAAAAGATAACTTATGTGCACTTACGGTTGAATTCTACCATTGTGATGGCTATCGTTACCAGTCTACCATACTATTATACTCCCCACTTTTTCAAATTATCATGATTATTATAATGGTCATATTTTCAACATTTAACGCTTCTAACATAATTAATTCTTATTTTAGACATATTAGGAGAATATATCTTGACATTACGAGGTATGATAATGATTTCACGTGGTGTACTTACTCCTGTTGTCAGTCCTCGAATATGATAGAGAAGACCAATGAAGAAAGATATATATAGGAACATAGAAAAATAAGTAATTAAAGTACAAAAGATAAATACATGAGGAAGAAATTACTGAAGAACAAGGAAGAACCAATGGAGAACCTTCTCTAAAAACCCCAAGATCATCAATAAGATCATTTCAGGAAAACAACATGTGGCTTCCTTTTATGTCTCATAAACCCTCAATCAACCAAAGAAGTAGAACACTCAATTCCTGAAAGCTAGTACCTGGAGTTGCGACACATTGTTTTAGATACAACTACCAGAGATAGACAGAAACTTCAAATTTATCACTTTAAGGAGTCAAGAGCAGACCGACAAACACATAGAGCCATATAAACTCTATCTCATCATAATTGCACTATTTTGTTTCTTATTTTAACATTTATGAGAAGTGTGTTTGTATTCTTCACACACTGTCTCTTGTTATTGAACATGAGGATTTTGAATATCCTTACATAAAAACTCACTTACATTTTTTCCCACGTAAAATTGGGGAAGAGACCATCTGTGGTATATATTGTTTGTCATTCCCATGAAGAATAGTGGTAGAGGGTGTTAACCCTAGACAGTTTGTGAAAACTGTTGTAATGACCGATACCGGCTATGTATGAAGTTTATTATTAATATATATTATGTGGTGGAAGGTGATTTCCAAGTTGATAAGATTACTTCTTGTTTAGAGACTGAACCTCCTGTTTAAGTTTTCTGTGTTCTATATTTTGTTTTAATTTGTTTTATCCTTTTTCTGCTACTTATTTCTAAAACATAAATCTGTTTTTCATTCATTTTTATAGTTTGTTAAGGTATGCGTGTTTATGTGTTTAATTCATTAAACTCATTTAAAATGTTGAAGAAGTGTTATAAACTAATTCAAATGGGGAATAATCACCCTTAGAGAAACCTGTTGACCTATTAGACATCTATATCTATTCTTCCTTAATTAATTGGGACGTTTTCAATATTTGGGGTGTCATTATAATTAGGTTTTTGACAGAAATTATAATTAGGAACTCAATTCACCCCCTCTGGAGATTCCACTCTGACCAATAACAATTTTTGTAGAAATAGGATAAAATGAATATATTAAATAAAGGATTAGCATAAAGATATTTCTTCAATGATAAACCACCGCTGGTTTATATTAAAGATTCCATTTCCAAAAAAATTATTCTAAATGAAACCATAATGCGGGTTCTTCAAATTATTTAATGAAAACATTGAAAAGTAGACTACTTATTTATTGTTTTTTCATATATATATATATTTTAATTTTTATTAAAAAAATGAAATTTTATAAATCTATTAATAAATAAACAATTTTTATAAGATAAATATTTACTCTTCAATTATTTTTGACCAAACATTTTTTCTCCATGAAATGATTTATGAGAATAGAGAAACTACTTTGAAAAGATAAAAAACACCCAATTTATAACAAATTTATACATTCTTTATTAGAAAAGTCTTGACATAATACAACATGGATGATCATGAAGTTTATTTTATTGAAATTTGGTAAATTACATTACAATTTAAAATATAAAAAACATCATATTTATTGAATTTTATTATAACATGCTCGCACATAAAATTGCATGGGATATCATGGGGATATACATAAAAGAGGGGTGAGATATAAAAAATATGGAGGGAATAAGATAGGAATAAGTTAACCAAAGATAGAAAACAAGTATGTTAATGGGGCATGAAAGGAACATGATTAATTTTTTATGATATAACACAATAACACAACGAAAACATGGGAAATGTGGAAACAACATAAAAAATTGAATCATATCCATAATTCAAGGCTATCTACCATGAAATCATAATGGAAATTTCACTATAAATTAATTAGGGTCACTCCCTATACAAAAATGACATCTTATGAAAGTAAAAAATACCCAATGCATTATAACACTATGTAATTATGGATGAACAAATCACATTAATTTCATTCTCAAGCATACATGTGGCACATAGATCATACAACATTGATTCATTCCTCATAATATTTTATTCCTTCATAATGGAGTGTATAATACATTAATTAAACTCCCCAATAAATAATTATAATATACCGAAGGCGAATTCCCATGATTGGTAATGGGTATGATATTCTCTACACAATTGTTTTTTCATAGAAAAAATCCGGGTGAGATTTCAGAAGCATAACAACACCACATAATGATTCATAAAATGGGTTAATTAGAGAGAAAGTGGTACGTCAGAATTTTCACACAAAATGTGATGTAATAGTGAAATTTAAAAATAGTTACCAAAATATTAATTAGAAAATACAAGGCATAAGTTAATAATGAATATTTTATAAATAGTAGAGTGAGAGTATCCCTTACTAGAGTGTGTGACTAAAATGATTGGGAGGAGCTTCTTGAGTGATTTTTGGTACCATGGGAGGAATTTAGAGGGGGTAAAAAAGATTACGGATTTTTTAAAATTATATTTAGTGATGAAAAGTGTCGTATTTGGTGTGTTTAAATAATAATTGAGTTAGTATTTTTTTTAATATTTTCCAAACATTGGTTTCGGACTCTATATAATAAAATTAAAAAACATTGATCCATTATTTTACTATGTTTTCATACAAAATGGAGTATTTTTCATTATTTTATAATATAATGGTTCAAACATAAAAAAATTATTTTGTGGAGGTGCGACATACTCTTGAAGAAAGGATTTTAAAATCCAAAAATATATTACTGATTTTTGTGGATTCATAATGTCATTATAATATTAATAAGAAATTATCATTATTTTAAAGATAAAACATATACATTGTCGTAGATACATTTTATAATATTTATTACATTAATTTTGGTTAATTATTATGTCATAATACATAAGGAATATTTATAAAAATTTTAATTTTTACTGAAAATTCAGCTATCTCATAAAATTAGTAAAAATTCAACAAAGAAAATTTTAAAATTATGATTAAAAAATTATTCATTTTACCTACTTAATATTATAAATATTTTATTTATAACAATTATTATAAAATCAATAGTTATTATGGAATGCTGGGTTATTTTTTATGATAACATTTTCGAAACCCTTATATAAACTACATTTGAATTCATAAAAATAATATGATCATTTATAATTGGAAAAAAAATATTTAATACAGTTTTTTTTAAATAGTTTTATTTCAAAGTTTAATTAATTCAGAAAAAATAATTTCATTAATTGAATTTGAAATCTTCCTAAAAATAAAAATATTGTTTTATTGTATCAAAATAAAAATTAGTTGTAAATTAACAGTAAGAAGGTAACAATTTATTAATAATATTATACAAAATAATATAAAAAATCATATTTATAATGTCTTCATACATATCCCTTTTTTACCCTAGAAAACACCCTAAGGGTAAGGGACGAGACTATGATACTATCATGGGGTGGTTTAGTGAACATGTTTTAGACCATGATCATGATGACCAGAAAGTCATCTCGTACATGGTTTCTCTCATGATTATTGTGATATCCCAAGTAAATAAAGAATATATTATTTTTCATATTTATTAATATTTGTTAAATAAATATTAATTTTACTTTAATGCGGATGATATGTTCGATGGAATAACCAACACACAATAATGGGTTACTCCGAATACTTATGTTGCACACAATGCAGAGTCATACTAAGAAAAATAATAAAAATATATTATTAATATTTTTAATAGTAGTTTACACATAGGATTTATATTAGAGGGAGAGAAATATAACTAACCATATTATGATTAAAAATTTTATTTAAATTTTTTTACATTGATCCAATAAAATTTACAGTCTTAAAATGATAATGAATCCAATTTTAAGCATAAATACTCTAATATTTTTTTTAAAAAGTAGTTTTATTGCCTTTTGATGGAGAACCCCTTTTAAATATAGTTTTTGTAATGTTGATATGATTTATTTTAAAAATAAAATTAATATTTATATTCTAGTACATCAAAATTTATTTCGGATATATTTTTGGTATTTTTCTAAAAAAAATCATTTTTAATGAATGGTAAAAAATACTGCATTTTAAATCAAAAGTGTATTTTCATCTGATTTATTTATATGGTTAGATTATATTTTTCATAGGTTTTAATGTGTAATTAGATTTAGTTTTTTCCATTTAATATTATTTTCATAATTGGAAGTAATATTTCTTTTTAAATAGATATAAACAATTGTTAATCTATTGAAATTTATAATATTTAAAAAACACGCTTTTTGGTTTTGATAAGGGGGATTAATTTAAATTTAATTACTAAAACGTCTGTTATTTGATATTAGAGAAATTCATTCCATATTTGGAATCATGATCTCAAAATTGTGCTAGTAGTTAAATTTTATTATCAGACATTATGAATATATACTTCATTAAATATTTCATTTACCATGGTTAATGTGTAAATATATTAAATACAGGTAAAAAAATAATGTTATATTAATATTAGATTTCATTAACACGTGTACTTATCCTATTTTATGATGAATTTATAACCATGGGAATCCATTGGACGATTTTGGGACCCCATGGAGCCACTTTAATGTGAAAATGACATTTTATAAAAATGGATTGAATGTTAAGGAAAATATAACATAAACCTCTATCTTTTTGTAAAAAAAAATTTATATGGATTTATATAAATGATATATTCAACTATATATAGTAATTAAAAATATAAAAATATTTTACAAATCTTGGTATTTTATATATAATATGATCATATGAAAAAATAAATTTAATTGTGACAAAATGATAATTCATTGGTTTCTTCATTAATATTGGATTTAAATAAATCATATTATAAATGTTAAAATAAATGTAATTTGGTTATTTTTATGACGTAGAAGAATTTTTTGGAAGATAATTAAATGTTATATTTGTATTAATGATGTTTTTAGAGGTAATCAAGTTATAGAATTTTAAAAACTCATGATATGAATAGTGTCATAATTAGCATTATTCATATTTTAAAGTATAAATTTTTTTATTAAATATTATAAAATTTAAAAAAATTATTATTTTTGAAATAATTATTATAATTCTCAAAATTTATTATTAATTCTTTAATTTGATATTTTTTATGTCTGGGTAAGTATTTTTATTCTCAAAATGGTAAATGCTTAATAAAATGGTAAGAGTAAAAAAGAGTAAAAAATATAAGGATTACAAAATAACAAAACCCTAACAAATTATTATTGAATGATTTTTTAGAACAATAGTCATCTTATATTTTAATTTACTTATTTTTGGACATTTTGAAAGAAAAGATATTTTTATAATAAAATAATACTTTCAAACTTTCCAAAAGAGCCCCCTATAAAAGGCAATCTCCTCTAACCTATTACTCACACCTATCAAGCCACTTGTATCATAGAAAAATGAAAAAATAATCTCACAACATCCCTCTATTCATCCAATAAGATATCCCCTATGCAAAACGAAATTCATGAGAGCCCTTTGGTTGAAATCAAAAGAACTTACCCAATTTGAAGTAACGACTTCGCTCATGTTTCATTCCATTACTTTTCATTTTCCACTCCATATTATCTTTTTATTCCTTATTTACATTACAACACCATTATACAAAATATAACATTTAGTTGTTATTTTAATGATTCTAACTACATTTTCACACAGCCTCTATCTAATGGGTATAGAACATACAATTTTTTTGGATAGAGAACTATTTCCTCACGAAATGATAATTTATCGATCTTCTTCTACCACCTCTTATGGGCATATTATAATAGCCCTGTAATTATAAGTGATATTTATTTTATTTCTATGCTTCTATAATTATCAATTATAATATACCTTTATTCTCATCATGTTGTATGAATTCGATAATTTAATTTGAGAAAATGCGGACTACTTCCCCCTCAAAGTGATATGACACGTTCATGCTATACATGGAACATTTAAAGGATGGAATTAATGAGATTATGTAACATATGTAACATATATATTATTCTGTAATTATAATATACTTATGTATAAGTTATTTTTCATTCCTTTAAACATGACAAATAAATGAAAGTAGCATTCATGCGTACGTATGTCTTACTGTCTCCATGAACGATGTATTTCATTTCTTATATCCAAATGCTATGGACTATTCTAAAAACATATATACATGATATATTTGATATATATGATTTTTAATTCATGAATATCATTATTTAGATAATGTAATTTTTACCACATTGAAAATTTATAATTATAACATTTTCATTTTTTACAAAAGATCTGAACATCGAAAAAATGTCCGATATGAACTCAAAAAATTACCAAATTGTTATAGCTGGGTATTAATTATATAAAATGAATAATAAAAATGAATTTTTTTTTTCTAGTATAAATTAACATATTATTATTATTCAGGAAATTAAATAACAAACGAGTCATGTCAGACACGATTTAAGGGACTTTTTCACACTCTCCATGAATTGAGGAATATTTTGATAATATACACCTCTTTATTTTACATGGTATATAAAAAAATCATTTGAATTTAATTTGATTCAAAGGTAATATTTTATCTATGATCCATTTCACTAAATGTCAAAAGGAATGTTTTAAATATTTGTGGGGATAATGACCACTCCACTCTCGTAATCGTTATTTGGCTTCATCAATAAGCCTTAATGTTATTAAAGGAAAATAAATACATTAGTCAATTTTTGGGTGTTTTGGTATTGAAAATGGGTTTTTAAATGGATTTATTATTTCAATATCATGAAATGGTTTCATGTGATTTAATATTATTAGTGAAATATTGATATTTTCAATATTTTATTTGTGATGATTATATAATGATACTTAGACATATGATGGGTGGTTCTGTGATAAACCATGGATGAATGGTTACATTTCAACCTCCAATGCATTGTGTATGGAAGTAAGTCGTATGGATAATCCATTTAGTTATATGTGTGTAATTCAACCATATGTTTATTCCATTTAAGTATGTTTATGTACCATGTTACCTTTATATGATATACATTGTTTTCTATGGGTGATATGGTAAAATTTCGGTTAAAAAAGGTATGAAATGAGTTTATATTCAGTGAAGTGTTTATGATACATATTTAATGTGAAATGTATTAATTTATGATTAAGTATGAAGGGTTTACATATTTTATTGAAAAATAACAACTTTTATTCTTTTTTTATCCATTACTGTGATTTTTATTCTCATCCCAAGTTTTTGAAATATTTTTCGTAGGACATAAGGTGGAATCGGGCCATGTATGGGATCACGGAAAAGCCATACTGTTTAAAAGATGTATCTAAACACATTTCATTTATTTGAAGAGTTTTTATTTTATGAAAAAATATATACTGAGTTGAAGTGTCTGCATGTAATATTCATGATGTTCTGTATAAGTTATGACCTAATTCTCTAAAAATCTATACCTGAAAAATATCCTCAATGGAAATTTTCTTCTTAATTAAATATTAAGTAATATTTATGGTTATGGCCTAATAGATGGTATCAATGGTTGGTTTAGACAACTTTAGTAGATAAGATATTTTTAAATTAATATCAATATATTAATTTATCATAATATTGAAATGATATAGAATTTGAAGGTCACCATGTTTTTGTATCTATGAAATTTTTATGTTTAGAAATATTTTTTATAGAGGAAATAGGGAATCTATGCTGTAAAGGCATACAAAGGGAAATGACCTTCCAAATCAGCATTCTGAGAAGGTCAAAATAAGAATTGAAAAGTTTTTTGTGGTGATGGATTATTTGATTTAGGTGATTAATGGTGGTTGTTCTTATAGATGATATATTGGTATATATAAAAAGTAAGAAAGAACAATAATTTCATTTAAGGGTTTTTGTTCAAACCAAAAAAAGAAATTATAGGTTAAATTCAGCTACTGTCAGATTTGGTTAAAATAAATTTCACTATGTTGTCACATTATATCAAAAAATTGAAAAATTACGGATCCATATAAATAAAACGTTATTGAAGAATAAACAAGATATACCAATATAACCGAGATTTTAAGTTTTCACGGTTTGGTAGGCTAATATCGAAGCATTGTTTAAAATTTTGAAGGGTTATCAATCCCACTGAATAAGTTATCTCGAAAAGATGTTAAGTTTATTCGGACAAAAGAAAGTGATGATATTTTTCTTGAATTGAAATTAATATTGGTGAATTCTCTAGAATTGGCATTTCCATCAAGAAATTTTGAGTTTTTTATCTATAGTGATGCTTCGTTGAATGGACATTGTTGTGTCCTAATGCATAATGATCAGGTAATTGTCTATGCATCACATCATGTGAAACCACATGAGTTAAATTACCATAAACATGATTTGGTGTTCGCCTCTATTTTTTGCATTAAAAATATTGAGGAATCATTTGTATGGCATAAATATTGAAATATTTACTGATCACAAACATTTGAAGTATATATTCACTCATAAGGAAGTAAACATGAGACAAAAAATTGGTTAGAATTTATCAAGGATTATGATTACATGATCTTTAACCATTTAGGAATGTATAATATAGTGGATGTTTTTTTGAGGAGAAAGAGTAATGCTAAATTAACTACGCTACATTTGGAACAAGATCCTTTGATTAACGAATTGATGAAATTTGGCATTGTAGATGTCTGTGTAGGAAATTCATCTATTTTGTTTTAGGTGGTAGTGAAATCATCTCTAGGAGACATATCAAATCAAGCGTCGAAAGAATATAGTGATATGATAAAATGGTAGAGTTTTTTCTAAGGGGAAAATTACCTGAATTTAACATTGATAATTATTGTGTTTTGAGGATTGTGAAGAGATTATGTGTTCCTTGTAATTCATAGATGAATAAAGAGTTTTTATGTGAAGCTCAAAGTTCTCTATTTTCTGTTCATCATGGAGGTACTTTGATTTACAGAGATCTTAAAGAGTATTACTGATGGGATGGAATGAAAAATGATATTGATGAAATTATTATGAAGTGTTTGACTTTACAAAAGCTTAAAAAAGTGCAACATTTAACAAAAGGGATACTTCAACATTTTCCAGTGCTAGAGTGGAAATAGGAAAATATATCAATGGTCATCATTGAGGGATTACTGAAAACATCATTAGTTAATAATTAAATTTTGGTTATAGTGTATTAATTGAATAAATCGACTCTTTTCAATCCTATTCATGATAATATATATCAAGATCGACTTTCTCGATTGTATGTTAAATAGATAGTAATGTTACATATAGTTCCATTCTACATTGTATCTAATCATGATCCTAAGTTAACTTCTAAAATTTGGATGGGCCTTCAGAATTCATTCGGTACTGAATTAAATTGCAGTACATATTTTCATCCTCAAATAGATTGTTGACAGAATGAACAATTATGAATTTAGAAGATATACTACGTGCTTCATCAATCGATTAACAGGGATGTTTTGGCCAACTTCTTTATTTTGTTTATTTTCATTTAATAAGAGTTTTCGTTCCTATATAACAATGTCACCATTTGAGGCATTATATCGAAATCAGCATCAAACTCTAGCAATTGGGGATGATATAGATATAAGAATATAGATTTGAGAAGAATTGGTAAAAGTGATGGAAGAAAAAGTTCAGTTAATTTAGAAGCACATGGGTAAAGAAAAGAGTAGGAAGAAAATTTATGTTAATAACTGGAAGAAGGTTCATTGTTTCGAGGTAAGTGATCATGTTTTTTTCAAAGTTTCCCCATGGAAATGTGTGATTCATTTTCTTATGATGGAAAATATGAGTTTGGAGTTCATAGGACCCTATGAAATCCGCGAGAAAGTTGGACCATAGGGATATAGAGTGGCTTTACCACAACATTTATCCCAAGTAAATGATGTTTTCCATATTTCAATATTGAGAATGTATATAATAGATCCATCTCATGTTTTGAGTACATAGGTAGTTAAGTTGGAAGGGAATCATTCTAATGAGGAAAAACTCATCTAGGTTCTTGACAGAAGAGAGAAAGTGTTGTAGAATAAAGTAATTCATAAGGTAATGTTTTTGTGGGAAACCACATGGTTAAATAGGCAACATGGGAATCTCAAAATTATATGAGGGATAAATACCCCCACTAATTTTTTATGTGAATAAAAATGGGAGCATGAAATTTTAAAAAAGGGGAAGGATGTAACATCTGAGGTAAATAAAAAATATAACATTTCATATTTGTTAATATGTGTGAATTAAATATTAATTTGAGATTAAAGGGGATTCAATGTTTGATGGAGTATCCAACACACAATGTTGGGTTTCTCCTAAATCTTATGTTGCACAAAAGGCTAAATATTAATGAGAAAAATTATAATAATATACCATTAATTTTTTTAATTAGTATTTAATGCCTATATGTTTTATTAGAGGGAATTAATAGAACTAAATATATTATAAATAAACAGGTTTGTTAAATTTTTTTACGTTTACAAAAAACAATTTAGAGGCTTAAAATTTGAGCAAATCCCATTTTAAGCATAAATACTTTAATATTTTTAAAATGTAGTATTACCACCTTTTAATGAAGAAACCCCTTTAATTATTGTTTTTGTCACATTTATATGTTCTATTTCACAAAATAAACTTATTTTTTAGAAATGGGATATCAAAATTTACTTTGGATAGTTTTTTTGTAATTTTCTAATAATGTTCATTTTTAATGAAGAGTTAAAAATACTGCATTTTAAGAAAAAACCTTCTTTTCTCCCGATTCATTTATATGGTTATATTATATTTTCAATTGTTTTTAAAGTGTAATTAGATTATTTTTTTAGATTTTGATAAAATATTTTTCATATAAATAAATTCACTATTTAATTAAACACAAAAACATTTGAATCTTTTAATAGTTATTATTTTTTAAAAGGCAGTTTTTAGTTTTGGCAATGGGAATTCATTTTAAAGTGATATCTACAAATTCTGTATTTTGAATTTGGAGAAATTTATTCCATATTTTTAATTAGGAAGTACAAATTTTGTAAATAGGTATCTTTTTTTAGAAATTATGAATAGTGACTTCAGGAAATATTTTATTTACCATGGTTAAAGGGTAAATCTGGTAAATGAGTGTAATAATAATAATTTTTTAATAATATTTAATTTCGCTAACATGTGCCTTAATACTATTAGATGATACATTTCCATCCATGGGCATCCTTGGTTCGATTTTGGGACCGTTTGAAGCAACTTTTAAGTGAATATGACATTTTATAAAAATTACTTTAATGTTATGGAATATGTAACATAAACATATATATTTTAGTAATGATAATTTAATATGGGGTAATATATGTGATATTTTAAACTCTTAATATTCCTTATATTGAAAAAAATATTTCCTAAATCTTGGAATTTTATTTATAATTTTTAAAAAATAAATCAATAAATGTAATTATTACACAATGATGATGCACTGATTGCATCATTAATAAAGGATTCAACTAAATGATATTATAAAAGTTAAGATAAATATAATCTGTTATTTGGATGTCATCCATGAATTTTAGTAATTATAGTTACATTTTATATTTGTATTAATGACATTTGTTATGTAATCAAGTAGTTATGGAATTTTAAAAAGTCATGATATGAATAGTGTTAAAATTGACATATTAAATATTTTAAAATAAAAAATATTTTATTAAATATTATAAATTTCTAGGAAATCCATGATTCAGCAAAATAATTATTATATGTCTAAAATTGTATTATTTACTCTTTAATTTGATATATATCATGTTTTTTTAATTATTTTGATTCTCAAATTGTGAAATGCTTTATAAAATGATAATAGTAAAAAATGTTTAAATAAAAAAGATAAGGAATAAAAAATATCCAAATCCTATATAATTGTTATTGGTGAATCTATTTTAAACAATATTTTTTTTATATTATAATTTAAATTATTATGGGCCTTTGGAAACTGAAGAACTTTTTTATAATAAAATAATACTTTTAATATTTCATGAAGAGCCCATCCTCCCACATATATATGGTCGTCACCTCTAACCCATTACGAACAAATCTAATGCCCCTTGGATCATCCAACCAATTCATATATAATCTCCCCAAATCCATATCATCCTTCAATAATATTTACCCTATTAATAAGTCAATTCAAGGGAGAAATTTTCTTCAAATAAAAAGAAGTTACCTGATTTGAGGTAACGTCTTCTCTAAAGATTCTTTCCATTATTTTTCCTGCTCCACTCCATATACTCTTCTTATTATATGTTTACATAAAAACACCAGTATTCTTAATATACAAGGTTGTTTTTATGAGGTGTATTTGAAATACCCTTCCACATGCACCTCTGTCTAAGGGGTATAGAACATACTTTTTCTGTAGATAGTGAACTACTACCTCAGAAAATGATGATTGTTGAATCTTCTACAACCACATATTATAATGAAAATTATTATGGAAATGTAATTAAATATGATATTTATGATACTTACTTCATCTTTATTTTTTTTTAATTCCCATTTAGAATATACCTTTATGATTTTCATGTTATATAGATACGATAATTTCATTAGAGGAAGTACGGACTACCGCCCTTGAAAAGTGATATGACATGATCATGCTATTCATGGATCATATAAAAAATGGAATTGATGAACTTATGTAACATATATAACACATATCAAATATTGTAGTTATAATATACTTATGTATCATTTAGTTTAAATTCGTTTAAATATGATAAATAAATGAAAGTAGTGTCCATGCGTACGTACTGCTTACCCTATCCATGAACGGTGCATTACATTTATTATATCCAAATTCTATGCACTAATATAAATACATATATTAAATATAAAAATTATATACATGATATCTAATTCATTAATATCATTCTGAAAAATATTTAATTTTTACCACATGGACAATTTATAATTATAACAAGTTCATTTTTTGAATCATGTTCTGAACATCGACAAAATGTCTAATATCATCTAAAATAATTAACATATTGTTATAACAATGTAATACGTGATATTAAACTAATAATAAAATTGAAAAATGTTCTCATGAATGTAGATATTAACTTATTTTTATTATATATGAAATTAAATAACTAATGAATCATATCAGACACAAGGTAAGGGACATCATCTCAATATCCTTTCATTGAGGAATATTTTGATAATATACACCTCCTTCTTTTACATAGTATATAATTAACCCCTTTGAATTTTAATTTCATTCAAACTAATTCTTTTATCTATGAATCATTTCACTAAATGAAAAAAGTAATTTTTTTAATATTTTTGGTGACAATGAAGTCTCCACAACGGTAATCTTTATTTGGCTTCCCCTATAAGCCTTATTATTTTTAAATGAAAATAAATACATTACTCCGTTTATGGGTGTTTTGGAATTGAAATTGGTTTTTGAAATGGGTTGAATATTCCAACATCTTTAAATGGTTTCTTTTTATGAAATTTTATTAGTGAAATGATGATATTTTCAATATTTTATGCTTGAAAATTATATAACGTTACTTAGATATTTGATTGGTGGTTCTGTGATAAACCAAGGAAAGGTGGTTAGGTTATGACCTCCAATGAATTGGGTATAGAAGTCGGTAGTATGGATATTCCATTTATTGACATATTTTTATGTTGATTGTAAAGTTTTCGTGTTTAATTTGGTTTATGTCCCATGTTACCTTTATATATTGTAAGTAGTTTTCTATGTGAATTATGGTAATATTTTGGTAACAATAAGAGTAAGAAATCCACATATATTTAGTGAAGCGTTTATAATACCTTTTTAAGGAGAAAAGTATTACATTGTGATTAAGTATGCATGTTTTAATATTTTTAAAACTAACAGTTTTCCATCTTTTGTATCACTTACTGATATTTTTATGCGCATCTCAAGTGTGTGAAATGTTTTTTCACGCGAAAAATGGTGGAAAATGGTCAAAGATGGGATCAAATAAAATTCATGATGTTTAAAACATGGAACTAAACATTTTTCATTTATTTTAAGAGTATTTATTTTATGAAAAACAAATTATATTGACAAGAAGTGTCTACATGTAATATTCAAGATTTTTTTATAAGTTATAACCTAATTATCTAATGATGTAAACCTAAAAAGATCCTCGTTGAGTATTTTTAACATAATTCAACTATATTTAAGGTTTATGGTTAAGAAATTATAATTATGTTATTAGATCATATGATGGTCGTGGTAAAGAGAAAATACTAGTGATGATATATCCATCAAAAGATTTGATAAATGGGATTCATATGGTATGATCCTAAAGGTTGAGAATATCACTTCCTTTTTCTGTTTCAATTGGATTTGATAAAACCCTATATTAATACTAATGATATTACCACTATTAAATGACTTTATTATAAATTTAAATGTGTCATAACAGTATATTAAATATGATAGAATATATAATATTAAAATATATGAAAGTGTTTTCATTAACAATATTACATAATAATACATTTTATTAAATAAAAGGGGGAATTTTATTTATAATTGTTATTGTCATTAAATTACCCTAGTGAAATTTCCCCCTTAAAAGTTTTTTTTCCCACATTTAAACTGATGAGTGTAACTCTATTTCATAACCTCCTCTGGTTTCCATGTCACTTATTCAAACGTGTGGTTTATCCATAACACATTGACATGGTGCATTGTTTTACTTCATAGAAAATTTATCTATGACATAATACTTTCAATAAATGATCTTCATAGGAAATAACATTATCCAATAGTACCACCTATTGATTGTGTACATGCGGGAGTATGGTATCTAATTTCTCAATAGGTATACACAGAATACATCATGAACAAGATATAGATTAGGTTGGAGTGAAAAATGGTAATACACTATGCTAATGCGATGAAGGATCTAGGAGGGGACAATGTATCATGGACTAAGCTTTCCCAACTTCCCAAATTACATAAGTTCCTTCAATAGAGATATATGAAGGAATACCATGTCTTGAACATCAAACTCTAGGTCTCATTGGAAATTGTTAGAATTGATGTTTTTTTATCTTTGAGAGGCCTTGAGGTACTGACAAATAGTCTTAACCTTTTACACCACTTCCTCAATAATCTTAATATATAGCTTTTTTTACAAAAACAACATCCATACATTCTTATGTTCCTCACATGTTCCCAAAACATGATAGATAGGGAACCATTTGGATGCTTGACTATAAACTGTTATTTTGTGAGGACACAGAAAAAGGGATTTTTCGATTCCATCCTCCCTTAATGTCAACGGATCATTCTCTCAATCAGTCATCTTGTGTCTGTATAGTCTAGTAATATTGTCTATTAGTTTGAGGTTGATAATCCCTACACAAATTTCACTTTTTAATTAGAGAATTTAAGATCCTTTTATAGAACATGGAGGAGAATCTCATATCTTGATTGAATTCAATAGATAGTGGTACCCATTGAATCATTAACATTATCGTAGGTATATCGTCACATGTTTATCCAGCAAGAAGTCCTATTGAATCACAATGAATTGTGTTGGGTTTTTAAAATGATCCACCATAACCCAGATAACATCAATTCCTCTATATGTATTCAAAAGTCCTGTCACAATGTCTAGGGTGATTTTCCCTAAATATGTTTAGGCATGGTTAATGTATGAATCATAACCATGTATTTTTGTCTTTCTACCTTTACTTCCTGATATAAAAGATATCATCATGTATATTCACTAAACTTATATTTCATATTGTCCCACCAATGGTGTTCTCAAAGATCTCAAAACATATTTTTACTTTCAGGGTGGATGTAGAATTTTGAGTTATTTGCTTCATCCAACAACCCCATCTTTAAAATAGGTTGTGTTGGTACACATAGTTTGGAAGAAATCATATAACACCTTTTTCATTAACATTGATCTCTGTGGATTTCACTTTTCATATATTTTTTATATTCATCCGAATTCCCCCATTATCTCTTTGAGCATCCTTGATCCTATCCTGAAGAGATGATTGAGAAATATTTTGTGAAATGATTTATGGTTTTACTTCAATTATGATTCTCATGTACCTACTTTTTAAATATAAGGAGATAAAATACATCTCAATTCTCACCAATGATAGATTTTCTATTTTCTTTCTAGTTTAATCAGCTACCACCGTTTTATATTTCTAATGATGGTAGTGAATTTATAATTCCAAGTCCTTAATTTACTATAAACATCATTATTTGGGGATATTTATCTATTTTAGTGTGAATATATTATTGAGTATTTTTGTGATCATTAAATGTTTTACACTTCATCCCAAAAATATAATGCCTCAATATTTTAAATGAAAACATATCTACATCAAACTCTAGATCATGCATTAGGAAGTTCAGTTCCTGAAATTTCAACTGCCTGAAAGCACAAGCTATGAATTTTTCATTTTACATTAACACACAACTCAGTCCCTTCATCAAAGCATTGTAAAACAAAAAAAAACATTGAACACTTTTTGACTGTGTAAGAATAAGTACAATGATAATAGTATTGTTCTGTTCTATTAATCTCTCTTCACATTCATCATTCCATGAAAACATGACACCCCTTCCATTTTATCCTTATATGAGTGTTTGAATGGAATGATAAATTTCTCAGAATTTGAAAATAATACCAAGATTACTTATGAACACTATGGATATCTTTAATAGATACTGGCCTCTTTAATCCATCAATTGTTTTGGTCACTAAAGGGGCCACAGATCTCTCATTGCTTGAGATTATATTCCCCAAGAATGAGACCTTCTTCATCCAAATATCATATATTCATTACATAGAATAGAGATGATTTTTTGGTAGGGTCAATATCATTGTGCTCAAATTCTCTTCATGATCCTCCATTGTTTTGGAGAATATTAGAATATAATCTATAAAAACAACCAGAGATTTTTTGGCATAGATTATAAAGGCTCTATTAATCATGTACGTTAATTTTTATGGAGTTTAAGTGAGTCCAAATGGAACTAATATGAATTCATAATATTTGTACCTTATACGAATTGAATTCATGGGATATCTTCCTTCTTCACCCTAACTTAGTAAAATCCCAACTACAGATCCAGCTTGGAGAAGTATTGTGCTCCATGTTGCTAATAGAACAAGCCATTAATCCATGGAAAATGGAACATGTTCTCTATCATGATATTTTTGATCTAACTATAATCCATGAAATGGTTAATTGACCAGTCTTTCTTCCTAAAATAGAGTATAGTTTCACCCCATTATGAAGCACTTTGGCATATGAACCATTAATCCAGATTCCCAAGTAATTGTTTCTTTAGACCTCAATTTCCACAACATTCATTCTATATAGTTTTCATTAATAGTAAGTACCGTTTAATAATATTTATTGAAAATAAAACTTCCCACTTAGGAAATTACTTGAGAAACACCTTAGTTTATCCCTTCATAGTAGGTATTTCTTCGTGGATGATATTTTCCTTATGATAAATCATTTGATCTAGATATGCTTACTCATTCTGAAATAATTTCATTGCATGATATGTCTGTACTATGTAATATTAATCCTCCACCTTTTAGTTGTATAAAATCTAATGAAAATTAGAAATAGTGAGTCTGATTTCATTCTCATAGAAATATATGTTGGCTCTATATAGGGAAAGAAAATCTATGCTCATAATTAAACTTAATTCCACCAATTAGAGTATGAAAATGTTTTTTGGGGATTTCATAAAAAAAATTAACAGGGGAGTGATATACATGAAAAAAAAAGAACCATCTTCCAATTTCACTAAAAATTCCGCATTCATTATTTGTATGGGTGATTGGATATTTCTACTAAATATTCAATATTTGAAGGAATTCATAGAACCAGAATAAACTACGTAAGTTCCATATTCTCGAATAAATGCATATAATAACTATCACCACTTATTTTTCTAGATCCACATCATTAGTTGTGATGAAAATATCTATACCTTGATTACTTGGAGGTTGTTTTTGGTCATTGAAAACCCTTTTCTTAGTGCATTGTTTTCAAATTTCACCGGTTTGTAGCTATTATAGAAATTAAAAATGTGCAAAGGGTTGGTTAAAGAATTCGTTTACTCCATCAAACGAGGGAGTTTTCTTATAGACCATATCTATCTATATTTCCTTCATTCCCATACCTAAATCATTTCCTTGTTCCACCTTTTAAATAAATTGGGTGCTTCTTTCTGTACCTTTAAAAAGTAGGATGTTGGAATATCAGAGCACCATTATTTTCATAGATCATATCACTAAAATTAAACTCCAATCTTGGATTCTTTTCCCCTTAACTCCCATCAGATTATCAATTCTATATTTTAATTTTATGGGAACATCAGATAATTACCTATAGATATTAGAAACCCAAATCACTCTGGTTTTTTGGAGAATAGTTATTTTCCCACAAAAGAAGTGCTCAACCATGAATTCTAGGGTAACAAAAAATCTGGAGTCGAATCAGGAAAGTCTAGTAAATTTTTCCTTTTATTCATTAATAGATTGGATATTGTTTTTCATGAGGTAATGAGAATAAGTTCCCATTTTAAGATGGATAGTAAGAAGAAAATATTTATCCAAAAAAATAAAAAATTCCTTACACTACATCACTTCAAACTCATTAACAAGATTGATATACTTGATCAATGTCCACCATAGATTATATTTTACCTAAAAACATTAAGGAAATAGTAGAACCTTATCATATTTATAACATTTAATGATTGATAATATAACCTCAAGGGATTTTATCCATTGTTATTCGATTTAGGTATGATATGATCTATTGAATTTAAGGGTTCATTATCACATAAAATACTCAATTGAATCATTTTCCTTGTTTTATGGATTTGGTTGATCCTTTTTATCTATGTTTCTATTCAGAAACTATGTCAAAAGAGTGAGTATCATCACAATTTTTGTTATTCACTATCCCAGAGAGTTGGGTATCTCATTGGGGTAGTAATCAATTTTCCCATCACATTGATTATTTACCTGATTCCTCCTATTTTCGACAATTAGATTGAATAAATGGAAAATTAGGGGCGAATAATTTTAATATATAAAACACATAAAGGGGAGTCTAATGAAATTAAAGGGATAAAATATAGAGTAAAATTATTTTATTTACTAATGAATTTCAACACATCAATCTATGTTCCCATGATCTATTTCTTAACATATATTATTATGGGAATTTTTTATTCCCCCAATAATTGATCATATTGAGTTTATCACTTTAGAAACTCATATCCCATGTGACTGTATAAATGGTGTAGAGTAAAGTCCATTTTTAAGTACTAGGATGTGCCAATTTAGAATATACACACATTGACATATTTGATACCCCTGGTCATATATATTCTAGCACCACGTCCACTAATAGTTTCTTGAAAGGGATATATTTTATTGATAAACCACTTAATCAATATTTACCAAAATTTAGTAAAGTTTTATTATAGTTAGATTAATCTGTAAAACTTTTACTACATTTTTCTAATCCTAATCCCAAAATAAACAAATCATTTCATATGATACCAAATACTACAATCCTTCGCTTTATTACACTCAAAAAGATGATTTATTACCAAATAGAACACTTAATACATCCAAGAAGATTATGAATTATAATGCCTTTTAGAATTAGGTAAATTAAATGAAAATATAAAACTATAAAAAATCATCAATATTTAAAACTTCCATAACATGGGAGTACTTACAACTATATGGGATAACCTTAGGACATACATAAGAAATATGTGGGGAATAATGATTAATTTTTGAATATTCAAGGAATTAAGAAACTCATTTTTGAAAATATTCCTAACAATTTTTCAACAAAGTTACATGAAATAATAAGTCACTATATTATCTTTTTACAAAAAAGAAACATGTAAATAGTGGTATAAATTTAATCTATTATATTATTAACATAGAACATGGAAAATTTCTAAGACATCATGGTGGGAAAAGCCCAAAAATTAATTAGCTTCAATCACTACCCCAAAATGTCATCTCATGAGAGTAAACATTACCAATTTCATTAGTTCACAAAATAATTATGTCATCACCAATTATTTTTATTTCATTTTAACTATTAAGTGTGCCTCACAGATCATACAACCTGGAATCATTCATCATCCTATTTTATTTCAAAACAAAGGAGTGTCGAATATGTAAAATTATTTCGCCAATAAAAAAAGTATACATGTATAAAGGTTAATAAACTTTTTAGAAAATATGTATTCTATTAACTAAACAATTTTTATGGAATAAAAAATTATGGTGAGATTTATGTATCATAATTTCATCACTTAATGATTCATATAAGAAATGATTTATTATTTAATTAATATTTCTCAAACATAGGTTTGGGACCCAATATAATAAAATAATCTAAAACACAATAATTACCATGGATTTTTTGAATTATTCTTATAAATGGGGTTGTTTTAAATTATTTTTTAAGATGAAGGGTTGAATATAAAAAAATAATACCCCTTCTTATATAGAGGTGTTTCATACTAATAATGAAATGATTTAAAAATACTAAAATGTTTTAATGGTTATGGAAGATTCATCATGGATTGATAAAATTAATAAATTAAATTAAATTTCTAATTATTTTAATGATAAAACATATATTTTGTTCGGTAAACTATATCACTTTTGGTTTACTATGATGTCATAATATAAAAGTTATATTTATACAGTATTTAATTTTTACCCAAAAAAATTGACTATGTTAAAAAATTAACAAAATTCACCATTGTATTATTTCAATATTCTCATTCTAATCATAATATTCATTTTATATAAACAATTTATTAAATATGTGAATTTTCAATTTCAAAATAAAATTGAAATATATTAAGAAATGTTGGGTTTTTTAAAAATAACAATTTTTGAACCCTTTTAAATATTACACTTCCCATCATAAAAATTAAAGGATAATTTATATTTCACATAAATATTTTAATAATAAAATTTAATTAAAACATTATTTATTTAAAATATAAATTAATTCATTAAAATAAATTCTTTAATTTAATTTGAATATTTCCAAAAAAAATTCTTCTGTTTCATAGTATAAAAAATATTATTTGTAATGTAATGGTAAAATGTTGAAAATATAATCATTGTGTTATAAAAAAATGTAAATAATAATATTTCTAGGTTCTGGATACATATCCTTTTAGCACAGCATCAAATGCCTTAATGGCTAGGTGTTTAATTGTGAAACATTCATGTCGTGGTTAGGAAAACATGGTTTGGGTCATGATCTGGATGAACATTAACATATTTATTAAATTGGTTCTCTCATGCCTAAGATGTTTAACCTCATCATTGAATTAGTCATGGTAAAATCATAGAGATGATATCTCTCAGATAAGATCAGATAAATGGTCCTCATAGGGTGTAATCATAATAGTTGAGTCAATCCCTTCCTTTGTGTGTGTTAATTCTAATTGGTAAACCATGTATTTAAAATAATAATGTGATCACTGTTCAATGTCTATATTATCCATGGTACAAATTATTAATGGTATTTTAAATATGATAAAATATAGTAAAACCAAATAAGTTCATCTGTTTTCTGTAACAATATTATATAATAAGACATTAAATTAAATCAAAATTGTAATTTTATTTATTATTGTTTTGTTCATTAAAGAAACAATTTATGGAGTTTTTTTAATTTAATTTCCTTACCTTGATTCCAAAATAATAGATAAATTTACCTGCCATATGATATCACCTTGATGGAAACACCCTGATGGTTTATAGTTTTCTTCATATTCATGTGAGAGATCCTCAAAAATTACTCTAATTTATTTATAAATGTCATAATATATACTTATAATGAAAAAGAATAGTAGGATGTTAGTGGTAGATTTTACTCTATATAGGTGGGGATCAAATATAGGCTGACCAAAAAATTTACACATTACACACAAAAATTATCATTGTTGTGGTGGAATGAACGAGTTCATATATTCTATATATTATTTAATGAGTCTTCCATGATTTAACATATATCATACCTCAGGTCATGCCCAAATCTTATAAACCAAACATAAACTTTACAAAATTAATGCATTCTTGGAATCAAAATAAGGATAAGAATGTATCTATGTTCATTCCCATTGGGACCCATTTATTATAATTTTCATGTCAAATATAAAAAGTGTGACATTAATAGAGGATTGTCTAATGAAATAAAATGAAATAAAATGAAATAAGAATGAAAATGATTTTATATTGAGCCTAGAGTTCATTAATTTGATTTATAAAAATTATTTATTTATTTTATCCTCTTATAACAATATCTCCACACAGAACCCTTTGACAATATTTAACACTTTAAATATTAACGATTCTAGATTACTATATTTATGAATATATACAGTGATATACTCCCAAAACAGACTGATTTTAGACCAAAATACCATATTACTTCTCCATATCGGGTTTATGTAATCAAAACATATTAAAACCCATTTAAGGGTAACTACATTAATTAAAATTAATACTACATACGATGAATTTATTATTTCTCTAGTTATTTCATTTCAAATTTCGAGAAATTGATTATGATTCTAGTATGATCTAAATTGTTTTATTATGAATTTTTTATCCCAATTTATCAATAACCCATAAGCTTCCATTCATGAATATTTCATGGACTTTGAGTCCCTATTATATTATAAAATAAGATTTAGAAAATATAACAATGCATACTGGATTCATAAATGCAAATATACTTACCCTTGTTGAGTTCTACATATATCTATGACTATGGTATTGAAAATTTGATTACATATTGATCTAATAATATTATGAAATTTAATATATATACAAATATATATCTTTTAAAAATTTAGTTCTGTTTCATGTTAGTTGGATAAATGAGATTCAAAAATTCAATCATCCTTATTTTGTATCATATTATCATTGATATACCTATAAGATACATTTAAAATCCATGGAAAATTATTTCAAAATATGAATTTTATAATATATATAAATATATATATTCATTGATAGGTAGTTCTGGATTTGGGAATATGATGATGTCGATGTAGTCATTTAAATTAGATTTAGTGTCTATGTCCTTTTTAAATGGTGTGAAGAGTAAATGGTTAAGAATATACCACACTAGGTTCTATAATGAGATAACACTCCCATATATATCTTCATTCATATATAAAGATTATAAAAGTCCCTTTGGTGTTGAGGATCACTCATTGCCTCTTATACTGACTATAAAAGGGAGGATACATATCATTATCCATTTTAATTTTTCCTGACAATGACAAACATATGTGCTCCCTACATCACCCAATAAGTGTCATCTAATGCAGTTATCCCAGATATATAACCGATGATTCTCATCTTTCATGGATAACCTAATATCTCATATTGGTTCGATTGGCTGACCATTTTTTATATAATACAACTTTTATAAAATCCAAGTAATAATATACCTAAGAAATGTTAATCAATTATATATTTTATATTATAGTAAAATAAATTTTTTAAGCATAATATTTTATACAATATGATTTATTTTATATATTGAATTAAAAATATATATTATTATTACAATTTTAATACTTCTCAAATCATCAAATTTTAAAAATTCAATATAATATTCAATATACCATGATAGATTCAATAATCTGATTATATAAATAACAAATAAAAAATTTCATTACATAATTATAACTATATGTCAATTTATTATTATAAATTACTTATAATTGAATTCACAATATTTACAATAGAATAATTTCAAATATAATCTTTTTAATTTACCTATTACATATAATAAATTCAAATATTGATTTATCCCCTTGATTATAAAAGAAATTTAAGTGTAGAAGTTTTTATAAATATAGAAATTGGGTCCATATAATATTCATTATTAGAGTACATCTAACCAAGATTCTCCCTACAACTATATCCCTCGATCAAATCACAACAGTCATAATTTCACTCTCATTTAAACAACCAAACAACTTATTTTATCACTTCATATTTAAATAATGTTTTTATATTCTCATTAATCAGCATTATCACTATCATCTTTTATAATGGAATACTCCTCATGGGCGTTCTTAAAGAAGTATAAAATGAGTTTTAAATCATTCTTATTCACTATTATCCCATTTTTATTACATATCATTATAAATATATAATTTCCATCTCCATTGTAATGGATGAATTAAGATATTATTATTAATTATTTTCATTCATAAGTCTAGGTTCTTGAATTATTTATATAAAATATATTTATTATTATTTTAAATTCAAGTGGATTTTATAATTGCATAATTTATATAATATATATTGATTAACATTTCAAGATATTATATCTCAATGTCATAACTCAAGATGTTAATGTTTTAATATTTTATCTTTATACAACTTATAACTCTTCACCATAACATTTGATCTAAAAATCATCAAGATAACAATCATCACAATTTTATTAAAGTATAGTATGTCATACATTCATCATGGAATCTGCTAACATTCAATGCTATATTTTACTCAATGATATATAGTCTGTGTATTTCAATATTATGTTTGATCACTCTAAAAATTGTATGCTTACATTTTCAAAAAAAAATGTATACAATTTGGGTTGTATTGATGAAAACAAAAATATTCTTTTTAAAATATACTTTTTTGACGTAAAGATAAAAACATATGATTTGACCAATTTTTTATTAAATAGCTTTGACCATTTTAATTTTAGACCATTCATGTAATGATCATTCAAAAATATTAATTGTCTATCACAAAACCCAATAATTTAAAACAAAAAATATATATAAAAATCATGATCCCCTCTCTCTTCCATATCTGTTCTAAAATCATAATATGCTACAACAGGTTAAGCTATGGTGAAAATTTTCAAGTCCCTTGATGGTACCCTTATTTTTTGTCAGACTCGGAGAGTTTGGAATTGGAAATTTATCTAAAACAATATATAACCCATAGAGAAATCATGTTATATTGGAAGTGTTGGATATTTTATATAAATTTTCTAAAGATATTTCTATATATGAAAACATTTTGAAATTAAATGAAATGACATAAAATAATGATTCCATTTTAATCACTAGTGACATAAAAAATATTTTTTCTATTCCATAATCTATCATGAAACTCAACAACATTACTTTTATAACATATAATAGAAATAACATAATAATGTTTACCTCGCTAATTATTGTTATGTAATATAATCCATTTCTTTATTAATAACGATATTTTATTAATGATAAACTTCATAGAGAAAAAAAATATAATGAATTGCACACAAATTTTTCGCCAAAAAATGATTTTATTTACTATTAATTTTGAAATAAAATATTCATATGGATATTTTAGAATTATCCAAAAAATTAGGAAAATTATTGTTTTAAGATATCTCATTGACCTATAAATATCCCCAATCTGTAATGATATTATTTAAAAAATTATTAAAAAAATAGACTACCCTTAACACAAGAAATTATAATTTAAAAATATATATAAACTCTCCCCTTGATATGTAATGAAGTTACAAGGTCCTCTACTCCTAGATATATTTTAAAAAACAAGTAATTCTATATATCGACTTTGACAATAGTAAAAGTTGCCTAACATTCAATATTTACTAGGATGGAATCATTAAATTAAATTTGGTATCTCAAATAAAATAATCTTTTAGGTCCGGATATTTAGTGAATTTAAAAAATTAATACATATCAAAACCTCCATATTTATTATTATAAATATATTTTCTCAAACACTCCAATTTCTACACCATCACTATATAGTGTTAATCTTTACAATGAGTATAAATGATAATAAACACATATATCCATATGGGAAGTTTTTTTGTTACTATCATTATAACAAAAATACCCAATATGTGTTTTCAAACTATTTAATACTATTCCCATGTTTAAATATGAGGAGAAACTAATTATTTCCTTTATATATATATAATCATCCAAACATGCATGAAATATTTATTTTATTAATACTTCCATTGAAACCCAAATTGAATACATAATATAGTTTCATAATATATTACAAAGTAAGAATAAAAGTTGTTAAACATTATTTGTGAAATAAATATATTAATTTAACTGAAACATACTTCTCATTAATCAAAAATCTATGAAGGATTCACCACTTTGTGCTAGTTTTAAGTATAAATCATTTTTTCATAAACGGATAAGAATTTCTAATTTTTTCCGAATATAAATTTTTTGAACAAGAAATATTTTTAATAAATCATATTTAATACATATAAAAATAATAATAATATATCATGCCCTCAAATTTCATAATGGAATCACTTAAATTATATGATACCAAAATTCTCTTAGTATTAACTTATATATGTTAACTCTTCATATTAGAATAGTAATTTAATTATTTATAATTCTATTAGGAAGAACATACATTAGTTAACTCCATCATGTTATATGCGTAATTAAATATTTCATCATTCTGGTAGTTGTAACATTCACCAACTCAGTCCGTAGATTTATTCAATTCCATATATTTCATTATAGAGCCCACATTTCACATAATGAACATAGTCCCAAAAAATTTTGGTTTCACAACACATTCCTAAATTCACAAATAATTTCCATTTACATTGTTTTAGAATCCTAAACTTTATTGGTTTTTTTATTTGTAATCCCCATTAAAAACATCCATAAACAATGTTAATTAATAATTATCATATTAATTTAAATTTGTCTGAAAAAATTACTATCATATTTATGGAATATCATTTAAATTATATTTTAAAATACAAAGACATTATAATTTAATATTAGTCTATATGAGTTGAATATTTAATATTGTAACCTGGTATTGTATTAAATTTAATGTAATTTTAACATAACATGAATAATTTAAAGATAAACCATCGACAGTTCATTTTTGAGATATTTTTAATATAATAATAATTTAAACTAACCCATAAATATGTTTCCTCAAATTAATTTCAAAAAAACATAAAAAATGTGAATACTTCTAAAAGTCATTAATTATTTGGCAATAATTATCAGTCAAAATTATTTTAAATAGGCTATGTTAAAACACTATAAATCCATGAAACATTTTTTAGGAGAAATTTTCATTTTAAACATACTACAGGAAAAATGATTTTTATTCTAGAAATAATTTAACAGAATATAGAAACAATTTTGAAATATTTAAAATATATGTTTAAAAATAATTTCCCCTTAACTGAATTTTAAATGTGAAGTTAAATTTCCTTCATAAAGGAATCATTATTGATAAAATAACATTAATTGTCTATCTTTTACTAAATCTCCCAGTGATTGATCCCCAAAACATACCCTTTATCCCATAAAAGGATAGAGTACACGAATAAGAGTTAGAATAATTTAATAAAATCAAATCTAGATGATATACAGTGGAATTTCAATACAATAGGAGAACCCAATATATTACTCATAAAATAAAAAATACTAGCAACATGTTTCTGAAAGGAACATGTTAATGTATTCATCATAATTTTTAATGTGACCTATATTATTTATAATATCTCATACTTCAATCCTAATCCAAATATTATAAACCAATCATAAATATAATATCTCTCTTATATGCAAGGAAACCAAAAACAGTTATTAGAATCCTTTAATGATTATTCCCATCATGACCATCCTATTCTTTTTTTCGAGTTAACACATCAATAGTTTAGGGAGGATTGTCTCTTTTTAGGTGATGAAATAAATTTGAATAATATGATTTATTTTTATATGGTTACATTAATTTTAATTATACAGTTTATTTATTAATTATTTCCTTTTATCATATTATCTCTATAATGATCTGTTTAAGAACATTTTATTCTCTAAAGGTATCATTTTTAGATTTCCCAAACTATGGATATAAACCATACTTGACTCTCTTATAAGACTGATTTTTAGAAAAAGAAATTATATTCATTCACTACCCACATATGGGTATGCTCTACCTAAGGGTACCTTGATACATATAAAATAATCTAGTATTTGATGTCTTGTGGATTTATCTATTGCTTAGATTTATTATATGGTATGATCAACCATGATTCTAATAAGATTATTATTTTCTTATTTTTTTTTATTTTTTTTTTTATTAGAATTTACATAATCTTCAAGACATGAAATCTTTCACAGGACATGTGTGCCAATCAATTTTCAAAATTTTCCTGAAAAACATAATTAGTGAATACATGATTCAAAAACGATAACATCTTGGCATGAATCCTATTCTACAAGTATCAATCATTTTTTAAGAAAATAATCCTACAAAATTACAAAAAATTATGTATATAGTTGATAAATTTGTTAATATATATCATTGAAATATTCAATGCTTTTCATGTAGTTTGTATAAATAATTATCTCAAATCCTATCAACCATACATCATGTTATGTTCTCATCAAGACATCTATAGAATACATATGAAATATTTTCAAAAGGATTTTTTGATATGAAGTATATTATATATATATATTCATAATTTACTCTTACACATTGTGGAATAATATGATCCTAATAGATCATTAAAATTTAGTGGAGTTGTTATGTAATTTTTAAAATGTTTGAAAAACTTTTAGTAAAGTGTATCTAACATTAGTTTTCTTCCCAAGATAGAAGTCCCATTTATACCTCAATTCAGTTCCACAAGGCATCAAATTCCATTGGGTGGATAAACTCTCCAAATTATTTTTTTAAACTATACGAGAGTGTCTTTGCATCATCACCCCTCTTATGAATGATAACCTTATCAACTATTTGTCATCCATTCCTCACCTAATACCTATCACTTATACTATTGGAGAATCCTTAAGACAGATGGTTTTATGCTTTCAAGGTTGTTCTGATCTCACATACGAGTTAGGAATACTGGAATTTTATTTAAAGGGTGATAAAACATAAACTCCATGTTAAAACAATCATATAAAAATATATTTAATTATCAATTTAATATTTTAGTTATTAATTAATAAAATAAAAATCTTATATATTTTAGCCTTAATTATATATAATCAATTAAATTACTATATTACTATAAAAATAAAAATACAGTTCACATCTCATAATGTTAAAATTTAAAATTATTATTCTATAAAATTTAATAATAGTTGTATTTCTATGATATTTATAATTTTTTTAAAAGTTATTTATATATTTCTTATTATATGGGTTTTGATTGTTATAAATTACATTTTCTTAACGCCATTAAATTTCTTTAAATTTAAAATATATATCACTATATTATTTTCTATAAAATCTATATTTTATCAATTTAATATTTTTTATACAATGAGATATGATAATGGTCCTCATAATAAATAGTCCCTTGATCAAAACATAGTGGTTGTAATTTTAATCTACCAACACCACTTAACGTATCCCACCACTCATGAAGAAGTTTCTAATATTTCCTCAAATCTAAATTCTCAGCAATATCATCTATGATGGAGTCCTTTTCAATGATGATCATAGATAAGAAGGATACAATTTTTCTATTAAAATGATAATTCATTATTTAACCATTTATAAATATTAATCATTATATGTGTAGCATTTACAGCTCCATAATAATATCACATATTAAATATTTTGAACTGGTATTTTTGTTTTGAAATATTTTTTCCAGCATTATTTGGAAAAAATGTATTTCAACATAGATTGAATTTATAATTATAATTGAATATCAGATTTTTTGTAATATATATATATATATTATTGTTTCAGGATATTAGAAATCACATAGTTTAATTATAACACTCACTAGGACTCACAACGTGGTAGTGATAAAGTGGATTCCCCTGAAAGTAAATGGTGTGTTATACCTAAGAAATTATGAATCCTAAATCATGAATTATCATAGAAGGATATACATATAAAAAACATCCTAGAAATGAAGTGACATAGTCCTCAATGACTCGACTATCAAAATAAAACTACTTTGTGAAATCTACATGTTAACGACTTGTATATCCTCAAACCCTAATATGGAACACCACACAATCACATTGATCTCATCAGAAACTACCAACATGATGTAATTCCATATCAATAATGAAATCTTTATCAATGTAACACTTGAGCCCTTAGTGATAACAATACCTATATAGTATCTAAAACCAAAAGTGGGATGGAAAATAAAATATTATCACGAATTACCACAATATAAATCCAAATCTGTCCAAATAATTAATAAAAACCTTCAATAGATAATAAATAAATGAATTTATTTCAATGAGTACCCCAAATTAAAAATATATTCTCATGTAAAATCACATTCTAATATAAATTATAATTTTAAAAAAATAAATCATCCACATATAATAACAATCGAAGCTCTCAAACCATATATCATATCATATTATAAGTCCTTTCAAGTGTTGTCATCCAATCTACCATTAGATTACCTTCGACATTATCCCATGCATTAGAAGTTATCACCCTGGATGGATGATACTCTAAAAAAATATATAACTATAGTTATGCATTAATCCATGGAATCATATCCCATATAATTATCATAAGTTCATGTCTCTAGAATAATAATTGCAATGGTGGATCCACATAAAATTTACGTTTATTTATTCATCTAAAAGAGTTATCTCAATCCCCAAGGAGTCTTAAAATATCATACCTAAATCATATTTAGTTTCCACATGATGCTTTGTCTGACCAAGGAGATACACTATTACAAATTTTAGTATAAGCATTTCTATAGAAAATAAATGAATTAATTTTATCTCATATTAAAGTAGCTATGATTTTTATATAATTAAAACCCTGAATTTTTCATGTATATCACCTCCCACAGGGTCATATCCTTGAAAACATTTCAATTGTGAAACAGTAATTATTTATAGTATAAGTTCATAATAATGGTATCTCGCACTAGAAATGATCCAACACACTACTAAAGTACACTCTCTTCTTGTAACTTCATCACTACAAAGGGAACCCCCTCTCCTACAAATCAGAATACAAAAATCACACTTAAAAACATGCAATAACTTCTACCGAAAACAATATAATTTATAAATAATTAACACTTATATGATAGTAGTGATTCCAAAAACTCATGAAGAGTGTCAACCTTATATAAATAAATATAATGAATGGTGTCAAGTATTAGTAGATCAATACTATTGGCATAATCTATACCACAATGCTTCCCCACACCCGAGTCACAACTATCATGTGATCTATAAACCAATTTACCACTAAATTCTATAACCCACTTCTACTAATAATGGGATTATAAAATTCCTACAAAAAATATATATATTCTTAAGGAAACTTCAATGGTCCCTAGATTCACCATCAATCAAGGACCATTTGATATGTCACATGAAATCTATCCCACCCACCAACCAATAGATGGTTTTAAGAAGGGTAGTAATTATATAATATATAAAAATATAAAAGGGGATAACATATAAGACACCAATAAATTATAAGAGATCTCATAATCACACATCATATAAAATTTGGGAATCACCCTCATGAAATAAGTATGATGAAACCATTACCAATATAGTCTCTTAGTACTACAATTTATTAAATTATAAAAATACAAAATTTATAAATCATTCAAAAGATATAATATAAAATCAATATATACTTTAATACCTTGTCCAAGTCCAAAAAAAATCCAATTTTCAAAACCATGAAGACTATTTCGAAATATCATTCAAAAAACCATCCTTGAAATTACATATTTATTTTAATAAATTCTATCTCTAAGATGAATAATTTAAATAAAATTAAAAAGTGAGATTTAAATTTTATTTAATAAACACAATAAAATCCAAACTCATGCCACTTTGAGATTCCTAAGAAATCACACCACCATTCACTCAACCAAAAAAACACTAAATCGATCATTTAAAATATTTTATGATCCTTTTGGAGTATTGAGCTCATGTAAACCCATTAAATTTATGGGTGATATCACGTGACCCAATAAAAAAATAATTTTAATAGTCATATGAAGATAATATGATAATAATTAAATTATCAAAACCATTAAATAAATATTTTCATTGGGTAATGTCCACAAAACATATGCCCACATTAAATTATGAATTATGTAAGTTCAGACCATTCTCAGACAATAATGAACCTATATCATCACCAAAAACTGCAAAAATAATCACTGATAAATTTATATGAAATTTTCATTATAAATATTTTTTAATAAAAATCATTAATTATGCATACATTTCTGAAATCCTTTATAATATGTTGTGGTAGTCTATAACTACACATTGAATATTACAACCCAAAAAATAAACAATTTACAATTTTTATGTAATTATAGAATTTAACAAAATTCTACACAAACCCTTCTTCATTTAACTTTACAACATCTATTATTTAAAAAAGAAATGAAATATTAAGGACTAATCCTCCCCAATCCTTTCTTATACACTACACATGAAGGGCCAAAAATAATGATTTGATTCCATGATAATATGTTGATATCATAATTAAATCCCAGTTCTGACACACCAAATTTAGAAAATTTGAGAAAAATGACTCAATTAGATGATGGTATAAGAAATTCATAAAATAAATGTATCAAAATAATCTGTAATTTACATTATCGAGTAAAAGAAGGGATAAGGGGAAGAATTGATTTAAATCCCCTCTCTAAGAAAAAAATGAAATTACGGAATCAATAAGTGGGGTTCCATTTAAAACTAAATGGTAATCATTAAATCACTTCCCCAAATTAAAATAAGAGTCTGGAGTATACTTTCTATTCGATGGGACTCTACTACATACTCAGTAGACCACCTAGTGTCCAACAGAGTACATAGTGGCTTTGAGTGGCCCAACATGTGTGAATTGATTATAGGATTCCCCAGTAGGTGGGGATATATCTTTATATCCATCTCACATTCATATAAATTCAGTAATCAATCAAAAAATAACATTCATCTTTTTAGTCACATATATCCACCTACAAAACATGAATATCTAAAAAAAATTTCATAAATTACTTTTGTTTGAATTTTAATTCAAATTAAATATTTCCACCACTCCATAACAACCAGAATTCAATATTCTTCTATTTTCACCAAATCATAAAGATGTGAGTACTTAAAATAATCTTGAAGTTGAGGTTTTAGTTATCAACCCTGATTTCATAATGTTCAAATGACGGTAGCTTTCATTCCATATATATGTTCAGCCTGTAACACATATCATATCGAACATTGTTTCATGATGTTCGATTTGACTTGTTGTGGCACTAAAATAGGATTCCAAAATAATATTTTAAGGACATTTCATCATATTTTGGGTTTTAAGAAGTTTATAACATTTTAAGAATTATTTATTTATTTATTTTATTATTTATATGTTATTTATTTTTTATTTTATATTAATTAATTAATTTTTAATTATTAATTACTAAATGATTAATTAATTAATTAATTTATATATTATTTATAATTTATAATTTATCTATTTATTTATTTAATATTTAATATTTCATTATTTTTGTATTATTTATTTATTATTTTCACATTAATTATTTATTTATTTTAAGTTATTTATTTATTTATTATTTATTTAATAGTAGTTTTTATTCATTTAGTATTTATTTAATTATTTATATTTTTCATTATTTATTTATTTTTTATAATTATTTATAATTATTTATTAAATATTTAATATTATTTAATATTGAAAGTTTAATAATAAATATTATTTATTAAATATTAATCAATAATTATTAATTATTCATTATCAAATATAATTTTTATTTATTATTAACTGTTAAATATTTATAATATATTATTTCTTATTTATTATTCATCTATTCATCTATTTATTTATTTATTCATTATTCTTTATTCTTTATTCGTATTCAGTAATAAATAGTAGTTATTAATTATTAATTTATATTTCTTTGTTAAATATTTAATTATTATTATTTTATTATTCATTTATAATTTATTGATTTATTTATTTATAAAATATTCATTATTTATTAAATAGTAATTAATTAATTAATTATAATTAATTACAAATATATAATATTTTAAATATTAAATATTAATAAATAATAATTAATTTTTAATGGTCAATTATAGTTTATCAGTTTTAACAATTATTTATGATTTATCATTTATGATTCATTATATATTATTTATTTATTATATATTTAATTATTATACATTTGTTGTTTGTTAATTTATTTATGTATCATTTGTTTATTTATTATTTGTTTGTTCATTTATTCATTCATTCTGCCATTTATTAATTTATTAATTTTTTATTATTATTTATTATTGGTTAATTTATTGTTAATTTATAAATTAATTATTAATTATTAGTTTATTATTCATTATTTATTTATTTTATTATTTTTATATGAATAATTAACTATTACTTAATTATTAATAACTTATATACTTTATATCCATTATAAATTTATTATTTATTTATTCATGGTGTATTTTATATTTTTTATTATTTATAAAATATTATATATTATTTATTAATTTTCTATTTATTTATCATATATTAATTTATTTTTTAATTAATTTATTATTTAGAAATTATTTATATAATATATTTTATATATTATAAATTATTTAGAATTTAGTATTTAGTATTTATTATTTACTATTTAATATTTATAAATTAAAACATATTCTTTACTATTTATTATTTACTAATTTTGTTATCCTTTTATTTCGATATTATATATTTCACTATTTATTATTCATTTATATTCTATTTATTAATTAATAATTTGTAATTATTAATTTTTTAATATTTATAAGTACTTATTAATTATTATTAATTATTGATCGTTGATTTATTGTTTTTTATTATTGATTAATCATTATTGATTAATAATTATGTAGTGTGTATCTACTTGTTATATATTATTTTTTTCCAATTAATATATATATATATATAAGTATATTAAATTCGATTTATTTACCACATGAAAAGCCTAGTAGAGTGGTAATGTATTTGGAGAATAAGTAAGAGGTAAGTGTTTCAAATCTCACCTATTGTAGTATTTCTAAATTTGGTATGGACATGGGCATGGACATGGGAATATGCATGGATATGGGCGTGAGTATGATTATAATACAAAATATATACTGAATAAAATACTAAAATAAATAAATAAATAAATAAATAAATAATAATTTTTTAATAAATAATTAAATAATAAATAAATAGATACATAAAGTTAATTAATAAATGAATTACGGAAAAATTTATTAATTAATTACGAAAACAAAAAAAATAAACAAAATTAAACAGCAAAAAAACCCATTTAGCAACTATTTAAAGCACCAGAAAAAAATTTGACGCTCAATCGTTATTCATGTTTTAAAAAAACCCATTAATTGATTGCCGACAAATGGTTTAGCCGTATTTTTCCAAAAACTGTCACATAATGATTTAGCAATGGTTTAAACCACTGCTAAATGAAAATGTTGGCATTGTGATACATGAGTTTGCAATTAAAAATAAATACCAAATTACAACATAATAGTTTTCTTTCAAGGATAACATTATTTCATATATGATATAATTTCTATGTTTCATAGTAAAGTTGGTGGATTCATAAAAAAAGGAAAAAAATATCCGTGAGCACAAATGCTCAGTAGGAGTCGAGTATAGAAGTACAAAGACTGAATCAATGAAAATAGTCAATGTGGAATGGTAATATATAGCAAAACATTCCATGTACGTAATTAACTAAATGGATACACAATATGGAAATATAATAACCGAAATCTCATGCCATTGAAACTACTAAATATGTAATAATCAACATGGCGTGGAAAGTAACTTAAACACATTCCATTTAATCAGTGAACTATGATTGAAATGCATTCATATATATGTCGAAAGAAAATGTAATCAGTAAATATTAAATAAATTAAAAATGAAGGCAATGCATAATTATTGGAAGCCATGATACCTAGGTACATATTACATTTACCATCATGATCTATTCTCAAGGAAGTTTTTATCAATGTATAAATACATATCTATTCTTATTAGAATCAAACTTTAAGGTTTTTTCACCAAGTAATTTCATCTCATGAGAGTAATGATGCATCTTGGGGATTACTTTAAATATTCCCCACACCATAGGGATTTCATTAACCCATCCCAAACACATAGGTATTGAACTATGTAAACCACAACCCATATAGTGCATGTCCAAAGCATTCATCATATATATAATAATTGATTTATTAAAAAAATTTCCTTATCAAATATATATAATAAGTAAAGGATACTGATTTATAATTATTTTCCATTCAATCAAATGACTATAAAAATAAATACCATATGTAAAAGTGATACGTGGTTTAGCAAATAAACTTATCCCTGTTATGTGATATAAATAATTAGAGGAAATTTAATGATCAATGACCATATGAAATTTAATATTTAAAGGGAAATATATAGAATCAAGGTAGTGAATTTGAATAATATCCCTAATCAAAGTTGTCAGAAACCATAAAAAGTAAGTATATGGCTGGAATCAATGTAATATATCCCATATGAAGTTAAAATAAATGGTTTTTTTCTTTAATTAATATAAATACTATTAAAATATTTTTTAAAGACCTAAATGATGGAAATATACATTTTATATTAATTTTTTTAAAATACTTCTTGAAAATAACATTTGAATTCATTTTCATTAAAAATTAACCTTTTAAAAATTCTATTGTAGTTTCAAATATATGATGATTTGTAAACCTATACATTCCATACAAGTTAAAAGGAAACTTCCTTTCTGATGATAAAATTTTAAAAAAGTATCTCGTTTTGAGAGTGACACAAATATTCCTTTGAAAACATTTGTAGAAAACAAAAATGGTATATTATTTTAAATAAATAATTTTGGGAAGGTTAAAATATTTTTGAATACATTCATAAAAAATAAAGTTTTCAGAAGAATAACTGTTCTTCAACTGATGATAAACATAATGTCAGGTATTCATAAAACCATTTTATAAATCATTTTTATTAACAATGTAACATATCAAGTTTTTATATGGAAAAATTTTGCTTGATAATGTACATGATACACCACATAAAGTGTAAATGAATAACGAAATATTTTTATTAAAATGTTTCCATTATAACATATATATGAGAGTGGGAGAATGAATATAAATTATTTCATTATCATAATTTGGGTTGCACATGTTTATATTGTAAATCATTTGGTAGCAAAAAATTAAAAAGTGAAAATAAATACCAATTGAATATAAAGGATGTGTTTTTATAAAAAAACAATTTTAAGTGGGAGTAAATGTGTTTATAAAAAAATAAAATCATTATTTTTGGATTATATGAATGAAATATTTATTTAATCTATTGTTTAACATTCATATAATATGTTTTATAGACAATATATAACATCAAATTCTATTTTATGCATAAAAGATGTATTTTTGGAAAAAGGAATTTTTACCACCTTTTGTTGGAGAAACCATTTCAAATGTATATTTTTTCAATTTTATAAATTCTATTTGAAAATATGGCCTTTTTATTTTTATTTGTGAAATCAAAAACAAATTTTTTTAATGAAATTGTATTTTTTCAATAAATTCATATTTTTATGGATAGTGAAAATTACTGCATTTTAGATCCAAACTACCTTATCATCTATTTTACTTGTAGAATTTGACTTTGATTTTAATTGTTTTTATGTTTAATTTGAATTATTTTTTATCATTTAATTCAATTTTTGTTGTAGGAAAAAATATCATTTTGAAATTGGATATAAAAACCTTGTGAACTTTTAAACATTTTACATTAAAACCCAATTTTCTCATTCTGACAACATGTTTCATTTGAAATTAAATTTAGCCACTTTTTTAATTCCAATTTTAAAAAATGGAATGATTTTGGTTGTAATTAGTGTAAAATAATGATTTAATAGGATCAACTGATATTTTTTTGGATAGTAATTGTTTTTATTTACAATGGTTATAGGTAAATCTTTAATTTAAGGTAAAAATAAAATTTCAATATTTTGAAACTACACTAACACTTGTACTAATATTATTGGATGATTTAATGTCAACCAAGACAATACTGGTGCAGAAATTGTGGCCTTTTAATGAAAATTTAGTGTGAATATTACATTTATAACATTTGTTTTAATATAATGACAAAAGAAGTCATAAAAATGTATATAAATAATAATAAAATTTTAATATGGGGTTATTTAAGTTATATAGTAGACTGTAAATAATTACTGAAAAGAAAAAATATTCCTTATATCATTTTAATGTATTTATATTTTTTTAAAAAATAATTATAATATATTATGACACAATGGAGATGTAATAATTGATTTATTAATGAATGAATCAAATAATTGATATTAATAATGTAATACCGTAGGTAAATAAAGAGTATGAAAATTTTACATTTATCCATATTTTTGAATAAAATATTAATATTACTTTAAAAGGGACTCTATGCTCGAGGGTGTACCCAATACGCAACAACGAGTTTCTTGGGAATCTTACGTTCCACTCTAATAATAAAATATTATTATTTTAAATTATAGTTAACGCCTAGCCTTTGTTAGGGTGGGAATGAATAGAACTAACTACAAAGTTATTATATATGTTTGTCAAATATTTTTTAGTTTTTACAATAAATGTTAGAGGATAAAAAATTCGAATGAATCCAATTTTAAGCATAAACATTCTAATATTCGTTTAAAGGCCAATTAACCACCTTTTGATGTAGAACGCTTTTTCAATCGAATTTTTGACATTTTCATGTGTTATATTGGACCAAATAAAATTCTTATTTATAATCGGGACATAAAAATTTACATTGTCTAAATTTTAGTTATTTTTCTGATAAAGATCAATTTTTTAATGAATAGTGAAAATTGTTGTATTTTAATTCAAAATATCTTTTTAATACAATTGATTTATATGATTAGATTATATTATTAATTGGTTTTAAAGTCCAATTATAATATATTTTTACCATTTAATTCAATAGTGGTCATTGGAATTAATTTCACTTTGAAATTGGACATAAAATAGTGTCAATCTTTTAATAGATATTATTTCTTAAAAACACGCTATTTGTTTTGACAGTGGGAATTAATTATTAAAGTAATTAATGAAACTTATATGTTTTGAATTTTTTAAAATAGACATCATTTTTGAATTTGGAATATCAAATATAGCTTAGGGTGAATTTTTGGTATTTCTCTGAAAAACTTCTATTTTTGATGAATAGTAAAACCACTAAGTGGTAGTTAAAGAAACTGATTTTTTGTTTAAATGAAACTTTTCCACTTCTGTGATTTGATTTTAAAAAATCCAATATACGTGGTTTTAATTAATAAGTAGAATGTAGTTCAATGAGACTAAAATAATTTTTTGGTGAATCGTAATTTTTAAGTTTTATTAATCGCGATTAAAGGTAATTAGTGTAATTTAAGTTAAAAATAATGTTTTAATAATATGAAATGACCTAGACACATGTCCTAACCTCATTGTATGTTTCATGGCCGACCAATAAAATCCATGGGTCAACTTGAGGACCCCATGGAGCCACTTTGGTAAGAAAATGACATAAATAACTTTTTATTTAAAGATAAAATTAAAATGTCACAAACTTGTGTTGTTTTACTAAGCCAATTTTTACATGGTGTTATAAAAGTCATATTTTTTACAACAAATATTAATTATAATGATAAAAATATTTCCTACATCATGATACTTTTTTATAATTTTTAGACAATAAATAAATAAAATTATTTATGACACCATGATGATGCAGTGATTACCTCATAAATGAACGATTTAAATAAAATGAAAAGATAATGTAAACTATAAGACCTAAACTTGTCAAAAAACTATTGGATGGATGGATTTCGAACCCTTATCACCATATCCTTGAAATATATCCTTTTGGGACCTTTAAAATGTGAAAAAGCATTATATAATAAAGTAATATTTTATCACTTTCCAAGAGTTCCCCTCCTCTCCTCTTATAATAGGCCCCCACTTCTACCACCATACGCACACCTCTCAAGCCTTTGGATCGGCCAAAACCTGACCATTTTATCTCTCCACATCCCTCTCTTCATCATTGAAGCCTCACTTTGGGCAGAATCATTTCCAAGGAAACCTTTGAGCTCAAATCAAAGAGAGTTACCTGATTTAAAGGTAATGTCATTTATTCTGTTCTTATGTTTTATTTTGATTCTCCAACCCTCTAAACTCTTTTTATTCATTTATTTTGTAATAAAAAAAGTATATTCAAAATATGAGGATATTTTTATGTGAATTATTCGAGCTACAATTACACACACCTTCGTCTAATGGTTAAAGAACATACTGTTTCTGTGGATGGTGAGTTACTGCCTCACGAAACGATGATTGTTCAATATTATTTTAACACAATCAAAGGTGGCCATTAATATGTCACTATATTTATATATCATATATAATATGTTTATTTTTTCCTTATGCTTCAGTAATTTTCATTTATGGCATACCTTTATGGTTTCCATTATGGGTAAATGCGATATCTTTATTTTAGGAAGTGCGGACTACCACCCCCTCAAAGTGATTTGATTCGTTAATGCCATATATGGGACGTATAAAGGATGTAATTAATGGTATTACATATGATATCCTATTGTAATTATAAAATACCTTTATATCATTATTATTTCATTCCATTGAATACAAAAAAAAGAAATGAAAGTAGCGTTCATGCGTACGTACGGCTTACAGTCACCATGAACGGTACATTTCATTTCTTTTCTCCAAATGTTGTGTACTATTATATGTACATATATATAATTGATATAAATGAAATATATTACATACAAATGATGGATATAATTCTGGAATTATAATATATATATCTCTCATTTTATTTTAATTCAATTAATATGAAAAAAAAGAATGTTGCGTTCATGCGTACGTACGGCCTACCGTCTCCATGAACGGTGCTTTTAATTTTTTATCTCAAAATGTTATGTAATAGTATAAAATGAATATATGTGGGATATATATGATATTTATAACATAAATACTATTCTGGATAAGATGTACCTATAACTACATGGAAATTTATTTTCCAACAAGTTCAATTTTTACTCATGTACCGAACATCGACAAAAAAGTCTTATATGAACTCACTTTATTAACCAATTATTATGTTATTATAATATGTGATATTAACATAATAATAATCTTTAAAGGGGGACCTTAAGAAATTATAAATTGACAACATTTTATTATTCCAGAGATTAATGAACGATCGAGTCATGTCGGACACGAGGTAAGGGATCTTACCCCTCCCTTTCTTTTTAAGTACACTCCTTTATGTCACTTCTTTTAAGCACCTCTTTGTTATGTTAGGGGATGTTATTTTATATTAATATTTCTGTAAATTTTATTTTAATATTATGAGAGACCCTATTTGATCTCATCAATCCATTTTTGATGTTTTAAGTGGCGTTGTTAGGCTACCGAGTTTTCGTAAGGGATTTTTCATCTCACTTTTATTCCCGTGAGATTTATGCTACATTTACCACCATTTCCTTTGATTGGTGTATGTACTGCCCATTATTATAATAACTTTGTAATATAATTCCATTTATGGGTATTTATATATTCATTGTATGACACTCCTTCAATGGGGTGTACATTTCGAAAGTTACCCAAGTCGGAAAGGGAACCTTTCACCCTCCTCTTTTTAAAAGACTTCTTTTGTTATGTCTTTTAATTCACATAATATTATGCTGGGATTTGTTCTTATATATGCTTATTGATGTAAATTATATGTCCATTTGATGAGATACCCTTTTTATCTCTCATCAACTAATTTTATAAATTTTTAAGTGACGCTGTTAGGCTGTCGAATTTTACCAATGGAACTTTTTAACACAATTTTGATTTTTTGGGTTCAACGTGTAGTTATTGAATATTTCATCCTTTGAATATGTGTGAATGACCTTTTATTTTTTTACACTTAATTTCCTCATATATTGGGTGTATTTACATTTTTCACACATAATTTTTAGATTGATTTATCCTTAATTTAAGGATACCTTCTTTATAAGGGATTTCATCACATTTTATATTTCTTTTGAGACTTCATTGTTGTTATGCACCAATTCAATCTTATATGGTGTATATACTATCCTTTGGAATATTATATCATTAATCCATTTATTCTCATGATAGTATACGGTTCTGATTAAATTTTATTCCTCAATTATTGTATTCAAGTGTCTCCAATTTTGGTAAAAACCGTTTAACCAAAATATCACTTTAAATGTTTTAACGATTTGTTCTTATTAATATCCATGTTTTCAAAATGTATTTAAGGATTTATTTATATGGATATTAATGGTTTAAAATGTTAAAATATTCAAGGTCGTATGGGACACTTTGATTCAAAAATCTCTTTATTAAATGTTATAAATGGTTTTGAAAATGGTTTTTTTGAATGGATTCATTATATCAATATCCTAAAATGTTATGTTGTGATTGAAATGTGGAAATGTTATATTTACTTTATGCATGTTTTATGTGATAACTTTATGTTATTTTTCTTGGGAATTGTTATGAAAATGGGTGGTTCCGTTATAAACTAAGGGTGGGTGAGCCAGATATAGTTCTCCAATGCAGTGGCTAACGCGAAGGGGTTAAACTTTAAGGTTTCTCCGAAGAGATTTAGGGAATAGACTGTGATGGGTATTCCAAACGTAACCAAGAAGGTTAATCCCTATGTAATAATGTTATGAATTCATCAAGTTACCTTTATGCCTTATGATTTCTATGTTTTATTCATGATTTGATGAGGTATGTTAATGTGCTTATGTTTTATAAGTAAAGTATGATTTCATTGATTCTTATGTATACATGTACTCATGTTTCCTTTCCATATTTGTATATCCCTTACTGAGATTTTTATGGTCATCCCAAGTTTTTGAAATGTTTTACACATGACTTAAAGATGAATAGGGTCAAGGATGGGATCAAGGAAAGACATGCTATCTAAAACATGGAACTAGACATGTTTCTTTTAAGAGTTTTTTATGGAAACTTAGTAGAAGTGTCTACTTTGTAATATTTTGAGATGTAATAGTTATGTCCTATTTCTCTAAAACTATAAACCTGAAAAGATCCTCAATGTGAATTATTCATTTAATTCAATATTAAGTAAGGTTTATGGCTAGGGCCTTATAGTTGGTATCATAGGTTGGTTTAAATAACTTTAGAGGTCAGGGTATTCTCTAACCATAAGTGACATTACCATAATGACTAGGATTTCATAAAGAGTCATAGTTTTTAGATAATGTGAATGAGTAAGTATATCTTAGTATTTATCTTCCTCATTAGTACATGATAATTTTGTTGATATACTCACACTGACATTTCTGTTTTTAGTAAATGGATGGCTCTACCAGGCACCAAAGTGACAATGGGTTTGAAGGAAACTATGGTGGTTCTCTAATTAAGAGACTGGATGAAATGGGGGATTCAATGAGGAATCTTGTGGTTTTTCTAAACCAACTATCAAGGAGTCATGATCAACCACTTGAACCTTGGTATGTTATGTAATGCATCATGTATGAGATGAACAATCTATGTGGAAGTTCAGGTAATAATTATAAAGGTAACCTTTAGGGTTTATATAATCATTACTTTTTAGGAAATTATGGGTTACTCTATGATATGATGGAAAATGAAAGGCATGAGATAAACTTGAGGATAAAATATGTTATGATTATTTTTGAATATTTTATCTCATTTTGGGGAATATTTCAAGAATTATATAGTTTTGGAAAAAGGACAACATGCAGACCGTGTGACAACCCGTCACTTCGGACAAAGCTGCGGGAATAGAACCCACAACCAAAGTGAAACTGGTATTTATTTCCTACCACTAGACTACATGATGTCCCTAGTTAGTAAGAATTATTCTTTTTAGTTAGATGATTTTATGAATTAAGAGTAAGTTTATTTTGGGTTATCTATGGAAATGATTAACCTATCATCGAGGTTATGTGATTAGGTTAATTACTTTTTAATATGAGAATTTAAGACCAACTGATGTTATTTGAAGATAAAAGTTAATTTGTACCTTGGAAGACTATGTGATTAAATCCTTCAAATATTTGGGTTTCAATCTCAGTTTGGTTTACATTGAATAATTTTATGGACAATTGTTTATCGAATGGTCTTCATTGAACTTTGGGGTTTTTTGGACAAATTTTGGTGATTAAGAACAGATTTTCATATTTATAAAGTATTATCCTTTTATGGATAATATGATCATGTTCTATCAATTTTGGATTTTTATTTTGTCTAAATACATGGGAAATATATAGTTCTCAATTTGTGGATTAGGTGATTCTCAAGAAGTTGAATATAGTACTCTTAATGTGAACAAGTCTTCTTAAATACTCGTCTTTTGTAGAAAATTTGAGTTTGATTAAAGAATCTAGTAAAAGTTGAAAGTCTACGTGACAAGTAAGAATGTTTGATTATGATTTAATTAAGCTCAAAAATAAATTCCTCAATGAATAGTAACTTAAAACAAAAATGTTGTCTGTTAACATTTCCTACTGGGGAATCGAATACCGTTTAACCAACCACATGCTTGTGATTTTCTTATGGTTAACTTTCTCCTAGACATGTTTACTATCACTCTCCCTAAAAACATGAGCCGTTGTTTTTTTCATCCATGTCCATGTATTCCTACATGGAATCCTAGTATGGGTTAACTCGGGTGACCTTTTTAATTCTTTTTCTTTATTTTAAAGTGATAGTTTTACTGAATCTTGTTCTGTTGTGGGTTTTTCAATTAAGTTTCCAAGCCCAATATTAAATTTGCGAGGACGCAATTCCAAAAGGGGGGAAGGATGTAACACCCCAGGTAAATAAAGATTATGAAATTTTCACATTTATCCATATTTGTGAATAAAATATTAATAATACTTTAAAGGGGACGCTATGCTCAAGGGCGTACCCAATACGTAACAATGAGTTTCTTGGTAATCTTACGTTGCACTATAATAATAAAATAATTTTATTTTAAATTGTTTTTAACACCTAGCCGTTGTAATGGTGGGAATGAATAGAACTAACTATAAAATTATTATATATGTTTGTCAAGTATTTTTACTTTTTACAATAAATGATAGAGGATTAAAAATGTGAATGAATCCAATTTTAAGCGTAAACATTCTAATATTTTTTAAAAGGTCGATTAACCACCTTTTGATTGATAATGCTTTTTTAAATCCACTTTTTTACATTTTCATATGTTATATTGGACCAAATAAAATTCTTCTTTAGAATCGTGACATCAAAATTTACATTGTGTAAATTTTTGGTATTTTTCCGATAATGTTCGTTTTTAATGAATAGTGAAAAATGTTGTATTTTAATTCAAAACCACTTTTTAATCTAATATATTTATATGATTAGATTATATTTTGAATTGGTTTTAAAGTACATTTATAATATATTTTTACCATTTAATCCAATAGTGGTCATTGGAATTAATTTTGCTTTGAAATTGGGCTTAAACTAGTGTCAATCTTTTAGTAGATATTGTTTCTTAAAAACACGCTATTTGTTTTGACAATAAGAATTAATTATTAAATTAATTAATGAAACATATATGTTTTAAATTTCGTAAAATAGAAATCACTTTTTAATTCAGAATATCAATTATATCTTAGGGTGAATTTTTGGTATTTTTCTGAAAAACATAAATTTTTGATGAATAGTGAAACCACTAAGTGGTAGTTAAAGAAACTGATTTTTCGTTTAAATAAAACATTGCACTTATGTGATTTGATTTTAAAAAATAAGACATACATGGTTGTAATTAATAAGTAAAATGTGGTTCAATGAGATTAATATTTTTTTGGCGAATAGTAATTTTTAAGTTTTATTAATCGCGATAAAAGGTAATTACTGTAATTTAAGGTAAAAATAATGTTTTAATAATATGAAATTACATAGAAACATGTCCTACCCTAATTGTATGTGTCATGACCGACCAATAAAATCCATGTGTCACCTTGGGGACCTCATGAAGCCACTTTGGTAGGAAAATGACATAAATAACTTTTTATTTAAAATTAAAATTAAAATGTCACAAACATGTGTAGTTTTACTAAAACAATTTGTGTATGGGGTTATACAAGTAATATTTTTTACTAATAATATTAATTATAAATCTAAAAATATATCCTACATCATGATATTTTTTTATAATTTTTAGACACTAAAAAAATTAAATTATTTATGACACCATGATGATACAATGATTACCTCATAAATGAACGATTTAAATAAAATAAAAAGATAATGTAAAATGTAAGACCTAAACTTGTCAAAAACCTATTGGATGGGTTTATTTCAAAACCTCATCACCTTATCCTTGAAATATATCCTTTTGGGACCTTTAAAATATGAAAAACAATTATATAATAAAGTAATATTTTATAAATTTCCAAGAGTGCCCCTCCTCTCCTCTTATAAAAGGCCCCCACCTCTATAACCTTAAAAACACCTCTCAAGCCTTTGGCTCGGCCAAACCCTGCCCATATTACCTCTCCACATCTCTATATTCATCATTGAAGCCTCACTTTGGGCAGAATCATTTCCTAGTAAGCCTTTGAGCTCAAATCAAAGAGAGTTACCTGATTTAAAGGTAGTGTCCTTTATTCTGTTCTTATGTTTTGTTTTGCTTCTCCAACCATCTAGAATCTTTTTATTCCTTTATTTTGTAACAAAAACAGTATCTTAAATATACTAGGATGTTGTTATGTGATGTATTCGAGCTACACTTACACACACTTTCGTCTAATGGTTAAAGAACATACTATTTATGTGGATGACGAATTACTGCCTCACGAAATGATGACTGTTCAATATTCTTTTAACACCTTCAAAGGTGGCCATTAAGATGTCACTATATTTATATATGATATATAATATGTTATGTTTTCCATAATCTTCTGTATTTTTTATTTATGTCATACCTTTATGGTTTCCATTATTGGTAAATGCGATATCTTCATTTTAGGAAGTGCAGACTACCGCCCCCTCAAAGTGATTAGATTCGTCAATGCCATATGTGGGACGTATAAAGGATTGAATTAATGGTATTAAATATGATATCATACTGGAATTATAATATACCTTTATATAATTATTATTTCATTACATTGAATACAAAAAAAATGAATGTAGCATTCATGTGTACGTACGGCTTACCGTCTCCATGAACGGTACATTTAATTTATTATCTCCAAATGTTATGTACTATTATAAGTAAATATATATAATGGATATATATGTAATATATTACATCTATATTATGGATATCATTCTGGAATTATAATATATATATCATTCAAATTATTTTAATTTTATTAATATGACAAAAAAATAGTAGCGTTCATGCGTACATACGACCTACAGTCTTCATGAACGGTGCTTTTAATTTTTTATCTCCAAATGATATGGAATAGTATAAAATGAATATATATGGGATATATATGATATTTAAAACATCAATATTATTTTGGATATGATGTACCTATAACTAATGGAAAATTATTTTCCAACAAGTTCAATTTTTACTCATGTACCTAACATCAACAAAAACGTCTGATATGAAGTCACTTTATTAACCAATTATTATGACATTATAACATGTGATATTAAATGAATACTAATATTTAAAGGCGGACCTTAAGAAATTATATATTGACAAAATTTTATTATTCAGGAGATTAAAGAATGATCGAGTCATGTCAGACATGAGTTAAGGGATCGTACCCATCCCTTTCTTTTTAAGTACTCTCCTTTATGTCACTTCTTTTATACACCTCTTTGTTTTGTTGGGGGATGTTATTTTATATTAATATTGCTGTAAATTTTATTTTAATATGATGAGTGACATTATTTTATCTCATCAATCCATTTTTGAATTTTTAAGTGGCACTTTTAGGCTGCCGAGTTTTCGTAAGGGATTTTTCATCTCACTTTTATTCCTTTGAGATATATGCTACATTTACCACCATTTCCATTGATTGGTGTATGTACTGCCCATTATTATACTCATTTTGAAATATAATTCCATTTATGGGTATTTACATATTCATTGTTTGACACTTTTTTCAATGGGGTGTACGTTACGAAAGTTATCCTAGTCGGTAAGGAAACCTTTCACCCTCCTCTTTTTAAACGACTTCTTTTGTTATGTCTTTTAATTCACATACTATTATGTTGGGATATGTTCTTATATATACTTATTGATGTAAATTTTATGTCCAAGTTATGAGATACCCTTTTTATCTCTCATCAACTCATTTTCTTAATTTTGAAGTGACGTCGTTAGGCTGTCGAATTTTACTAAGGGATCTTTTTAACCCAATTTTGATTTCTTTGGGTTCAACATTTAGTTATTGAATGTGTCATCCTTTGAATATGTGTGAATATCATTTTATTGTTTTACACCTAATATCCTTTTATATTGGGTGTATTTATATTTTTAACACATAATTTTGAGATTGATTTATCCTTAATTGAAGGATACCTTCTTTATAAGGGATTTCATCACATTTTACATTTCTATTGAGACTTCATTGTTGTTATGAACCATTTCACTCTTTTATGGTGTATATACTGTCCTTTGTAATATTATATCATGAATCCATTTATTCTTATGACATTATAAAGTAATTATTAAATGTTATTCCTCAATTATTGTATTCATGTGTCTCTAATTTTGGTAAAAACACTTTAACCAAAATATCGCTCTAAATGTTTTAATGATTTGTTCTTATTAATATCCATGTTTTCAAAATGGTTTTAGGGATTTATTTATATGTATATTAATGGTTTAAAATGGTAAAAATTCAAGGTGGTATGAGACACTTTGATACAAAAATCTCTTTATTAAATGTTTTAAATGGCTTTGAAAATGGTTTTTTTAATGGATTCATTATTTCAATATCCTAAAATGTTATATTGTGATGGAAATGAGGAAATGTTATGTTTCCTTGATGCATGTATTATGTGATACGTTTATGTTATGGTTATTGGGTATTGTTATGAAAACGGGTGGTTCCGTGATAAACTAAGGGCAGGTGAGCCCGATATAGCTCTCCAATGCATTGGGAAAGGCGAAGGGGTTAAACGTTATGGTTTCTCCAATGATATTTAGGTAATATACTATGATGGGTATTCCAAATGTAACCAAGAGGGTTACTCCCTATGTAAGAATGTTATTAATGCCTCATGTTACCTTTAGGCCTTATGATTTCTATGTTTTATTCATGATTTGATGAGGTATGTTAAAGTGCTTTTGTTTTATGAGTAAAGTATGATTTCATTGATTCTTATGTATACATGTACTCGTGTTTCCTTTCCATATATTTATATCCCTTACTGAGCTTTTTATGCTCATCCCAAGTTTTTGAAATCTTTTACACATGACTTAAAGATGAATAGGGTCCAGGATGGGATCAAGGAAAGACATGCTAACTAAAACATGGAACTAGATATGTTTCTTTTAAGTGTTTTTATGGAAAAATAGTAGAAGTGTCTACATTATAATCTTTTGAGATGTAATAGTTATGTCCTAATTCTCTAAAACACTAAACCTAAAAAGATCTTCAATGTGAATTATTCATTTAATTCAATATTAAGTAAGGTTTAAGGTCGGGGCCTTATAAATAATATTAAGATAAGTATAATGGAATATTTTAGATGCCATCCAAGAATATTTTTGATTATTTTGACATTTTAATTATTAATTAATGTATTTTCAGTATGGAATAAAGTTATTATGATATTTCCAAAAATTCAATTATTTAATATTGTCAAAATTGACACTTCTGAGATTTTAAAATAATTTATATTATATCAAATGATATAAAAATTTTCAAAAACCATTTATTAGAAAACCTATTGGGAAATGCATATAATATCATAAATGACACATTTATGGGTCGTTCTTTCATGTTATTATAATAATTTTAACTTTCAAAGTGTCAATTAATTTATAAAACTATACCCATTAAAAATGTTAAATAAGGGATTAAAAAATAAAAGGATTAAAATAAAATCAATATAAGTGAAAAAATTATTGGTTGAGATAATTTCTTAACATCCCGATAATTTATTTTAACTAACATAATTTGGTGTCATATTTATTTATAAATTAATTTATATTAATTTAATATTTTAATGTTTTCCAAGGGTTCCCTCTCCTCTAATATAAAACATCACTCATTCTATTCTATAACTAACACTTTATAAACAATTTTTATAGTCCATGATCATCCAAATTTCATTCCTATATTACCCCCCACACACACATACACATTCTAGAATCCTTATTTTTGGCTTAACACCGTCTCTATAAGTGTTAAAATGTTAATAAAGGTGATCATCCAAAGGAAAGTTTATGTTTTTATTTAAGTGTTTTTATTTTATTTATTCTTCTACTTCCTTCAAATGTTTTTAATCCATGATGAAATAATAATTCAAGTAAAATAAATATAATTAAATTTCATTTTGTCAATATCATCACCTAAATCCATGTCTACTTCCATTAAATAAGAACATAATTAGTTGTGTATGTATATATGAGAACTATCACCTCCATAAACCGATATAATTCACATTACAAAACTATAGCTCATGACTATTTAAAACAATTATTTAATTTTCATATTTATTATTCATGACAAATTAATCATAATAAGTTAGTAATATATCAACTAAGTTCTTACATTACATGCACATAAAAATAGAAATATCATTTTTACATATATGTTAACTAGAACCTCCATAACATGAATTATATATATGTATGTATATCTTAATTAAACAAATTATATTAATAATTTTATTATTATTCTAGAATTATTAAATAAAACATACCTTCTTTCCATAACAATAAATGAAAAATGAAAAAATGTTACTCATGCGTATGTATGGATTACCGTCTCCATAATTGTAACTTTGTTCATCATTCATATACATCTTTAATGAATGTATTTAAAAGTTAAATTAATATTTATTATTTATTATTTATTCATTAATATTATTCTAGAGATGATGTACTTATTACCACTTTGACTATTGACGTCATACAAATTTCATTTTCGACTCATCTATCGTATATCAACAAAACATCTAACAAGAACTTAAATAATTTTTTAATTATTATAATATTATATTAACTGATATAAATGTAATAATAAAAACGAAAAATGTTCTGAAGAAATTATAAATTAACCAAACATTATTATTTGGGATGATAAACAACATATGAGATGTATTAGACTTGATGTATGCGACTTTGTCTCGAGCTCCATTCAATGAGGCATATTTTGATGTTATAAACCACCTACTTTTTTAAAGTGAATAACCAAACCAATTGACTAATATTTTCATTCCATGGTTTTTATAAGGATTATTTTTATATGGAGTGTTTTACTAAACCCAAAAAATGAATGTTTTTAAAATGTATATGCTGACAACGACTTGTCTGCCACTATGACCATTATTTGGAATTTGGATTCTGCGACAAGTTTTAATGTTTTTAAATGAAAAATATATACTATTCCCATTTTATTTTTCATGTTTTTGAAATTTTTTTGAGACTGGATTAATTGTATCAATATCTTGAAATGATAATTTTCTATCTGAAAGTAAAATTTTTATTTTTTCATTATGCTTGTTTAATATATTATGATTATATTGTTTCTCTTGGGAATTTCTTATATATAAGGGTGGTCCTGTGATAAACTGAGGGTGGGTGAGCCTGTGATTGATATCCAATTCATTGGGTATTAATATGGAGTAAAAATATATGGTTACTCTTAAAATATTTAGAGAATATAAAGTGACAGGTATTCCAAATGTAACCATAAGGTTTACTTCACATGTGGCTGAGAGAGCTATAATGTTCATATGATATGGATTCTACAAGATAACATTATGATTTATAATTACTAATATGTATTAAAGGAATATTATAATTTCATGAGGTATTTTAAATATCTTATGTTTTATGGTTGAAAAGTTTGATTTTAGTAAAATATTTTCATTACTTTAGAATATTCATGGACTAAAAGGGTTATTACTTATTTTATATACCTTTCTGAGCCTTTTATGCCCATTCAATGCGTTTCAATTTTTTTCCATAGTGTATATAGATGGATAATTGAAAAGAATAAGTAAATAATATTCTTATCATAAAAAAATCAAGTTTTAATTTCAATATTTTTATTTTGGGATAACATTTGTAGTGTGGAGAAGTGTCTACATTATAGTATTTGAGTTATTATTTAATAGTGGTGGCCAAATTATATAATTCACTAAACCATTAAAGATCATCAATTTGAATTTCTGACAATACTCAAGATTATGTATCTTTTAAGTCTGAGGTGTATATACAAGTATCAAATTAATGTTTTAGATAACTTCAGAAGTTAAGATGTTTTCTGGGTGAAGTTTGAAGGTCCCATATAACCAAGAGGTTTATTATAATATTGAAAATATTGGAGGAATATTTTAAATTAATTCTATTGCATAAAAACCTAAATAAATGAGATATAATGAGTCTTATAGATTAGAGTATCATTACAATATTCACATTGTCCTTACCTTAAATAGGCATCTTTTAATAATTCATTTCATGTTTAAGGAATGATCCTTTTCATAAGATTAATGATCATTTGTCAAGATGGAAGGAACGGTATCTTTCAAAACATTATTATCCATACCCTATAATTTTAACATCCCAATTATTGAAAATATATTTTCTCAATTGTTTTGAATGAAACTAGAGTATTGAAATCACATGCAAGAGTTTTTTTGAGATATCCAACAACTACTCATTTATAAAACTATAATATAGGATGTGATATTTTTTCATATGATTTCTTGATATAAACCTCTAAAACCCTTTTTAAAAGTGAAATACCCATGATGAGTGAATATTTACTTTTTTAATATAGGAAAACATACAGAAAGAGAATAGGAATAATAATAAGATCATGAAATTTGGATTAAATGAATGAGTTATATTCTTATCTAATTACTAAAAAACATAATGTTTTTGATATTTATGAATCATGAGGACATATTTCATATATTTAATTTTTAGGAATGATATATTAAGAGATATGGTGGAAATTCATAGTTAATGGATTATAAATAACAATGAAATATTAAAATGTTTACAAATAAAGGATATAATAGTTATGGTACAGTTAAGGATGTGGAAATGTTTAATAGTATTAAGACTATTTTGAATATGGTGGTACTTTTGAAGTCCTTTTTTATGTAATATGAAACCCTCAATTTATATGTGAAAATGTTATTTGAGAAATTATTCAATTTTTTGGACATAATTATAATGTAATTGATATCCTTTATATGATCTTTTGTTTTGAGGTACTTAAGTATTATTGCATTTTCGGATGCAGAATGAATGACATGAGATAAAAATTGAGATTAAAACATGTTATATTCATTTATTAAGACATTATCAGATTTAGATACTATTATAAGGATTACATAGTTCTAGAAAAAAGGACAACCAATAGGAAGGGTGAAAACTCATCACGTCCGATAAGGCTATGAGAATCGAACCCACAACTGAAGGCAGCCAAGGCTTTATCACCTACCACAGTCTGACGTGAAGTCCATGGTTTGTATTAATTTTTCTGTCTTAGTTATGTGATTTTATGGAATATAAATAATTTTATTTGTAAAAAATATTTTTATCAAATGGATGTCCTTGTTATTTGAAAAAGATTTGGTGATTAAGTGATTAATTTTATTTTAAAAGATCTTCTTTATTTCAGGAAACCAATAGGGTCATGGTAAATATAATAATAATGTATTTTATTTTAGGAATAAAGGTGGAATTATATTTTTGAAGAATCAATGACATACTTTTGGTGATTCATGTTATTTATAGAAATTTTTAGCATATATTTATGATTATTAGGGAAATTACATATTTTGTGATAATTTCACAATAATTGAATTCATTTGGGGATAAATATTTTAATTTAACTTCGAATATTATGTGATCATGTCATTTTTGAGATTCAATTTTAGTCTAGAAATGTTTTTGACATTTTAAGGATTTTTTTTTGTTGAGTAGTCCATGGTGAACATTTTGTATTGCATTTAAATTTTTGGGATTGAGGTTGTTTTTTCATATATGGTTTATTATTTCTAGATAATTTTTTTATATTAACCTAACCATATTGGATGGCGTTAATGTATCATTATAGGAGATATATATATTTTATCTTTTCAGATATGTGATCTCTAATGGTATATTCTAGTTTTTAAGGCGAGAAAAATTCAACTTGAGTACTCATCATTTGGAGAAAAAGATGAGTTTGTGGTGGAATTTGATTCAGGGATGAATCTATAATTTTTAAGTAAGTATATTTAGTTAAATTATTAATCTAATTAGTAAAATAATACTTCAAATATAAGAAATGATGTTAAAACAAAAACATTATCTGTTTATTTCTCTTCTTAGAAATCAATGATATTTCTAACCAATCACAAATGTATGGTTTTGTACTTGTTAACCCTCTCCTGATGATGTTTTTTAATAATCTACATCAAAACATAATAGTTAGTTTTCAATCCATTTTATTGTGAAAAATATGATCTAATAGGGTCAACTTATTTTTTCGGTAATAATAACTTTTATATTTTATTAACCACATTTAAATATAAATCGAGCAATTAAAGGTAAAAAAAATGACAACAACCTGAAACTACCCTAAAACATGTATTAATATTATTGGTTGAGTTATTTATAACAAAGAAAATAGTTTGTCTAAAATTTTATCCTTTGGATTCCACAAGGTTGTGAACATGACATTTGTATCATTTTATTTAATGTAAAGAAAACGATGTGATAAACATGACTCTTACTAATAAAAAAATCAAATAGAATTATATTAGTGATATATTGACTATAAATAGTAAATCTAAATATAAATAGAATTTAAAAATCCTCGGTATTTTATTTATAATTTTTCGTAAGTAAATAATATTATTCCATTGTGACAAAATTTTGATTCAATAAATGATTTATTAATGAAAGAATCAAATAAATGTTATTAATAATATTAAAATAAATATAACATGATTTATTTGATTCCAAACACAGATTTTATGGATGTGTTTTACATGTTAGGGATGATTTAATGTATTTTTTAAAAAGTAATAAATTTATTATGATATTTATAAAATGTTAATTAGTGAATAGTGTTAAAATTGAATCATATTATATTTGAAAATAATTTATATTTTATTAATTATATTATAATTTAAAAAATAAAAGTTTCATAAAACTATTTTTAATAATTCATTCAATATAATCAATATGTCATTTATAGGTATATTTTAATGTTATCAAAATTATCATAACCTTCAATGTGTATATCACTTTATGAAACAGTATGAATTTAGAAGGGTGAATAAGTTTGAAAAAATGATATGGTTTAAAATAAATTAATGTTTTGTAAAAAAATTATTGGTTGAGGGTATTTGGAACCATAAAAATTGAACCTTTAAATAAATTGTTTTTCTTCATTTAGAGATATAAATTATTTAATATTAATTTAATATTTTATACGTTTTCAAGGGTTCCCCTCACCACCTCTGTAAATAAGGAACTCATTCTTATGTATAAATCACACATCAAAACCCATTTGGATTAGAAAATATCAACAAAAAAACCTTCTTAAATTATCTTACCAAATTCCTAAATCATTATTCTTGTTATTTCACTATCCTTAGTGGCGTGAATCTGTTACGAAAGGCGATCAACCAAAGGAAATGTACTGGTTTTATTTAAGTATTTCTATTTTATTTATTCCTTCACTTCAATAAAATATAAATCATCCATGATGAAATAATTGATAAATTTTTGTCAATGTAATAAAATGTTATTATTTTTTTATCATTACATAAATCCATCTCAACTGAAAATATATAGAAAAATAATTAATTGTTCATTCATATGTGTGAACTATCACCTCCATGAAACGATACAATTCATTTTCCATAACTGTCTGACAAGATTGGTTCTAAAAATGGAAATAATGTTCATATGTGAAATTAATGAAATATTAATTATTATAACTTAATAATATATCAATAATGTTATTATATTCTATGTGTATAAAAGTGATATTTTTTTCGTGTGTATGTGTGAACTATCAGCTCCCCAAGGAAATGTGATTCCATTTATTTCATTACATCAATTGTATAATATATACAATTATAATTAAATAATTAATATGTTTTTATTAATTTTATTATAATTCTATAATAATAATATAATAATGACCTTCTTTTAAAAATGATATTTCGAAAATGAAAAAAATGTTACACATGTGCACCTAATGCTTACCATATCTAGTATTGTAAAGTTGTTCATTTATCATATCCATATTTAACAATTGGTTTTAAAAGGGTAATTAATATATAAATGTAACTATTATCTTAGTAATATTATTGTGGATATAATGGAATTATGATCACGTGGACTATTGACATCATAACTAGTTTACTTGTGACTCAACTACCAAAAATCGACAAAACATCCCTCATTAACATAAATAATCATGTAATTGTTATAATTATGTAATTGATATAACATGTAAATTGGTGATATAAATGGAAGAATAAAAATGAAAAAGGTTATTAATCAAGTTGAAATTATTCTAATTTTATTATTCATAATGATAAAGAACATACAAGACAAAATAGACATGAGGTAGGGGTATTTGTCTCAATATCATTTCATTGAGGAATATTTTGTTGTTATACACCACATTCTTCTATACTATGTATAATCAACCCCTTTGACATTTAATTTGATTCAATTTTATATAAAATGATTTATGTAATGAAAATCATTTTAATAAATGTCAAAAGGAATAGTTTCTAAACATATACAGTGACACCAACTTGATGTCCATTTTGAAAATTATTTGTAATTTGTCTTCCTCTAAAACAAATTATATTTTAAAAATAATAATAAATTTATATTTTTGAAAATTTTGGTATAAAATTTTTTTTTTGATAATGGATTTATTATATCAATATCTTGAAATGATATTTTGTGATTGGAAGGTATAAATTTATTTTTCCACTACTCGTATTTTATGTGTTATGATTATATTATGGTTCGTGGTAATTACATTTTTATATGGATGATTATATGATAAACCAAGGGTTGGTGATCTTGTGGTATCTCTCTAATGCATTGGGTAATGAGATGGATTAAAATGATAATTTATCTCCAAAGAGATTTATAGAGTATACTGTGATGGGTATTTGAAATGTAATAATGAAAGTTATTCCTTATTTAGCTATGAAAGATACAATATATGTATGATATGTGTTCCACAATTTTACAATATGATTTATGATATCTAATATGTTTTCCAAAAATCTTATTATTTCATGATGTATGTTAAAGACATTATGTTTAATTGGTAAATGGTTTTTTTGTGAAAAAAATCAAGAGATTAAAATATTCATGGACTAATAGAATAATTTCTTATTTTATAACCCTTACTGATATTTTTTTTATCTTACCATGTTTTTAAAATGTATTCCATAGGATATAATTTTTTTAATAGAAAGAAAAAAGTTAAGAATATTTTAATCTTGAAAAAGAAGTCATATTTTATTTTAATGAATGTTATTCTGTTAAAAAATGATATTGAGTAGAAGGGTCTACATTCTCATATTTTATTTTTTATATATTATTGATTGTCAAATTCCCAAAAACACTATACCTATAATTATCTTCAATGTTAATTCTTAACATACCTCGAGATTATGTAATGGTTATAGATGGGGCATTAAAAAAAATTAAAAAAATGGTACTAATTGTTGAAAAAAATCATATATCACCATTGGAGAATAAAATGAATGGGTTTATTAATCAATTTTCATATAATTTACCCAAATAAAAAATCAAGTGAAATCTTTCATGTACAAAAATGTGATTGTGACATAATCCATTGAAAAGACCTGAACATTGAAGTGAGACTTAGTCCATGAAAATATTATGTGTGTAAAATTTAAATACACCTATAATAAGGTTAAATAATATAATACATATTATAAAATAATTATATAGATAATAATATAATATTACTAACAATGAGGACGTAATATAAGAAAATTACAAGTTATTAGGTTTTGATATCATTTACCACATGGTAATTTATAACTGAGACCACCTTACAAAAAATAATTGAATTAGAATCATAAAATATAATTAAGATTAATGAATAATTATATTAAAAGTCAATGTGGTTGTACATAAACTATATATAATAAATTAGTTACACAACCATAATATATTTCTCATAGAATATGAATTAAAATTACAACTCGTACTACATAGTAACTTTAAAATAATAAGCCCCATGAAAGTGATAACTGAAAAAACATCAAATTCCAGGAATATAAAATAATTAATGATATAATATATCATTATTGGTTGTATATACACCCTATAAAATAATTAAGTGGTGAATATTTCATTTATCTCATATATGATAAAGGTGAGATGAATTTTTTTTCATTACATTTCATTTATGGTGAACATCATTTAGCATATTTTATAAAGGTTTTAATCATGTCAATAACTTTAAATAGAACCCTATTTTTATTTATAATACCAATTATTATCTGGTTTTAATGTCATATTACTCGTTTTTTAACATCCATTCATTATTTTAACGATTTTGAGTATCAATTGCCTTATTTTTCGAGTCTGTTTTGACTAGTTGTCTTTCTTCTTCATGCCTAGATAATGATTTAATCTTATTAAATATGTAAGTAATGATATAACTATCATATATATTCATTATATTAGTATTTATCATAATCAAGAATGTTTAGATATATGAAATTAATTGAACTGTTCATGGAGACAATTGGCTGCACATATAAATGTACCCTACTTTAATTTCATTTCTATTTTTCATTGAATAAAATAATGATGTAATGGACTGTACCCTCATGTTCCATTACTCTGAAATATTATTGTTTTTAGAGTGTCATGGTGACCATTGGTGACTCATTAAGAATTTTTCCAAATTTCATGTTTGAGAATCAGTGGCATAGATGGGCATCAGTCGCACCGATCGACATCAGTGGCCTTGAGTGGGTGTCGGTTGCACTGATGGGTTTCGATGGAACCAATGGGAATCAGTGGCACTAATCAACATCAATGGAACCGATGGGAATCCATGGCACCAGAGGATATCATTGGCACCGATCGACATCAGTGGCACTGATGGGCTTCAGTGGCACCGATGGGCATCAGTATCTCCCATTGGAATCGGTGGCACCGATCAGTATCAAATGAAGTGATGAGAATCAGTTACACCCATGGGCATTTATGGAACCAATGTCTATTAGTGGAAACAATGGGAATTTGTGGCACCGATGAGCGTTGTGGGAACTATTGAGAATCAGTGGCACCGAATGGTCTTCCATTTCACCAATCAACATCAGCGCTAGGGCGATAGTGCCAGGCGAAGCTGCCAAGGCGACGATGCAAGGGAGGCAGTGCTAGGGTACCGGTGACTCACCCAACAGTGATTCCATCCCTTTTTTCCCAGTACCATCCAGTTTCACCACGGTAACATATCTTTTGACAGAAATGTGTTTTAAAACACTTTTCAAATCAATTTTATGTTCATTGAATAATGTTTGATATGCAAATTTATTGGGAGATACTTCAGCTATCAAATTGTTTGGATTTTTTCCCCAGTGTCACTCCTTTTTATGTTTAAATGTTACACCCCATTATACATTTATGTCAGTTTAAATGATACCTACTAACATAAAGCTATAATCTCAACCTTTTCTAGGAAAATTATTAAATAATAATTACTCCAAACATGTGAAACTACCCCACTGCATGGTCGATCCATGATCCGACCATTTTGTACATCGAAGTTATCACCATGTTTGTAGCATCTGGTCTTTTTCTTAATCTCATATCCTCTCTTTTTTTTCATTTCCTCTCTCTTGTTGCGTTTGTAGTCTTTATTCCAGAGACGAATAGGGCCCTAGTGTGGAAGCCTTTCCTTATCACCCTTAGAGTTCATGGAGATCTTGTTTTTCAAATCATGCATCTCAAGCTCTCAGCCCAAGAAGTGAATACTTCGATCATTGACAATTTATTTAGGGTGTTCCTTAGTCTCACTTTACTTTGTATCATGTGAGGTGGGTATGATAATGTTTTCTCAGGGCATGGATGAAACTGAACCTTAACATAGACAATAAGTGATTCTTAAATAAATAAGGGGTGTGTTTAGTGATGATGATGTTTTACTCTTATATTTCCATTAATATGTTGTGAATGGTATGAGACTAAGCCCACTAAAAATCATGGTCATTGGTGGTCTGTTCTTGTTCAGTAATTAACTTTTTTTTCTATGTATACACATGTGATTGAATGGATGAAACATGGAAACTGACTAATCATGTAATCCCGGTTGATTTAATGGATGACCAATGAATAAAAATACTTTTGTGATCACCTTGATTAATGAAACTGAAGAATGATGTTCATAAATGGTGAGGTGAAATATGAAAAATCCCTTTTATTGTTCTACTAGTATGCACATATGTTCAGATTGATTCTTATGGGGTGATGTGAATAGGAATGAGACCCCCTGTTGTTTATTTTTTGGTTTGTGGACATGAAGTTACATGTGGCCATATGTTGTGGATTGGTTTTGTTACAGTATTTCGAGGGATCTCACGAATCCCTTTGGTTGTTGTGACTTTACAAGAGAAATGAGTATGAATTCTTAAATTAATGATTATCTATTTTATTCTATTTTTTAGTAGTTGTTTTTCCTTGTGGAAAGGTCAATTAGTTTCCTAGTAGTAACAGAATTCTTTAATGGAATCACATAAACATGATAAGAAGAATGGGTGGTGATCTAGTTATTGTTTTTTTATTTTTTGCATGAATCAATAATAATGAAGGTGTTTCTATATGGGCATGTTTCGGAACCCTTATATAGGGATGAGTTATTGATTACATATACATATAAATTTAGTTTTTTTGATTCATATTCTCAGCCCTCCAAAGTTGATATCATCATGCAGAACACCACCATTTCGCGGGGGATGGTTTTTGTCACAACATCCAATTTGGTGGCTGGTTATTATCTCCTTTTCTAACTCTCCCAAGTATCTGAAGACTCTTCATGCAGGATGTGATGGCTTAGTGTCTATTTTATCGCAAGACTTTAGGGCATGGTATGTTGTGGTTTTTGGACTAGGTTTATGTGGGAATTTTGTTTACCATGTGTCTTTGGGATGAATTCCACAAGTATTTGGGTGTGGCAGTAGTTTTCTGGGTCCGGGTGTATGAGGGGGTCGTTATGTGTGGTTGGGGTGGCCCAGGTGTATACGGACAGGATGCATGGTTGTGGTGTCCCATGTGTCTGCATGCGAGATACGTGGTTGAGGTGGCCCATAATGTTGTTGTTGGTGTGGTAGGGGGACTTCACTGAGAAATTATGTGGGAGGTCTGACACGTAGTATGACTTCAATATCCGGTGGTAAAGAGGTATGGTGTACCAAAATATCTAGGTTCTATTACTATTACCACACCCAACACGAATTATTTGGGGAGTGTGCCTTACTATAGCTAGGTGGATTGTTTTCATGCTATGTGTTTCAATAACCTCTACTTTATCACTGGGAATAATAATCCATCCCCACTTGTTCTTGAGAGATTTTTGTTATTTCCATACTATGTATACATTTATACTTACCATATGTGTATAAATCTACTTGCGGGGTTTCGAGGAGGAATTTGAGGACTGTGTAGGGTCCTAATAGCTCAGATGTTAGGATAGCATCTGTTTCAGTTTACTTTTCTTTGGATACTTTCCCTTTAGATATTTCTTGTACATTGAATGGGTTTTCCATTTAACATTAAATTGGGATTGGGTTTTGGAATTACTTTTACCTTCAGTTTTGGAGTAGTTTGGGTTTTTACCATCGTATTTCTCAATACTTTAAAATAAAATGAGTAATGCATTCCATATTATGTGTTATTCTATACCTTTGGTTCTATTAACCAATTTGGGGACTATTGAATGCAAGACATGGGGTGTTCATTATCTCTTCTTCAATGTGAGGAAGGGTTTGGCATTTTGTTGTCCCTTCCCTAATCTTGCTGAAGGTGGGTTGTAAAAAATGATATATATGAATATTTATATAATAATTAATGATTTATTTCAATTTCATATACTTTATATACATATATTAAATCCGTCATTTATACAATCCATGTATATTTTGAACATATCACATTGAATTGAAGGTGTGGTAGTCGACACATCCTCAAGCGATGTTATTATATCTACACAAAATGGAAAGCATGAATGTATGAGTGATATAGTAATTCAATAAAAATAAATAATTATAAATATATTATTTATCATATATAAATATTATATCCATAATAATTTCCGACCATTATTGGGGGTAATGGAATAATAACCAACATCGTTTTTCGAGGCGGTAGTTCACCATACATGAATGATAAGTTCATTACATATTAAAAGGAAGTGTGAGTAAGTTTGGATAAAAAAATTGATATAAAAACATGTCAATATATCTAGGACACTTAATTTATTATGTACTCATATAAAAAATAACGAAGGGATGGAGAAGAATATGAAAGAATAGTGATCATTGGAAAATGTTACCACATAACTGGGTAACTATTTATGTTTTTTACCAAATAGATTCCTTGATATTATTTTTTCCAATAGAAATCATATTAGAGTAGGGGATTAATTGTGGGATGTTATTTTTTTGATATTTTGTGAGACATAGGGCTTTAATGTTATTAATATATGGGAGGTGTGAGTGATATTTTTTAGTGTAGGAGGAGTGGTAATTTTATACATTTATTAAAGGGAATTTCACCATTGATTTTTCAATAACAGGTGGCTCCAATAATGGTACAAAATTGGTCCAATATATTTCATGGAATAAATATGATTATAATTTTTCAGGGACTTGTTTTTATATCATTTTTTCTCTTATGATTATGGTTTGGTGCTTTGAAAAAAAATTCTCTAAATCACTCTAATTAATTTTAATTACATTCACAAATAATTTTTGTCAAAAAAAATATGAAATATTCAGAAATTATAAATTATTCTAAATCCAAATATGGAATCCATGTTTCCAATTTCTTATTATATAATTGCATAAAATAATTTAAAATTAATCACACAGATAGAAAGATAAAGTGGGGTTTTAAAGTAAATACATCCAAATAATTGCAATGATTTTATATTAAATTTATATTTAAATTGAATGAAATATAATAAATTAGATTAATACATTTAAATGATATATAATTAATCATTATAAATTGAAAAAAATGTAATTAAATAATTTAAATAAATTAGATAAAAAAAATGTTTGAATTACAATTCAGTATTTTCTTCTATTTATGAAAAACTGGAACCCCAATGAAAGAAACAAAAAATTTACCATAAACTAATTATTATGTTTCAATTTAAATAATAAATATTTTTTTCACATTAAATTTATAAATTTTCAAAATTTTGATATAACATAGGTTCTCTATTAAAATGAAATAAATTTACTTTATTAGAAAAATAAAATTTTAAAAAAATGGATATATTCGTATCGTATTATTATAAAACCTATTGGGTGAATATGAAAAATATTTTAATGAATATATAATTTATATTTTTCTAATTAATATTATTCACTAATAGTAAGTAATTTAATTTATTAGGATGAAACACCTTTGTGATCATAAAAACATTTCCATTATATTGGTTTTTAAATTCTGTTGTAACTAATTATTATCCTATGAATTCATTTTATATTATTATGAACCGTATATTTTCACGTGTTAGTTAATAATATTAGTAAATTAGAATTTATTGGATAGTTTAAATGATATTATATTATATTGTGTATTATTCACACTAATAATATATTGCATGAATTTAAAGTTATATCATATATTTATTTTATTTAAAATAGTAAATATATATTAATTTCTTGGTTTATTATATTCGCTTATTAGTTTGGTGTCGCTTTTCTTACAATCTATAAAATACAAGGTTCTTTCATTAGAATTTTGTTCATTAAATTCCCCACACCTTGAATAATTTTCATCCTCATAATTTAAAAATTACTATGGTAATAAATTATTTGATTTTTACTATTTTGAGATCCCAATTCATTATAATAGTTCTTTAGAAAACCTTTATAAAAGAGAATATTGTAATTACAACGTTCAACTGGACTAAGATATGGCTAGGTCTCTATGTAAGAGAATAACATTTATAGGTGGAGATACAAACATAGAGGAAAAGAATAAGTATTACAGGTAATAATTGAGGTCATCAATCAAAAAATTTGAATTATCAATTAAATGACGAGGTCCTTAAATCCCTAAAAAATGAGGGTTTAAAATTCCATTGGTCCAAAAAAATAAGGTATTTAGACAAAAAAAATTATCATTTTCCTAATACTATGAAATAGTTTTAGTACCTAATAATATATTGAAATATTATTTCATAATATGTTTCAATTTCTTATGAAAGATACCATATATTTGTTGAGATTATATCAAATTCTAATTCATTACTTAGTTCTAGAAATGGGTATCCCAAAACTAACTTTTATTCTTGAATAACCAAAACAAACTAGTAACTGGTTGTAATTCCCGTAAAAGAATGGAATGTCATTCCATTTCTCACTAACTACTCAATAAAAAAATATGGGTAATGCATTAATCTTTAGACCAAAATATTAAAACTACTATTTCATCCTTGATATTTTACAATAATATTATTTAACTAAAAACAGCCAAAAATTTACTAGGACATCGTATTGGATAGTGGTAGGCAAAAAACCGTAATCGGGCTTCAATCATGTGTTCAAGTCCTGTAGAATTTCTAAGCATGATGGGTTTTTAGCTGACATAAAGGTATTTCGTTTATATAACCATATTAATATAATTCCAATGTAAATTTTCAATTTATTAATGATATCATTGAAATATGGTTAATCAATAAATATCCTTTCATCTATGTTTTTCAATAAAAATTTCAATATGAAAAAACATCTTCCATTTATTTTAATATGGGTCCTTCCTGGGTATATGGTTAAACCTAGTTCATTTGTTGTCATTATATATTCAAATATTTCATAATGGTTTGTAAGTAAAATATATATTATCCTATAAATATCTCCTGAAAGATTCAAACCAGGTGCATAATAAGGCCCATTGTCATGTACATGATACACTCAAGTCAGGCATGGCACACCTTGTTAGGGTTGTCACCCATAAATACATCTATACGAGATCCATATCCACATGTAGTATCTAGAAAAGGATTTATTTCTAGGAAGTCCCAAATAATCATTACCTTACTAAAATTATATATTTTCTTCTATATATATCCATAAATTATACCTTTGGGCATTGATATCTAATATATGTTTTTATAAATAGATTTTCCAATGATTTTAAAAATATTAATCTAATACCTACTATTACATCTTGTCCCTTGATCCCATTTCTGGTGTATACTTATTTTATAATGGCATGATTATAAGGAATATAATCCCAAAACATAGAATTTTTTAGCAGTAAAGGTAAACCTAATATGATCATGATTCTTGTATTACAAATAAAATCAATAATTACAACATGTTTTTTATTTTGGGTATAACATTATTATATCTCTGATTTCATTTAATATCATTCTGATTACCCTTTGGGGATTCCAAGGTAAGGGGAATAGAATTATAGTACTCTCAAATTGACAATAAGGGTCAATTTTAGGGGAAGCAATAATAAGTCAATGAGAATAGTCAACATTTAATGGTAACAACTGATAACACATGAAATTTAATCAAAAAATGAATATATAAACAATATGGGATTGTAACAGCTTTAAACATGACATTCAAAAAACTCAATAAGTCATAGTTAATATCGAAAGGAAAATTAATTTAATAGTTGATATTTAAACAATGAACTCATAATGAAATTTATCTATATATATGTAAATGAAAAATATTTTAGAAAATTAATAACTAAACCAAGATGATTGAAATGATTAATTATTGGACACTATCATTCATAGGTATATGGTACCTTTACCATCAAGATCAATACTCAAAGAATTTTAAATTTATGGGAAAAAACCCATATATTCTGGTTCGAAACAAACTCGATGGATTTTTTCCAACATATTTCTTCTCACTGGACTACCGATACATCATGAAGTTTACATAAATGTTCTAAAATCATTACCACTTGCATTAACTAGTCCTCATCCTTTATGGATTGTATCAACTGATCCACAACCCATATAGTGTATGCCTAAATCAATCATGATATATCATGTAATCAATTTAAACAAAAACAGTTTTTTATAAAATTTCCATATTTATTAAATGATACAGATTTATCAATATTTTCCCTTTCAATCAAATAACTAGAAATGTAAAAAAATATATTTATAAATGATATAATTATCATGAAATAAAAATATCCAGGATAAGGATATGGATAATTACGGTCAATTAAATTTTCATTGATTATATTAAATTGAATATTTCTACTTGAATAAAAGGTGTCGAGGTTGTGAATTTTAATAAAATCCTTCGTAAAATATATCATAAAACCTATAAGGGAAAAATAATAATGGTATCAATGCATCTTATTCCAAGTGGTATGAAAATAAAGGGGTGTTGTTGTTCATGAATCAAAATACTATAAAAATATATATTAAAAACATTCATGAAGGGAAGATCATTTTTATTTTAAAAATAATAATATAATTTTTATTTAATATAGATTTTGAACACATTTTGTTTTAAAATTATACTTTTAAACATTAAAATTAATATTCAATGACATAATGGCATGTAAATCCGTACATGTCATAAATGGTAAAAAAATTATACATTTTTTAAAGTAAAATATTAAGAAAGTACCATTTTATAGAGAATGACAATACTATAAAAATATTTAAACAATACAAAAAGGAAAATAATGTATTTAATAAATCATTTTGTAATGGGTTAAACATTTTTGAAATCATTTTTGGAAAATAGGGATTTTATAAAAAGCATGATCTCTAACATGAGTTTTTTAAAATGGTACTAATATATGAAAGGGTCATTAATAACCATATGATAAAACATCTAATGGTTTTATTGAACAATGGTCATATAATTTCCTAGTATTGAAATTCAAGTGTAATCAATTCCAAATAAAATGATATTGTGAAGTAAAACATGATAAGTCCAAAAAATTATGCGTGTCAAATTTAAATCCACATAAAACAACAATATATAAATCAAGACATACTAAAAATATATTACACACATAATCATTGTTTATTAATGATAGAATGGAAGTAAAATAATCAATTAAAAAAGTATCAGGTTTCAAAATTATTTACCACCAGGTAACCTTTAAAGGAAATTACTTTAAAATAAATAATTTAAATTTGAAAAAAATATCATGAATAATTAATGGCTAATGATGTTGCACTCAAATTTATGGGGCTTTAATCCTCATATATGAATTTTTGTTCACAACAACATAGTTTTTCTCAAAGAATGGGAAATGGTATGATGTCCCCTACTATATAATAACTTTGGAATAATAATCTCCATGAAAGGGATCAATTAATAAAACCATTACATATAATGAAGATAAAATAACTCGTGATATAATATGTAAATATTGGATGTGGATACACTACACAAAATTAGTAAGTGGTGAATGTCACCTTTATCTCACAAATGTAAAAGTGAGATTAGAATCCCTTACATTATTGTCCCTTTAGGGTGAACATCTTTTAACATACTATATAATGGTTTTAATCATGTAAAAAAATTATAAGTATAATAAATATATATTTATAATATCATATATGATCTTGGTATAGTATCTGATTACACGTATGTTAATAACTATTTGTTATTTTTTATCTCGGGTATTAATTGCAATGTTTTTTGAGTATTCTTTGATTTTTTATTTTTGTTATTCATACCTAGTTAATCATTTCCTCATATAAAAGATGTAAACTATATTACATTATCAAATATTTTCAGTATATATGTATTTATAATAATTTATTATGTTAAGAGATATGAAATTAAATGCACTATTCAAGGAGACGTTAAACCGAACGTATGCATGATGCTACATTCATATTTTTTTCAATATAATAAATAAATAAAAATAAAAATAAAAAATATATATCTATATTTATATTATAATTCCAGCACCATTTTTCTATCATATATGTAAATTAGGTTTACTAAAACAATATTCTGTATATTTTTTGTATAGTGTAAATGTACCATACAACTTTGAGTAGATGACATTCCACACACCCACACACCCTGTGATCTTATTTTCAAAAAATGGAAAGAACAATGGAATTAGATATATAATAATTTTAGAAGAATATATAAATTATAAATATCATATATATGAATATAATTTAAATATTGTGTTCATCATAATGCCCAACCACAAGAGGTGGTTATGGAAATACTAACGATAATGTTTTTTAAGGGGATAGTTCAATGTACATGAACAACATGTTTGGTTCCCATTAGATTTTATTGTATTTAATTGTAGGTATAATAATTTATATAAAAAACTAGAAGTATATTTATGATTATGGGGTAATAATATTTTCGTGGATTATAAATAGTTTAAGGAGTATAAAAGTAAATGAATAAAATGATAACATTGGAAAATGTTACTTCTTATTCGAGTAAATCATTTTGGTTTTCACCAAAGGGAATACTCAAGTTCATTTATTAACTAGGTGTGGAATATAGAATGAGTATAAGTATGTTCGGATATTTTTTCAAATATTAGATGTGCCAAAGGGCTTCATATGATTGTGGATGACAGAGGGGTTTGTTCCCTTTTATGGTGATGGAAAAGTGTCATTCTTGTAAATTTTTGAAAAGGGAATTCAACAAATGTTTTTATTATGATAATTGGATAAAAAAATAATAAAAAATATATAAAATATAGTTTGGGGTAGAAATATGAAAAAAAAGGGATTTTGGGTAGGTTTCTAGGTCATTTCGGCTCACAAGTTTATGCTTAGTCCTTTGTTAAGCTAATTTTTCTATTAATCAATCAAATTAAATTTAATTACATGAACTAATAATTTGGGTAAAAAATTATTCGAACCTATTAGGAATTAATTAATTTTATAATTCCCAATATGGTATCCAATTTTTTTAATTCCAATAATAGAATTGGAATAAATTAATATAAATGTAGTCTCGTAAAAGGGATGACAAAGTAGAGTTTTAATTAAAAAAATATCTACAAATTTCTATATTTTTATTTTAAAATTTAAAGTTAAATTAATTCAAATGAACTAAATTGTATCAATTTATTTAAAATTTAACAAATAAAACATTAATAACATAACAATATAATTTATCCTTATAAATAAAGTAAAATAATAAGTGGGTTATAATTAAAATTAATTATTTGTCACCATTCATCAAAAATGAAACCTCATATAATGGAACCAAAAATTATTCCAAAGAATATATTTAAGTTTTTATATAAAAAATAATTTTTTATATTATATTTTTAAAATTTCAAAAATTTGAATTTAAAATATGTTCGACATTAAAAGTTTGTAAACATTTCTTCTTTGAATAATAAAACATTTAAGCATGAAACTGGATTTATTCTTATATTATTATTATCAAAACTACTATATAAATATCAAAATTATTTTATTGAATATATAATATATTTATATTATGAATATAATCTAATAATACTAACTAATTTAATTTACATGGCTAAATCACCAGTGTGAGAATAAAAACATTTCCATTATATTGGTTTTTAAATGCATTTATAATCAATTAGTAACCTATAAAGTCATTTTTTATTTTCAGAAACCATAAATTTCATAAGTTAGTTAAAAATATTCATAAATTAAAATTTAATGGATATGTTATGATTTATTTTATTTAATAACAATATAATAATAACAATATAGATCTTTTCAGTAAAACTCGGTCTTACGAGTAAAAAAAGTCATTGAATAAACTAATTATTTTAGGGGATGCATCATAAATTGGTTTCACATTCATTGAAAGCTATATCATAGATTGATTTTATTTCAAATAGAATCTATATTGTAAATACGCATGATAATATATTTGATTATGAACTTGGTGTTTTGTGTCATACATTCAATTGATGATAATGTTCTTACATTATAATTTTGGGGCATTAAATTATTATTGATAGTGAATTATACATTCATATACAAGTAAAGATTTTCTTTTATTTGTATTGTCACTGAGGTGTTTGTATCCCTCTTCAATTATTTCAGATTTTGCTTTTGGAATGATCTTACTAATTATACTTGTTTGATGAATCATATATTTTTAAATATTATATTTTTATATGTCTACCAGATGTGGTTAGTTAATTGGTTGGAAGTTACATGATGATGGTGTTTGTAGGTGTTCACAAGTGTTTGTGGGTTCGATTTATAATAGTTTCATTGTGGTTAATATTTTTATATGTGGTGATTTGTTTATGAAATTACATTAATCATATAAAATAATTTTATTTTATATACTATATAGGGTACTAATTGATATTCTTTTTGATCCTTGGGATTTATTTTGTTAATTCATCGCATATGTGTCCGATTATACACTTATGTCTAGTTACAAAATAATGTACTACTAGAGTAGGTATTCCTATTTAACTTCTCAAAATTTTCATGTATTTTTTAAATAATATATGGATTGTTTTTAATACCAAGAGTTGAAGAAACATGTGATTCGGAGGCCCGGTGTGCCCAAAATAACTTATTGAAATATATTAAATATATTAAAAATTATGTGTTATTGTTTTCCTAATTTTTGTAATACACTCTTAGTTGTGGTCTAGATCAGAAATTTGAGGGAATCATTGTGTTCCAAATGTCAGTTTTACCCCAGGCACGACTTAATATTAGTTTATGTGGTCTATTTAAGGAAAAATGTTACAGGAATGAAATTTATAAACTAAATTGACTTAAGAATTTATTTTATTTTGTTCATCATTGATACTTTATTCTTATTTAAATATAATTCAATTGATTTCATCTCATGATTGGCCTCCAAACCCTAGGGACCTAGAAACCATTTGATGATAGTGTTCTTGGAAAATGATGACTGATCATAATTAGATCATGAATTTTTGCGTTGGTGGACTTGGAGGATATTTTCAATGATGAAAACACGACCTTTATTCAATGATGATTGTTACAAAATCTAGGTAGGTATTTTGTTTTATGTTATTTTCTTCCCATTCGTCATTCATATGATGAAAGGGGATCAATCGACCAACAAATTGATTTGGGAATCGTGTGTACTTGTGGGATGGGTTAATTTTAGTATTTATTTGTGAGAATTTCACATGGTTATCATTCTCTTCATTTTTCACATTATGAAAATAAGAAGATATCAAAATGGAAATCTTTTGATATTTTTCCTTTTATTTTATCACGTTCTTTGTAACACCCCGAGCTTCCACGATACGCTTCTCATTCAATAATGCAATAGATTGCATTGTACGCAACTTCGAGTTCTAAAACACCGCGACTAATCAAAGTAGCCGTTATGAATAGTAATAACCACTTTATAAAATTATAGAAATTTTATATTTCAAAATGGACTTCATTTTTGTATTCGGAATATCGAAATTAGCCTATGTTGAATTTTTGGTATTTTTCTGAGAACTTCTAATTTTCTACGAATAGTGAAAAATGCTTAAAACAACTTTTTAATCAAAATAATTTATTGTGATAAATTATACTATTTAGTGGTTTTACAGTATAATTAGAATATATTTTTACCATTTTATCCAATGGTGGTCATTAGAATTAATTTAACATTGAAATTGGACATAAACAATTGCCAATCTTTTGATATAAATTGTTTCTTAAAAACACGCTATTTGTCGTAACAGCGGGAATTAATTATAAAATTAATTAATTCAACTTATATGTTTGGAATTTTTTAAAATAGACATCATTTTTGAATTCGGAATATCAATTATAGCTTAGGGTGAAATTTTGGTCTTGTTCTGAAAAACTTCAATTTTTGATGAATAGTGAAACCACTAAGAGGTAGTTAAATAACTGATTTTTCGTTTAAATGAAATATTACCACTTCTGTGATTTGATTTTCAAAAATCCGACATACATGGTTGTCATTAAGAATTAAAGTGTGGTTCAATGAGATCAAAATAATTTTTTGGTGAATAGTAACTTTTAAGTTCTTAATCGCGATTAGAGGTAATTAGTGTAGTTTAAGGTACAAATAATGTTTTAATAATATGAGATGAGCATGAAACTTGTCCTAATCCTATTGGATGAGTCATGGCCGACCAAGACAACCCATGGTTCAACTTGGGGACCCCATGGAGCCACTTTAGTTGGAAAATTACATTAATATATATTTATTTAATGTTAAAATTAAATTGACACAAACATGAGTTGTTTTACTAAAACAATTTTTAAGTGGGGTTACACAAGTCGCAATTTTGACTATAAATATTAATTAGAAAGCTAGAAAGATATCCTACATCATAGTATTTTTTTATAATTTTTAGACATTAAATAAATTAAATTATTTAGGACATCATTGTGATGCAGCGATGACCTCATTATTTAACGATTTAAATAAAATGAGAAGATAATGAAAAATCCAAGGCTTACACTTGTCCAAAGCCTATTGGATGAGGATATTTCGAAACCTTATCACCTTATCCTCGAATTATATAAGTGTGGGACCTTTAGAATCCGAAAAGCATTGTGAAATAATGTAACATTTCAATCTTTCCAAAAGTGCCCCTCCTCTCCACTTATAAAAGGCCCCCACCTCTCCCACCTCATTAACACTTTCAAGCCATTTGGCTCGGCCAACCTCTTCCCAAATACTCTCCCAACTTCCCTCTCTTACTCCTAGAAGCCTAACTTTGGGAAGAACTCTTCTCAAGGAAGCCTTTGGCTCAAATCAAAAAGAGTTACCCGATTTTGAAGTAATGTCTTCTCTAATGTTGTTTTGTTTTATTTTTCTTCTCCAACCCCATAAACTCTTTTTATTCATTTCTTTTGTAACAACACCAGTATCCTAAATATAATAGGATGTTGTTATAAGAAGTATTCGAGCTACACTTACACACACCTACATCTAATGGTTAAAGAACATATGGTTTCTGTGGATGGCGAATTTCTGCCTCACGAAACGATGATTGTTCAACACTCATATAACACCTTCAAAGGTGGCCATTAAGATGTCACTATTTTTATATATGATATATAATATGTTTATGTTTTACTTATGCTTCTGTATTTCTCATTTATGGAATACTTTATGATTTCCATTATCGGTAAAACGCGATAATTTCATTTTAGGAAGTGCGGACTACCGCCCCCTCAAAGTGATTTGAATCGTTAATGCCATATGTGGGATGTATAAAGGATGAAGAAAATGATATTATACACTATATTATACTGGAATTATATTATAAATTTATATCATTATGATTTAGTTCCATTAAATATGAAATTGAAATGAAAGTAGCGTTCATGCGTACGTACGGCTTACCGTCTCCATGAACGGTGCATTTCATTTCTTACCTATAAATGTTACGTAATATTATAAATGAATGTATATACTGGATATATAAGATATATATGACATCTAAATCATGAATATAATTCTGGATATAATGGATATTCTACCACATGAACAACTTGTAATTATAAGAAGTTTATTGTTGACTCAAGTTACCAATGATCGACAAAACGACCGTTATTAACTTAAATAATTACATAATGTTCATAACATTGTAATAAGTGATATAAAAAAGATAATGAAATTTAAAATGGTTCTTAATAAGGTAGATATTAACTCTAGTTTATTATTCAGGAGGTTAAAGAACGGTTGAGTCAAGTCGGACACAAGGTAAGGGAATTTCTTAACCCAACTTCCATTCTTTGGGTTAATCTCTTACTTTCAAATTATGTCATGATATTATTATGTCCTATTTTGTATTTTTACTTTCTTTTGTGTACCTATAGTGGATACACATAATAGATCTATTTTATTTTAAAAATGATCTTTTTAAGGACTTCGTCTCAATCTCCTTTCATTGAGACATATTTGGTTTTATACACAACTTCCTTTTATACGATGTATAAACCCGTTTGACTTTTACGTTTATTCAAAAGGAATCTTTTTTTATACGAAGCGTTTTGATAAACGACAAAAGGGAATGTTTTTCTTTCCGTACTTATGCGGCGACAACGACTTCTCCGCCGCCGTGACCATTATTTGAGTTTCGGCTTCCTCTACAAGCCATCACTTTTTTTAATGAAAAATAAATAAAAAGTTTTAACTTTCTTTTATTTTGGTATTGAAAATAGTTATGAAAGCATTTTTATTATATCAATGTGTTGTATTTATATCTTTTGATTGAAATGTGGAAATGTTATGTTTCTTTTATGCATGTTTTATGTGATACGATTATGTTATGGTTTATGATATGTTTAAACCTATTCAAATGAGGAATGCATTAGACTTAATAAGTGACGGGTGGAGCCCGCTATAGATCCTCGATGCATCGGCAGGTCTCATGAGACAAACTAGTGTCTTGGCAGAAGGCCTTGACAAAATTTTATTTGTGGCCTTGGCACGAAGCCTTGGCTACGTGGTTATGATATTCTGGCATTATGCATTCCATCATTATGAAAGTGGTTATTGATATTACATGTGATTATTCGACCAGTAGAATATCCATGTGAGGAAGTGAATGGCATTATCTCATTTTACTTTTGCCATATTATGTTGATGTTCAAGTTTAAAAGGCTTTTGTTTTAGTTATACATTGCCTTAAATTTTTATGTTTATTTATGAAAGCTTCCGCATTATTGTTATCCTTACTGAGCATCTGAGCTCACCCCTTTCAATTTTTCAATATTTTCCAGGATGTGAAGAAGTATTTTATGAATTACCTGCAGGGATAGTCAGAATTGGATATGAGTGTGGACTATGAAGACTTTGTTATTAGTTTTTCACTTTATGATGTAATGTAAGACTTATGAATGTATCTAGTGTTTCCAAGGCTACTAAACTAATCGGTCTTTCGAGACTTGATCTTTTGTGATCATGCCAATGTTACGAAGTAATGCACCGGCTCTGGGTAGCTGGGGTCGGGGCGTTACAGTTGGTATCAGAGGCAGTTTAGTACAAACCTTGGAAGCTAGATTTAGACAAACTCTGATTAGAGCACGTTGACCTAAGATGAACTTTGAGGATTAGTATAGAAGAACTTCCTAAAATTTTGGTATTGTAGAGATTTTGTGAGTTTTCCGAGCAATACATCCCTGTCTGGATACGAGCAGGTAGAGGTGGCTCTGGCACAGATGTACCTAGGGGTAAAACCCGAAAACACCACTTTGAGCTAGACTCGAACGGGAACTGGTGCACGAAAACGGGCATTGCTGCACTCTTGGTTACGACACTCCCGAGGGATATGCTTAGGATAATTCTCATTTTATTTACAAACCACTATGAAGGGTTATGAGTATATACTTCCTAAAAGAAAACATTTTTATAATTATGGATTATATCCATAAATAGTTCAATTTATGTTAAGTGTTTTACAAGTATGGAATTATGTATTTTGATTCATGAACTAATCTAGTTTATGCCATTATTTTGAAATGGCACCTAGTGGAAGGAATGGAAACCGTATCAATGCACGCACTCCGTGTAGGGATTGCCCTCCTGCTCAGGATAATTATGGTAGATCTAGTGATACAACTGGGGCCGATCAGCTTCTCACCATACTGGGACAACTCACGCAGGTTATGAATAACAACCTTACTCGTATGGAGCACCCTGATCCGCAACGTGGAGGATCAATGCTAGACCGTTTCATGAGGCAACAACCACCAACCTTCAATGGGGGTACAAATCCGTCAGTAGCTGAGCAATGGATAAACTCCTTAGATAAAATATTCAATGCCTTGGGGAGTAGCGAAAGGGAGAAGGTTGTCATGGCAGTTTACCGCCTCACTGGAGATGCCGATCAGTGGTGGTCGCTGATTCAAAACACAAAGGAAGATGATGACGTATCGAATATGGAATGGAGGGAGTTCAAAGATCTGTTTTAAAAAAATATTTTCCTCGTGACCATCGAGTATATATGGAAAGGCAATTTCTGAGTTTGAGGCAGAAGGAGGATGAGAATGTCGCAAAGTATGAGGCTAACTTTACAAGGTTAGCGAGGCATGCTGCCGATTATATACGTAACCCAAGGAGTAAGATTGATCGTTTCTTTGATGGGTTAAAACCATTTCTCTGTCAAGCTTTAGTATCACAATCCTTCTCATCATACGAAGATATTGTCTCATGTGCTATCAAGACAGAAAAGGAACTCTCTAAGTCTTATGACAACAAAGTAAAGCAAGAGAAGAAGAGAACGGTGGAACAAGAGACAGATAAAGGGAAAAAGGGAAAGAAGGATTTTCCATTATGTGATAATTGTGGGAAGAATCACCCTGGTACTTGCCTAAAAGGAATGGGAGTTTTTTATAAATGTGGAGAAAAGGGTCACCAGGCTCGTGATTGCAAGGGAAAGAAAGAGGCTACCAAAGTTGAATGCTACAATTGTAGAGAAATGGGTCATTATGCAAATGAATGTCCTAAGCGTCAGGAAAACTTACCTCGGAAAAGGCCAAGGGATCAAGGACAATCTTATGCTGTTACTACAGTTGAAGCGGAATAATTAATGTATTGGTGCTTTTGGACTCAAGGATTATATTCTGTTTATAAGAATAATGTGATATATATATATGGATTGTACTATAGTACTTGTTGATTTCAGTAAGGTTTTAATATGATTACTGTAATCATATTTTTAGTATGTGACTATAAGAGAAACTTTTCGTTGATTGGGGAATCTGATGTTACAATTGATTTTGGAATTTAGAGACCTTTTTGAGAAAGTCTGGACGGAGTTATTTTGGATAACTATTAAGGTTGGAATGGATTAAGTTGAACCATGGATAGTATTGTTTAAGGTTAAAGAATTTCTGAAGATTATTTTTGGAATATTATAAAACTATAGTTTTAGGAAAAGGACAACCTGCAGGGTGGGGAATAACCCGTCGCGTCGGAAAAAGCTGCAGGAATTGAACCCACAACCGTAGTGCGACAAGCCTTTATTTCATACCACTACCCTGCAGGAAGTCCCTGGTTATTACAAAATAGTTTTACTAATCTAAATGGTATGTGTTATCATTTTGAACCTTATACAATTAGGATAAATAGAATATTTTTGAGTTCCGTTACCATTTGGAGTAAAAGTTGGGTTTGTGGTAAAAATTTATTAACGAATGAAAGTATACATAACAAGTATTTATATTCCCTTACGTTCTTAGTAAATCTCCTAAATAAATTCCTCAACATTATAAAAGGTAACTTAAAACAAAAATGTTGTCGGTTAACTTTTCCAACTGGGGATTCAATAACCGTTTAACCAATCACAAGTTTGTGATTTTCTTGTGGTTAAACTTTCTCCTAATCCTGTTTTCTATAACACTCAATCAGACCTTGATGGTTTGTTTCTCCTCCATATCCATATTTTCATATAATCCTAGAATGGGCTATATCGGGTGACCTTTGTACTTATCCTGCTTTCTTTTAATGTTATATATTTATTAACCTTATTTCCGATGTGGGTTTTCCTCAAAGGTATTTTCTCTTTTCAACCATTTATTTTCAAAGAAAAATATCAAATTGCGAGGACGCAATTTATTGAAGGAGGGGAGAATGTAAGACCCTGAGCTTCCACGATACGCTTCTCATTCAATAATGCAATAGAATGCATTGTACGCAACTTCGAGTTCTAAAACACTGCGACTAATCAAAGTAGCCGTTATGAATAGTAATAACCACTTTTTAAAATTATAGAAATTTTATATTTCAAAATGGACTTCATTTTTGTATTCGGAATATCGAAATTAGCCTATGTTGAATTTTTTGTATTTTTCTGAGAACTTCTAATTTTTTATGAATAGTGAAAAATACTTAAAACAAATTTTTAATCAAAATAATTTATTGTGATAAATTATACTATTTAGTCGTTTTACGGTATAATTAGAATATATTTTTACCATTTTATCCAATGGTGGTCATTAGAATTAATTTAACATTGAAATTGGACATAAACAATTGCCAATCTTTTGATATAAATTGTTTCTTAAAAACACGCTATTTGTCGTAACAGCGGGAATTAATTATAAAATTAATTAATGCAACTTATATGTTTGGAATTTTGTAAAATAGACATCATTTTTGAATTCGGAATATCAATTATAGCTTAGGGTGAAATTTTGGCCTTGTTCTGAAAAACTTCAATTTTTTATGAATAGTGAAACCACTAAGTGGTAGTTAAATAACTGATTTTTTGATTAAATGAAAAATTACCACTTCTGTGATTTAATTTTCAAAAATCCGACATACATGGTTGTCATTAAGAAGTATAATGTGGTTCAATGAGATCAAAATAATTTTTCGGTGAATAGTAACTTTTAAGTTCTTAATCGCGATTAGAGGTAATTAGTGTAGTTTAAGGTACAAATAATGTTTTAATAATATGATATGAGCATGACACTTGTCCTACTCCTATTTTATGAGTAATGGCCGACCAAGACAACACATGGGTCAACTTGGGGACCCCATGGAGCCACTTTAGTTGGAAAATGACATTAATATATATTTATTTAATGTTAAAATTAAATTGACACAAACATGAGTTGTTTTACTAAAACAATTTTTAAGTGGGGTTACACAAGTCAAAATTTTGACTATAAATATTCATTAGAAAGATAGAAATATTTCCTACATCATAGTATTTTTTTATAATTTTTAGACATTAAATAAATTAAATTATTTATGAAATCATTGTGATGCAGCGATGACCTCATTATTTAACGATTTAAATAAAATGAGAAGATAATGAAACATCCAAAGCTTACACTTGTCCAAAGCCTATTGGATGAGGATATTTCGAAACCTTATCACCATAGCCTCTAATTATATAAGCGTGGGACCTTTATAATCCGAAAAGCATTGTGAAATAATGTAAAATTTCAATCTTTCCAAAAGTGCCCCTCCTCTCCACTTATAAAAGGCCCCCACCTCTCCCACCTCATTTACACTTTCAATCCATTTGGCTCGGCCAACCTCTGCCCAAATACTCTCCCAGATTCCCTCTATTACTCCTACAAGCCTCACTTTGGGAAGAACTCTTCTCAAGGAAGCCTTTGGCTCAAATCAAAAAGAGTTACCCGATTTTGAGGTAATGTCTTCTCTAATGTTGTTTTGTTTTATTTTTCTTCTCCAACCCCCTAAACTCTTTTTATTCATTTCTTTTGTAACAACACCAGTATACTCCATATACTAGGATGTTGTTATAAGATGTATTCGAGCTACACTTACACACACCTACATCTAATGGTTAAAGAACATACGGTTTCTGTGGATGGCGAATTTCTGCCTCACGAAACGATGATTGTTCAACACTCATATAACACCTTCAAAGGTGGCCATTAAGATGTCACTATTTTTATATATGATATATAATATGTTTATGTTTTACTTATGCTTCTGTATTTCTCATTTATGGAATACTTTATGATTTCCATTATGGGTAAAACGCGATAATTTCATTTTAGGAAGTGCGGACTACCGCCCCCTCAAAGTGATTTGAATCGTTAATGCCATATGTGGGATGTATAAAGGATGAAGAAAATGATATTATACACTATATTATACTGTAATTATATTATACATTTATATCATTATGATTTAGTTCCATTAAATATGAAATTGAAATGAAAGTAGCGTTCATGCGTACGTACGGCTTACCGTCTCCATGAACGGTGCATTTCATTTCTTACCTCTAAATGTTACGTAATATTATAAATGAATGTATATACTGGATATATAAGATATATATGACATCTAAATCATTAATATAATTCTGGATATAATGGATATTCTTCCACATGAACAACTTGTAATTATAAGAAGTTTATTGTTGACTCAAGTTACCAAAGATCGACAAAACGACCGTTATTAACTTAAATAATTACATAATGTTCATAACCTTGTAATAAGTGATATAAAAAGGATAATGAAATTTAAAATGGTTCGTAATAAGGTAGATATTAACTCTATTTTATTATTCAGGAGGTTAAAGAACGGTTGAGTCAAGTCGGACACAAGGTAAGGGAATTTCTTAACCCAACTTCCATTCTTTGGGTTAATCTCCTACTTTCAAATTATGTCATGATATTATTATGTCCTATTTTGTATTTTTACTTTCTATTGTGTACCTATAGTGGATTCACATTATAGATCTATTTTATTTTAAAAATGATCTTTTTAAGGACTTCGTCTCAATCTCCTTTCATTGAGACATATTTGGTTTTATACACAACTTCCTTTTATACGGTGTATAAACCCGTTTGACTTTTACGTTTATTCAAAAGGAATCTTTTTTTATACGAAGCGTTTTGCTAAACGACAAAAGGGAATGTTTTTCTTTCCGTACTTATGCGGCGACAACGACTTCTCCGCCGCCGTGACCATTATTTGAGTTTCGGCTTCCTCTACAAGCCATCACTTTTATTTAATGAAAAATAAATACAAAGTTTTAACTTTCTTTTATTTTGTTATTGAAAATAGTTTTGAAAGAATTTTTATTATATCAATGTGTTGTATTTATATCTTGTGATTGAAATGTGGAAATGTTATGTTTCTTTTTTGCATGTTTTATGTTATACGATTATGTTATGGTTTATGATATGTTTAAACCTATTCAAATGAGGAATGCATTGGACTTAATAAGTGACGGGTGGAGCCCGCTATAGCTCCTCGATGCATCGGCAGGTCTCATGAGACAAACTAGTGTCTTGGCACAAGGCATTGACAAAATTTTATTTGTGGTCTTGGCATGAGGCCTTGGCTACGTGGTTATGATAGTCTGGCATTATGCAGTCCATCATTATGAAAGTGGTTATTGATATTACATGTGATTATTCGACCAGTAGAATATCCATGTGAGGAAGTGAATGGAATTATCTCATTTTACTTTTTCCATATTATGTTGATGTTCAAGTTTAAAAGGCTTTTGTTTTAGTTATACATTTCCTTAAATTTTTATGTTTATTTATGAAAGCTCCCGCCTTATTGTTATCCTTACTGAGCATCTGAGCTCACCCCTTTCAATGTTTTAATATTTTCCAGGATGTGAAGAAGTATTTTATGAATGACCTGAAGGGATAGTCAGAAGAGGATATGAGTGTGGACTATGAAGACTTTGTTATTAGTTTTTCACTTTATGATGTCATGTAATACTTATGAATGTATCTAGTGTCTCCAAGGCTACTAAACTAATCGGTCTTTCGAGACATGATCTTTTGTGATCACGCCAATGTTACGAAGTAATGCACCGACTCTGGGTAGCTGGGGTCGGGGCGTTACATTCTATTCTCCCCCGAATCATCATTTGTCATGATCATTATTTGCTTTTCCCATGAAATTACCATTCCCAGTCAATCAATCAATGGACACTATATTCTTGGGCCAACAATATGATATCATAGATTAAGGATCATAATGGTACAACAGAGGTGTGATGATAGAGACCGAGAGATTCACATGATGATTGATTCATGAATCTATGTTCTTCTATGTTATTTAGTGCACCTTAATGAAAAACTATTTAATCTATTTTTCTGCATGGATCTGACAAATAGACATAATGTTCGATTAAATAAATGAATTTATGAAATTGTATCTTCAATTTTGTGGTAAATTTATTTTTGGATAAAATTCAGAGCACTGGTCGTGGTGCACGAATCAGAATCAAGGATTCTGGAAGATCTCATAGAACACATCTAGTAATCTTGGATTCCACGGCATGTTGGGACCCATCATTGTGGCTCTATGGTGTGGCCGATGTTATGGATAACATAATGTTGTACCCCTACCATAGGTTGTGTTACCCTACCCAGTTGAATCAAAATATTCTTCAAATGAACCCAAATCATGGTTGTATTACATGAACCTGAGTAAACGGTTAACTCCCACTTGGACATAGATTAACATACACAGACAGGTATATAGTCCTGACTCTATTACATGAACATCACTAGCCAGTATGGGCATGATAACATGGGTCTCTACATGATATTTATGTCCTTTTACACACTGTGATTATGAAGTCTGCGTGATGTGTGAGTCTCTTCAACACAAGAATGGCTTGGGCTAGATAGACACACTATGCACCCCTTGGTACATGACATTTATACCCATAAAGAGTGTTTGAGGATCAACATTTTGTTATTTGAGAACATTATTGGCATAGTGTGTTCCCTTGGCCATTTTCCTCATAGGAACATTGTGGTATTAGATCGACATCACTAGATTATGAACCCCTCTAGAGGCTGAGTATGAGATAGATTTTTCGTGTCACTCTATGAGAAATGAGTGACATCCACTATTATCCTTATTTACAGTTTTTGGAATTGATATGACCACCCTAATAAGGGAATTTATCCTCTATCTAGCATGAAGTGTCATTGGGGTTTGTGGAATCATTGACATATGATCCCTTATATTGTGGGATGATCTAGATCAGGTTTGGGGTGTCTCTAGCAGTTCTGGGTGTTCCCCATGTCTGTGTATCATTGTCCCCTTAGACTAGTGAACTTCCTTGTCTAGGTCCCACTAACCTAGATCTCATTGTTGAGTTTCACTAACGGTATCATGGATCATGGAGTGAGGTCACCCATAATGAGAATTCATTCAAGTAGAATCATATGGATAGAAGTTGGTTATAGTCTCCATATGGAATGGTGTCTTTACTAAGTATATACGGGTTTCTATTCCTTCCTTCTATTATTAATTGATTTTTTTAAATTGTATTGAGTAGACTATAATTCTTCCATCATGTTTATTTTTTTAGGCTCTCTTTTTGAGTATTGTTATACTAACCCCTATACGGGATTTTCCCACACGTTTCATGTTGTCTAAAGATAATGACACATTTCATTGTGTCCTATGAGGATAGAGAGTGGGTGTCTAGTTTCTAGAGCATGACAGATCAAGGTTTTTACCATGAGTTTTCTTTTGACTCAGTCCTTTATAGGGAGTTGGTTGTACTCTTTACAATTTATTAGGCTTGTATTTATCCCATGTTTCCATTTCAGTAATTTTATATGGTACACTATTGTTGAATTTTAGATGCATTTATGAATTCATTCTGTTGTTTACATTTAAGAATTTTTTGGGATTATAGAAGTGTGTGTGTGTACATGTAGTTCAGGAAAATGCCTCCCATTTGTGAGATATGACAACATGACACTGGTGCCCAACCCAAGGCTTATTGGAGGCAGTCTTCGGGTAGTAATATAACAGGTCATTCTAGGATGGTTTATGATAGAGAGAGGTCAAAGTTGATTCTTTTAATTTTGGACCTAGAGTTTATGAGACTGGTTTATGGAAATATTTTTAGGTGTTTTGAGTTCATCTTTCAGGATATGGACTCTAGTTTTGGTTCATCCACCAACATATTCATAAACTAAGAATCAGATCACCTACATTTCAACTAGGTACAAGTGAACACTATTTCCATTGAAAACAGTGGTATATGTGACATGTTGGAATGGTTTTGTTTTCCATTTATATTATTGATTCATCTCCCTATAAAAAATATTTTGAACATTGTACATCTTGTTTTATTTCTTGATTCCTACGTGTTGAATGCCAACCATGATTAATGCATGCGATCACCAGGATGATCCTAAAGTGACGAGGCATCAGTACAAGGACTTGTACTAGAATTAGAATGTCAAGGTTGTTTACTACATACACCACCACCCATTGAGATGTTTTTATAACAATAAATTACAGCTGATGATTCATGTGGGATGAGTGTATTGGAAGAGTTTTAAAGGTAGTGACCTCCTAGGATTGGGTGTGAGCCAGACCCCCACATGGATGAGGATAGGATAGATTTATCCACTAACCATTTCTCCCTAGTGAGGATGCATATATACCATATGTATGTCCTCACAACATGTTTTATTTATGAATTTTTTTGGTGATGGAGGATCTTGGTGACTCAGTCGCCTTATGTGATAAATCTCTCTCGTATAGATATTGACTGTATCTTCAAGGATGAGTTCTATCTGGAAACATTGCAATCGATTTTTATACATGAGTTTATGAATCTGCAGTGTGTAAGTTTAAAAATGGTAGATTACTCAATATGATTTATTGATATGTATATTTACTCCATGGATATGGTGAATCACTAGTTTATTATGTCATTGAACATTGTTAAGGTCTTGCGATAGGATATCAAGATACAAGCGGTAGCTCTTAGCATTTCCACCTATGCTGGAGTGCTTGAGAGAGCCCTTGTTGGAAGAAATCTTCTAGGTAGTGAAAATACTAGTATTAGGAGCTATTAGTTGTATCCCAGTATATGAGGACTTGATAGAAGGTATATAGTGTCAGTCACAGGGATCCTAGTTGGTAAGATTCTTGAGGAAGAAATATGAGGACTCAGGGTATGCTATAAAAGACTCCCCTGGAGGTTATAATTAGCTGAGGGAGATGTGATTTTTCTATTACAATGGTCGGGGAATCTGGAATGAGATTGTATGAAATGTCGTACTACTGGTCGAGAGACAGTGGAGGGATTGATGAGATAGAGACAGAGGCATGAGTAAGATGGTCTGCAGGTTGATATACTTTTTAGTGGGGCAAAGAGCGTAGCATGAGCTGGTCGAAGGTTTTACCTACTACCACTTCCACCCCTAGGTGGTCTATACTAAGATCATGGAGTTATTGGGAAGGGACAAGGCCAGCTTATTGATATATAGGCATATGGAATTAAGGCTACATAAACAACATGGGGTAAAATCTGTGTCTTTTATAATATTGTTGTAGTATTGATAGACATTGGTGTCATACATTCCTTCCATTCCATTATTTGGTTTTAGACATAGAGATTCCAGTTGAGATTTTGCTTCATGCATTGCGATTAGAGACTTTAAAGGGAGATGAATCGGTGATTTCATGATTTTATCAACAATATGAGTCGATTATTGAAGGATAGGGTTTTTTATGGGATATTTTTATTTGTGAAATGAGTCCTTAGAAGGTTATTTTATGTATGGACTGGCTATCTAAAATTCATTCCCATATTGACTATTTTTGGTAGAGGATGCAGTTTGTCCATAGTTTTGGGACATGGTATTCCTTTTTTATTGAAAAGGAATCCCAACCAGTGCAAGAAGGATTCATGTATAAGATTGTGAAGCTGATTATTCATTAGTTTGCTAGACTAACCATATTGCACTGTATGTTTCAAAATTATAGTTTCCTACAATGGTGGAAGATTATGAGGAAATCATCTCATAAGATGTTAAAGGATTACCTATTCGTTGATAGGTAGATTTTAGAGTTGAAGTACATCTTGTGATGAAACTAATATTTATAAAATCATAATAGATTGCTTCTATAATGATTAATATTTGAGGATACTCTAAGTTGAATTATAGGAGAAGGGATTTGTATGTCCGAACATCTTTCCTATCTAACCCTTATTTTTTCCCCCAAGAATATATATAAAAGCATGAGGTTTTCTATGGATTATCTATTCTTGAATCATGTGACCATAATGAAGAATTATCCACTTCCAAGGATTGATGTAATGTTTGATCAGTTGAAATAGGCATGATGGTTCATAAAGATTTACCTAAAAACAAGATATCACCAAATACATGTACCAGACAAGGATATACTGAGGATGGACTTTAGCTGTTTCTATGGTCACTTTGTGTACATGATGATGTTGTTGAGTTTGAAAAATTCCCCATCCATGTTTATGGGATTTTTGATCCACATCGTTCATCCAATATTAGACCGGTTCATGGTGGTCTTCATCGAGGACATCATATTGTTCTCAACATTTGAGGAGGAGCATGCAAGACACATGATGATATTATTTGAGATAGTCTAAGAAAACCATCCTACATGAAGCTATAAAATTTATGTTCCATGATTCTAGAGGTCCATACTTTTGGACACATCCTCTTAAAGGTAGAATTTTTAGTGAATACAACAATGTTTGTGGTATTTTTTTCTTAGTATCCACCCAAGATTCTCACAGAGTTGTAGAGTTTCCTTTGATTGGATTAGTTATATCTGTGGTTTTTACTCATCTTAATTATAATTATATCACCCTTGAACAAGAAAGATAATCCTTTCATGTGGATAGAAAATTGCAACCCATTCATTTTGGATATAAGGAAGAGGTTGACAAGTACACCCATATTGATGTTATCAATGAAGGCTTTTGATTATATATTGTTAGATGATGCGTTAGGGACACGAAATGGATGAGTTTTGATGCAGAGGAATGTATTTACTTCTTATTGATCAGGCTTTTTGAGACCACATGAGATGAACTATGTGATCCACCACCATGAGTTATTAGTAGTAACTTTTTTATTGTAGATGTGGTGACACTACATGATGGGTGAGTAACTTATCATGTACTATCACCATAAGTGTCTCAAGTACATATTCTCTCATAAGGATATTAACATAGTGTTTGTGGATAGTGATTCGCTTTGAATATTAATTTATGGTTTTCTATACTTCTGGGATGTGAAACATGGTAGAAGATGCTATGAGAATGAGATATAGTTCACAATTGGGGAACAAGGTGTTTGTGGAGTTGGACTCATTATAGTTATCCTTTATGGATGGAGAAGGAGAAGCTTACATCTGGTAAATGGTTTCCACCCCTTCACTATTTCAATGATTCAGGGAGTCACAACATGAAGATGCAGACGGTTGGAGCCGACATGCTCAAATTACCATAAGGCATGCTCTTGATGGATTTTACAAACCTATGGAGCATTTTTTTCATAATAAAGATTATGGTGATAGTTCCATTGTTGGAGAATATTATGAGAGAGTATAATACATCCCCTTTAGTGGTACACATTGGTGATGAAATGATGTACTCGGATCACTGACATCAGATTTGGTTTCTAGGAATGAAGAATGAAATTATAGTGTTTTTATCTCAATGCATTACTTATTGGCATGTGAAGGCTAAGAACCCAGTTATAACATGTTTAACTCAACCCCTTGATGTGCCAGAGTGGACGTGGGATGGGATATACATGGAACTATTTACAAGATTACCATGTACATCTAGGGGATAAGATAATATTTGGGTGATTGTAGACTAACTCACCATGTCTTCATATTTCATAGAAATTCACGAGCAGCATTTAATAAATTGCTTGGGATGCCTCTATGTTGAAAAGATAGTTTGACTCCATAGTGTTCCATCGATGATCATATTAGATCATGATACTCTCTTTACAACATGGTTTTATAATGGATTGCATGAGGATTTTGGGAACTAATTACTCTTGAGAACAACATTCCACACCAAAATTGCTTTTTCGAAAGAGTATATCATCTAGGTCTGGGAGGACATGAAGTGGGAATGCATGTTGGACTTTTAACATTACTTGGAGGATCACCTACCCTTGTTGTAGTTTTTATAAAACAATAGATTTCATTCGATCATTTATAAGAAAAGTAGTCAATTTTTTTTTTGGCGACCCTATAGGTCACCACATCTTTGGACTAATACATGTGATTTCACACTCATGGGACTATAGTTGGTGCAATCTACAATAGAAAAGGTGAAAATCATCTAGGAGTTGATGAATACTACATATAGAAATTAGAAGTCTTATGCAGATATGAGATAGGGGTGTTTGGAGTTCGTGGAAGGAGACCATGTGTTATTGAGGTTATCACATTGATGTGGATTGAGTAGATTTGTTAGTAGAATAAATTTATCTCTATGTTTTATTAGACATTTTTAGACAATACATAGTTTTGGTTGGGTGGAATAGAACATTGATTTATCACCACAGTTAGACTAGGTATATGATGTCATCCATGTGTCATAGATGAGGACGTACGTGCATGACCCATTTCGGGTTATCAACAGGGGAAACCTAGACATTGATTATGGTGAAATATTTTTGAGTACCTTTTATAGATTGAGGATTAGAAATAGAAGATTCATTACGGTTGTTTGATTCCTGTTGTGAGTGTTTGGTTGTAGGACATGAATATCTTGGAAGGAACATGGGAGCGAGAGGCTCAGATTCCTGATCAGTACCCAAATATCTGTCTATAGCCTTGGTTTTGGAATTTTGGGGCATAAAACCCTAGTGTTGGGAGAATTTAACATCTCGTATTTTTCATATATTATTTTGAAATATTGTATGGATTATTTTTTAAACCAATAGCTGAGATAGAATATGATTCTGAGGTCCAATATGCAAAGAATATATATTCAAAATATATTTAATATAATAAATAGTATGCACAAATAGTTTTCATGAAAAAGTGGAATAACATACACAAGGATTCTTGATTCATAATTATGATAACATCATTGAGTTCAGAATAGTATACTTAACCTAGGAAAAACTTAAAATTAGTCATCAAGGGTCGTTCTTGAAAAAAGTTTTCACGACCAAAAAATTAATGAAAGATATTTACTTATGAATTTATATAATTTTATCCAATATAGATACCTAATTATTGTTTAAATGTAATACTATGTACATTATATTAGGTATTCCTGCTAAACCCTGCATACCTAGACATCATTCAAAGATCACATTCTAGTCGGACGACGACTAATCAGAATCAGATAATGAGTCATCGCACTAGCAGTGTAAGAGGATCTCTTCAATGATGGAAGCAAAACAATTATTCATTAAAAATTGTTCTAGAATATATTTAGAACAACTATTTATGTGATTTATTTCCCATTCATAATTCATACAATTAAGGAAGGTCATGTGATAAATTGATTGATATATGGATCAAGCCTATTTTAGGGATGAGTTTATTGCAGGGATTATTTGGGAGAATTTCTTATGGTTATTAATCAATTAACTTTTTATCATAAGAAAAATAACTGAGATCAACAAGATGATCAATCTAGGATTGTTCCTATCATTTTTTCATGGGATTTTGTCACCAAATTTATCATACATCGTATGAATTTTCACTTGGCCCGCGACTCAACTATTCCCGATAAATTGATTGTTGTGCACCCATTTCATGGTGAAACAATATGACATCCAAGATAAATGATTGCTACGGATGGATTATACTGAAAATATGGAGATGGAGTGATTTTTATGATGGATGATTCTTAAATTGGAATGAGTTGGTGTTATTTTGTGCACAAAAATGATAATTTAATCCATTTATCACGAAGATCTGAAGATAGAACCCATTCATTATTGAAACAATGAATAGAAAAAATTGGATCATTTATTTCATGGATAATTGATTATTGAAATGAAGGTGGGGTATTAGCTGAGGTATGCCGAGAAGAATCTATGATTTTTGAAATTTTTACAAATCAAGACATGTAACCCCAGATTACACAGTGTGTGAATCCCACTAACTGCGTCACTAGGTTTTGGATAATGTTATCAATGACATGGAATGTGACCCCTATCACAAGTCATATAAACCTCCCCAGTTGACTCGACTTGTACATCGAAACTACACATACATGGGTTAAAGTACACATGAACGGACATAATGTGTACTCCCACAAGAACATGAACTTGCATACATAAACTGGTATATGGGCGTGAATTCCGTATAGATAAATGGTCATGTGACATGGGAAGGATATCATGTTCCTCTACACATATTGTATATCCTTATACATTACCTATATATGAACAATAAAAGTCATGGGAGGATCTTCCACATGAAAAGAACTTGGGATAGCTGGACACACTATGTACCTCTTAGGACATAATGAGTACTCCCTTTAAGAGTTCTTGGGGCTCTAAATATTATAATTTTTTACTAGTATAGGTTTATTATTATTCCTTGGCCATTACGTTAAGGGTATATTGCATAGTTATTTCCACTTCACTGGTTTTTGATCCCCTTTGGACGTCGAGTATAAAATAGAGTTGTGGTGTCCCTCCATTAGACTGAATTGTGATCCTCTATTATCCACAACTAGATTTTGTGGAATTGGAATTACCCACTTATGGTTGGTGTTGATCCCCCAACTAGGATGATGTACTAGTGTGGATTGTGGAATCCTTGACAAATGATCATGTATGTTGCATGTTGAACCATACTAGGATTAGGGTGTCCCCCATTGGTTCTGTGTGTGACCCCTTGTTTGTGTATTATGGATGGTACCCTTATACCAGTTAGATTACTTCGGCAGGGCCCAATGAACAATACCATTTTGTCAAGTGTCTCTGATGGCAGCATGGCTCATGGAGTGGGTTCTACATAAATGACTTTTTATTTGAGTAGAATCCTTTAGCCTGCAGTTGGGTATTACCGCCGTATTGTGTGGTGTCTTTACTGAGTATATCAGGGATATTATTCCTTAATTATCTTATACATTTATTGTTACATACTCTATTGATATTAATATACTTGGTTTATCATGTTTAGTGTTTTTGGGGTGTCATACACAGTATTGTTATACTCAACACTACATGGGATTTTCCTGCATGTGTTGTGTCTTGTGCAGATAGTTACCCTTTTTGACTGTGTCATAGGAGGATTGGTAGTGGGATAATCATAGGTAGAGTTTAACAGACCAACGAGTTTGCTGAGGGTGTTCTCTTAACATTATCATTTCCCTTGTGGTGGGCTTGATTCTATATAGTTTTTTATTAAAAATTTATTTGACAACTATTTCCCTTTCAGTACCTTACAGTCATACCCTATTATGGGATTTTAGATGTATGAATTCATTCATTCAGTTGTTTACATTTCCTCATTACACGAGATTAGAGTTATGTGCACATGTATAGGTTCTTTAGGAAAAATCTTCCCATTTTTTTGGATATTCCTACTCAGTGATTGTCACCAGCCCTTGGCCTATTGGAGGTGGGCATGGGGTAGTCACAACAGATGGCCCTATAGGATTGGTCATGAAATTCATGGTCAATCACTTCTACATTATAAACCCATGAGGTGTTTTAATGGGGTAACATCATGAAAAAGTCAGATAATTAATCTTTATGAGTTTTATAAATGAGTTTAGACTTAGTCATTTGTTGTTATATAATGGGTCTGGTAGGGTGAAAACATTGATAAAATAAAATACAAGATACTGGAATTGGGTACTATTTAAGAGAGATGTGACTAGGCCCCCCTATCATATAACAGAAGTACTAGAAGGTTTCAGAACATACTATGTATTTTTTCCTCAACCATTTCTGTATAAACCCATATTCACTATACATTGATCAACCACATCATGTTTTTTCTGGTGTTTCTTTCAATGAATATGTGATAATGTTGCTTGAACAGAAGTTGAATATCATGCGGGATAGAAATTTCACTAACGTTATTTCGTCTCATATAATATTCAAAATATATATATATCGATTATTGTGTTCTACTACACCTCAGAGTGTCTTCATGATGACTACAATTCCCTTATTAGATTTTAGAATAAATAAAAGATTCATCATTTCGAAATATAATATATTAAACATAGATGGGATTCAAGATTAAAATTCATTAATAGATGAAATATTCATATATAGGTTTGGAATGTTTATTTTTCAAATTTAGTATAATTTTTTATGATTATCAAGGTGGTTAATGTCTCTTCTAAATCAATCGAAAACCCATTAAAACAAATTCTATAACAATAAAGTGCTCATTACTATTGGTTCTAAGTATTTGTTTTATGTTAGTTCTTTCAAAGGAGATGATGTATTATATTTTGCCTTAAAATTGTAAAGTAGATTATTTCAATGTGTTTTTATGGGATTTTTCTTCCATTCTCTTACTGATACAATTTATTTTTTTGTGGTTCTAATGTTATACATTGATTGAATTTATATCTTATATCCCAATAAGTAGAATGATGCATCTTATCCATGGGTTTATTTTAATTGTGTGATTCCATTTTTTGGGAATATTTCAAGGATTTCATTGAAGTATTAATTCATATTTTATCTTATATTTATATTCCATAAAATTAAAATGGTAATAGATATTTTTTTTGTGAAATACATGGATTAATTGATGACTTTTTTTGATAGCTATTCTATTTTCATATTCTTGTCCACCTTATTTAGTGGTTCTAACTCAAATAACTAATAACCACCATTGTTTTTATACACAAACATGAATGGATAGTGTATGGATTAGTGGAATAGAAGAATGTAAAATTTGTTTGATTTTGGATAATTTAGTATATTATTCTATCCTTTTGTGTCCTTTATATTGATGAATAATAACCCTTTCAACACTGATATGATATCTAAAGTTATAAGTATAAAGGATTATCATTTAAAATATGTAAGGGACATTTTCATAGATGATACAGATGATGATTCAGGATGACCTACTAGTTTTTATTCTACATTGGATCACAATATAAATATATTCAATCTAGTTCAACTTCTACTCTAATTTCGGTGGAATTATTGAATGCCTGCTAACCATCCAGTGTCGAAAATATTAAAAAAAATGTTACCTTTCATGTGATAAAAGGTAAAAAGAATTAGAAAAGGGAGAATTTTTCTCTGTTACATAAACTAAAAAAATATCATCATTGAAATAATAATTCAAGTATTTAAAAGAGAATTATCACAAGAGGATATAAGAAGATACTCAACTAATGTCATTAGTGGCCACATTATTTGGATCTATATTATTTTTGGTGAGAATAATTAGATTACAAGAGTAAATTATCAGAAAATATATTAAATAATATAGAGATTCATGTTATTATTGAATAGAATCTCATTGATTTCCATGTATAGTAGTTTGAAATGAAACTAATAACTATTCATGAAATGATTAGTTATCATTATCTAAAAATTTATGCTGAAAAAATTGGGAAATATAATTTATTTCTCGCTCTGAATAATTATTCATTTTAATCCAAATAATGTATAATTAATTATTGAATGGAATATATTAAGAAATATTCTTTATAAATCCAATTTTATTTTTTGATCTCATTTAATTGTATATATATTTGTCTTTGAAATAATTAATGTCATGGGTTTGGGGCTCCAATTTCAATTTATCCCTATCTGTTTACATGTGAATCATGTATGAATCTTGAGTGTCATCACAAGGAGTCTCTTATTTACCTTTATTGAAAATATAAAATTTTTTACTTTTATTCATGAAATGGATTTCTTTGATCATCATGTTTTTTTATTTGGATTCCCTTTACTCTTAGTGTGGCATCAACAAATGATTACCTATTCATCAAAAAATAAATAAAATATATAAATAAATTTCAAATTCCATGTCATAAGAGTCCTTTTTGATATTTATATATGGATCATTTTCTGTTTCCTCATGATTATATAGCTAATGTGGTGTAATAAGACACTACACTAGATAATTTATGAGATGATAATGATGAGGATGATTCATTTAATATGAAGTTATGTGAGATCCATCATTAGTGAAATGACGTATAGGGTTTCTATATATAATAATGGGAATAAGTGGATTTAATAGGAACTTACCGTCACATTGTGTTTTATTAGTTCTAGGAATAATAATTGAATTTTGTTACCAATTTTATTATTTTTAGTATAAAAACTTACGTGGTGGGTAATGTTTTTCTATGATCTATAAATTTAGATACACAAGGGCATATATTCCTAAATCAATATCAAGTTGAGTACATCAATTTAATTGTGAAGGTGGTATTGAAAAATTGGTTTACTTCTCTATGAAAAGGGATCTATAGTGTGTGGTATTTTATAATTAATATTAATGATTTAATCCATTAAATATCTAACATTCTAATATATGGGGACAAATGGCCATAGAATTTTTAAAAGGACTTCCATCAATATTTTTTATTACATGTGAACCAATTTTCATTGGTAACATATATCGATGTGTTAGAGGAAGTAAATGTAATAAATAAAATTCTATCATAGGAAATTTCGACTTGATAAAATGTCTATATATTTTTTATAAAGAGAAATTATATATATGGGTGCAATTACTTGTCAGGATAATGAAATTTTTGGCTAGCCGGTAGTTTACCTCAGATCACCATTTCTTTTTTCAATATGGCTAACAGTTTTTGGAAATTCATGGTGTGTTATATTGTGGTTATAATTTCTATTTTTTCCATGGTAGTTTCATCATCAAAACTGACTTAGTGGTCAATAGGGATATCATTTTCAGTATCAGTTGTACTGTTTGGAGTAGTTTCATTTGAGGCCTCATCAATTTTAAGAGGTGGGTTCTTAGGGTATTGGTTTATATATAAGAGATTGAGTTTGAAGTAGATATTAAAATGATTCCTTATACCCTTAAGGAACGATGATTAGGTGATTCGTGGTGATGAGAATCATATTGTCCAGAGACATAGAGCATCTGAGATATTTGCGATGCATTTCATAATATTTTTGACACTAGTTTGGGGATACATCCTTTGACATTCCATTTTCTTATGTTTTACATTTCTATATTTCATGTTTGATTCAAGAACCTCTTAAACATTAATTACACCTACGTTGTACTAATATTTGAGTCTAAATTGGAGATTCAATCTCTTAGATTTATGTTAAATATAGTAGTTTTTTGTAAATCTACCATATCAAATAAAGACTAGAGATATGTACAAGTGGAATAAACGTTAAAAAATTTTATTTACAGAGTAGATTGCTTAAAAAATTAAAAGGAAAAATTTTATCCATCCATAATTACAATATCTATAAGTAATATTGATTCACATATATACCCCTGTCATTTTAGTTTTATAGTTTTAAATAATTAAAAAAAATTACATACGAAAACCAATATATTTCTCCTCACCTATAAATTACTTCCATTATACCAAAATTTTCATGTTCATTAAGAAGAATTTATCATCTCCCACAAAACTCCCCACAAATTATATAATTTGAATCCAACAATATGTAATATGATTATTTATAACATGGGGAAATGGAATCATAATAAATGGCCATTTCAAATGCTTGGTACGGTTAAAAATGAGAGATATATATGGATGATCATAAACAAGTATAGGACAGGAATATATTTATGAGTTTAAAATCATAAACTAAAAATATCATACCTAATTAGTTATATATAATAATTAATTATTCATGGAATAATAAATTACCATTTTATAATAAATTCTTCGTAAGTGGGAGAAATCACCATTAATCTATAATGAGTCATGAAAGCATATCACACAGATAAGAACATGTCCTAATAATTTTTAGGCTCAATAAATAGAATATAAAATCAAAATAATTTCATGGGAATCAATCATTCATCGTAGAATTGACTAAATAAGATAATTCCAATATTCAATTAATAGAATATTATATCATGATCAATCCATCATCTCTTCTGAATTTATCCACACTATCAACTGTGAGTTGTTTTTTAACCCTATCATCTATTAGGAGTTTCATAGCTCTTTTATCATTAACCAATGTATCAGTGGGATATATAATTCCAAAAATACCCATTACATAATGAAAACCGTTCATATATATTCCACAAGATCATAAAACCTTTCCCTTATCATCATTTTATAACCTATGGAAAATAAATGTCATTCATGAACATCATATAATCCCATAATAAAAATCAATGTAGGCATGGATTGCATAACCTGAGGGAAATAATTTGGAAGAATGTAAACATAATGTGATATTCATAATCAAAGGAAATATATAATTTGTAATTTATCATAACATTATATCACTAGTGAATCATAAAAATAATTAAATTTATTTATATAAAAGAAAAATTCAATTTAGAAACATTAAAAACATTCTATTAAAACATGAATATAATATCCTATAATTTTGATAACATTTTAAAGGAAAATTTCTAGTATATTGAAAAAATAAATTCATTTGAAAAAAAAATTAAAAATTTAAAGGGAGAGTTAAATATAATGAAAGGCCATGATGATGGAAAAATCATTTAGTGTTGTCTATATTAAAATAAATTTTACCTTCAAGCTTTTTAAAATATATCATAAATATGATGTTCGGGAGACATTATGAAAATTAATTATAAAAAACCAAAAATACATTTAAATATGATTGAAATTTATTATAAAAGTATATGGATCATTGAAAATAATATTATTGAAATGAACTTATAGATAATGGGTAAAGAAGAAAACAATCATTTACTAAATAAGAAATAACGATGGGTATTTAATATTATTTTCATGAAACTATTATGTACTAGAAGGGAAAATGGTTTTAATACCTAATATTATGGGGGACATTTTGAACAAGAAAAATAGAAGTCTTAAAAGTTAACATCCATAAAATTAAAATCAATATAAATTTTAAAAAGATAATCCTGAAATGAAATGAGGCTGTAAAATAAACACTTACAAATTTTTTAAGATAAGAATCAATATCCACATTAAAGGGATAAACTTTGATGGATTTAAAAATTTCCAAACATTTCATTACAATCAAAATAGAGTTAGAGAAGGTATTTATATAAATAATATGGAAAAACAATATGTGAATATGGCACATTTATCACAAAAAATAAAAGATAGATGAGAATCCCCATGAAAATTTTGTAACATTAGAATAAAAAACCATTCAATATATTAATTTTAAATGCAACATTAAATATCCATAATTAACGTATATACATGATATAACATGTAAAATGGCCAGTATATACACTACTGAAACATAAATAGGTGCATAACATTAATCATGTCTCAACAAAACAATATTGAGATGAATATCCATTACCTTAATTCATGTATATTTTAGAAATCTTTTTAAAATTACTTATAATAAATATATAATTAATATAAAAAATTTAAAAAATAATATTAATATATATGTAATTATATATATCATTAAATTATAATTTCAAATTATCCTTTTATTAGAAATTTGGAATTAAAATCATTATTTAGGTGAAAATAATTCAATTTTCTATCCACGTTCTTGTATAATGGTTATGATTCTCAATGAGTAGTCATGGATTCAACATATAGACAATATTTATCATGATTTATATGTCATATTTATTCCTAATAAACTCAATAAAAAAAGTTGTAAAAATTGTTCATTAAAGATGAATTATATTAATTTGTTGAGATGGTAGTCCATGCATGCAGAATAATGATGTTTTCACTTTTCGATGGATAGAAAAATGAAACTAAAATAATAATTAACCCTTTCATTATAATAATTATTTGATAAATATCATATATATTCATCATATATATCATTATTACCATCCATTTAAATCCCAAAAGAAAAATGAATTACATCTCTTCATCGTTTTCAAATAAATAGCATCATTGAAGGGAATATAATAAAAAATATTATTCATGATGCATAATAATTTCAAAAAAAATATTTTGTAAAAAGTAATTCCATCATAATATCCAAAATTTAATAGATGTTATGATAAATGATGTAAATTAGTTATCAAGGTGGTAGTCTGCATGTATGCATGAATGAAGGTTTCATTTCCATTTGATGGAAAATTAGACGAATAAGGTTTTTGTATTAACATAATATCATCTTAGTATATTATAGATATTTAGGATATTGTATTTTAGTGGTTTTAATATAAATTATAATTCCATATGAACTATTAAAAAATTAATTCACTATTAAGATGATCACGTCCTTATTGAAAAACAACCTTTGAATATATTTTTCAGGACCCTAGGGAAGTAATTTTAGGAAGTATAGTATACCTAGAATGTAAATTAAGATGTTATGAAGATTATGTATCATGGTTTATTAAATATAAGAGTATATTGGTGTATGAGAAATAGTAGAGGGGTGGTATCTTTATATAATTGATGGTATGACCATACTTGGACGTACATAATGTTTTAAAATAGTTTAAATTATTTTGTATTGAGAAGTGGAAATAAATTGACATATTTATAATATAGGCTTAATATACATAAGAATATTCACATATAAAAATATTTATATATGTTTAGGTGATGTTTTTACCCTTATAATTCCATTTTAACCACCCATTAACCCTTTTATTTATTATTGAGAATACATTTATTTTATCTCATCAAGGATCAATATAGTAAAAATATAAAGATAGGTAACCCATAAATAGAAAATATATGATATAATAGACCATATCCCATCCACACAAAATAACATATTATTTTTTTCAATTTTAAATCATTTAATATAATATTATTTAACATAATATATAATTAAATTCATTATCAATACTCTTCACATAGTTGATATTAAAACAAAAATGTTATAAAACATTTGCGATATAAAATTTTAAAAAAATTAATTATAAATTATAGTTTTCTCAAAAGAATAAAATCAAAAACATAGAAAAAAATTACTTTGTAAAGTTTTTAATATCAATTATGATATTTTTATACTACATACAATAGCATTGTGCCTGTGTTGCCTTTGAAATGTATATAATTATTAAATCACATAAAACTAAAAAAATTTATCATAAAAAATTATATATTTTAAAACTAAAATATTATAAAATTATATAGCATTTATTCTACCCTTTTAAAACAATATTATTGATATTAAAAGAAAAAAATAGACGTAATGTAGTTTTCCTTTACATAAAATATTATGATTGTCCTTATCAAAGAAAATGACAACCGAAATGACATAATTTGGAATATATTAAAATATATATTGAATTAGAAAAAAATATCGGATTTTTTGTGTATGATTTTAATGCCTTATTACAAATTTTTTTATCTATTTATACCACTTTTACCCTTACTGTTGGGACAACACATTTATCGTTGTTAAAATTTATAATGGTTGAAAATAAAGTTGTTCTATTTTCAAAATTTATAAATTTTTATTCTAAATATTGAATCAATTTTATCAAATTTTTTCCTTATATGTGGTAAATGATATGTTTAAAATAAACTTGTAAAACACGATGATGAACAGTTTACTGGAAAAATATATTTCATGTATAAAAATGTTTTTAATTAAAAATTATACATATTGTTGATATTATTAAACTTAATTTAATTAATATTAATAAAAACTAGTTAAATTAAATAAACAAATCAAAAGAAAATGTTAAAATTATAATACTCAAATTGGAAAAACATCTTTCTTTAAAATTGATAAATTCCACTATTCACTTAAAAAGTAACATTTCTGATATAATACTAAATAATAACTACAAGATATTTTTTATATTATTATTTCATAAAAATAATTCTTTTATAATATTTTTCTATTATTAGTATAAAATAAATAAAACATTTACTGAAAAAATCAATAAAGACATATTTTGATGAAAAAACCTTATTAAAGCATAAAATCAATGTACTAAATATGGATTGCTTATTTTAGAAAAAATTATAAATACATTTTTATTGAAGAATATATATATATATATATATATATATATATATATATATATTATAACTACGTTACTTCTATTCATACACACTAAACTAATTGCTTATTCACAACTGTTATATTTTAATAATAATATTTCTATATTAAATCACAGTTCATTGAAACCCAGTGATGTTTGTATCACTTGATATAAGACACATAAAATATATTCTAAAATTTTGGTATGTTATATGACATCAATGTAAATAAATTAATCCTTCTATTTTTCATCTTATTTTTAATGAATAATAGTATAACTAAATTTTAAAATCAATTCTATAGAGTGGATGATAATTATACCTATATGGAATGAAATAAACATTAACCTAAATTGTTCACATTTCATTATTAAAATTACTTTAATTGGAATTCTAACAATATGAAACATACTTTTTGTGAACATTTTCACAAATTATGTTTGTATTATAAAGTCATAGTTGGGAATTGGTTTCAAAAATCACTCCCTGAAAACTAAGATATATTTTCCAACCAGGAAATAATAGATTTATCTTTCTCCTACTTGAGATTTAGTAGTAATTTTACCATTTAGATAAACAATGTGATAAATTATATATACTTCACTTCCTTCCAAAATTCCACACATTTTTTGTGTTTTGATCATTTTCCTCTTATTCTTCATGATAAATAACAAAATGATTTTTATTTCAATCCTAATGTGGTAAAATTTACTTTTAATGGATCATAAGATCAATATTAGAAATAAATTATTCCTCATATCTATATGTATTTATTAAAATAAATAGCTATGAATATGTATGAAAACACTTAATAAGATTAAAAATTTATGAAATAATCTTCATCACCCTAATAGTAAATCCCAAATTTTAGCCTATGTCATTATATAATTAACTAACATTATGACTATTCAGAATATGCCTAAACAAATTTTAATATGAAAAATAAAATATTATTAAACATTTATTTTTCCCAAGATAATCAAAATATTCATTCCTAGATAATATTAATCAATAATAGAGTCACACACTAAGAATATATATCATAATTATATAATCCCTCTATTACACTATTCATTTCCCAAAAGGAAAAATATCAATAAAGGTGTAAAAAATCCTTATAAACCATTAAAATATTACAAAATTATTATTCCAAAAAAATCACATAGAAGACATAATTTTATATTCACCATGATTGTTTAAAATTTATTATATAATTACACTAATAACTTAGTCGACAAATAAATTTTCAATCCCATATATTCCCAAAATACAATTACCCCTTTATTTCTAGTAAAACTAATTACCTCATCACCAAAGAACATATTAACTATGACAAATTTTTCAATATGTTGACTTATATCCCAAATAAAATTCTTACTGAATATCATCACATAAAATCATAAGTTAAATATACTAGTTACATATACAACAATAATAAACTAAAACCCAATAATCATTTCCCAAAATATCAACATTCACCTTAAAATCAATTACATAAATCCTATAAAGTGTCTCTGTGCCATAAAAATTATGATTATTCTTAAACATATCAACCCATAATGATATCCTTAACTATTAGATTTCCCCTATATGATAAATTACTAGACTATAATGTAATCTATAACCAATTATGATTTCTATTTTAATATACAAAGACCCATATAGTAGGATAAATTTATATAAAAATATTCTTTATATAAAATACATGATACTGGGTGAAAAAAAGTTTAACAATTCATTATTACAATGTCCATATGTAACATTTAATCTCATATATACTGATGAACATTTAGGTGTAAATTATTATAGAAAAAAACACTTTACACAAAAAAACTAATGTCTTTCTACTCAAATTATTATTTTTCCATTATACCCTACCTTTTTATTGCATATTAAGTATTAAAAAGGTTTTAAAAATTATTCACAACTGATACCCCTCTATAAAAACATAACATAAGATATTTCTAAAAAAATATATTGAAAATGGAAACATAAGAAAATGTGAGATTAAATTCTTTATATGAGTGAATAAGAGAAATATCAATTAACAAGAATATGATAAAAGAATATAATAATGATGGTATAAGATCTAGATCATAAACTTAAAATTTCATGCTGGATCATGAATATATCACAAATAATGAGTAACGACATAAACCATTATAATTTCACTATACATGAGTCATATGAGTGAGGAATCAACAATAATAAATATTGTTCCACAAAAGGATATCATAAACAAAAATACATATCATAATGATTCTATTTCTAAATTATATAAATAAATAATCATATTAATATATTTGGAATCATAATTTTATCATGGAATTACCAAAACAATATAACTGTAACATTCAAATAGGCTAAAATTATATATAGTTAACTCGGTCATTTTATATGAGTTTATTATCTTTATTATCTCCTACTATTTTCTAAACACCATCATCTCTTATGTGTTTTATAACCCTATTACCATTACACAATATAATAAAAGTTCATATAATTTTGGGTCACCCATTAAATAATAAACAATATAAAAACTTGTTCTAAATGATCATAAAACATTAATCACATAATCATCGAATAACCCATGGAAATGAATTGAGTTTTCTAAAACCTCTTCAAAAAATTATTTAAATTCTTATAGGGGAATGAATTATAGGGTATCTTAAGATCATATATTATATCACCATAGATTAATTAAGCATTGGGAATTTAATGGTTCTCATGGAATCATCCTAGGATAATTATAATAATAAGTAATAAATATACGTGGTTTGTTTCATAATATAATATTCATTGGGAAACATAATAATCATTAATTGATGTTTATGTAGATGAAAAATACTATTATAAGAATATTCAAACTCTTCTTCTAAAGCGGGAGAAAAATATAATTTTCATTTGAATAAATTTTAGCAACAAATTCATAGAATTTTGAGAAAAATAACATTCATTTAAAATAAACATTAAAAATTATAAATTAATATTCAAATAATATAATTTTACTGATGTAGTAAAATTTTGTTCATTTTTTATATGATAGAAAAAATATTCCTTTCAAAAAAATTTGTAACAGTTCATAAATGACCAATTCAGAATAAAATAAAAAAATTTAATACATTAGAAATGAAATTCAATATTTTTTAAAAATGACTTTAAATAGTCATTTGTTCATATAAAATATCTTAATTCAATATATCTTAAATATTACGGGAATAAAGTTAATTTTTAGACCAATGAAAACTTATGTTTATTTTTCTTATATAACATTTGTTGATAAATTTATTCCCGAGGGAGATTAAAATATTAATTATATGTGAACATTCCATGAATTAACCATATAGAAAAAATATATGGTATTTTAAGGATGAGATCTATAAAATTTCACATTATTTCTATTTACTATAAATAGACCCAAAATTAAATGAAATTATAACATAAAAATATACTTATTTTTTATGTAAAAATAAATGACACAAGAAATTAATAACTACATATGGATGGTTAAATATATATAATTTTAATGATAATAATTAATCATGACAGTAAGAGGTTATATATACACCTCACAATAGAAATAAGGGGTGAATTTTACATATGTCTCACAAAAACAAATATGAGATGAGAAACACCTTACCACTACGGTACCTTTGAATTCAAAACCCTTTGGATGAAATAATATTAATTATAACATTAAATATAATTAATTAATAAGGATTCACAATATAACATATAAATAGGTAATTATGTAATACTCATAAATATTATAAGGTATACAATATGAATTGTGCCTTAACAAAACTATATTGAGACGAATAACCCTTACCACAAGTCATATATTTCTTTGTTTACATTCAATCATTCAATATAACAAATAAATATTTATTAGAAATTCATTATATATATATATATATTATAATATATTTTCCACTTATAATTTCTAACAATCCAGTTATTATATTTTTTCATTAAAATCAATATTTAGGGGAAACTTGTTTGTCTTCCATTCATGTTTTCACACAACAATTCTAGTCATTTCACTATTGTATTGGATTAATCATATCTATAATCATAATAAGGATATAATTCATTCTTATTCATTATTCACACATTTATAACCATTTATAAAAATTAGTGGTTGTAAATGAATTATGTTACTTTGGGAAGAAGATTGTATATATATACGCACCTGTGATGTCTTAAATATTATATGCTTGGAAGGAATAAAAGTTAAATAAGGGTTAAACACTTCAATTTTTTAATTAATGATAAATTAAATATATACTAATTAATTACATCCTTATTAATATATATATGAATCATAAATTAAAAAATAATCACATAGCTTTTTAGAGTATACAGTTCACACATACACATGAGGGATGTTATCATTGCACAAAATTTGTGAAAGTAAATATTTATAAATTCTATTATAATTTAAATATAATATTTATGTCTTAATTATCATATTTAAAAAATAAATTTAACATAATAAAAAACCAGGAATGGTTGCGATGAAAATAAAAATACATCTGTTCACAGGGGGATAGTCTGCACGTTCTCACAAATGCAGGATTCATTTACCATTTCATTGAAAAGTAAATAAATAATTTTATATAGGATTTGTAAAAATTAATGTGTGCTACAAAACTCTAAAAAGAAAATTTCAAATAAAAATTTCCTATGGGACTAGCCCTTATGTTCCCACAAACCCTTGACTACTCCCCAATCCCCAAGCCACCATCAGCACGCCATCAGATAATGGGGGAATGATGAATAATGTTATCACATTAACATAGTAAAATAAAATTATATTTTTTATATTTATGTCATTATATTATAATGATTACTATATCATTGAAGGATTTATAAGAAGAAGTAAAATAAAAATGATTAGTTAATACGATTACTTCCTTTTTGATGAACCTCCTTTGGATATCCCATTTATGATCCCAAGCATGATGTATGAAGAAAACAACCAAATATATAATGTTAATAAAGAATTCAATAAGTTGTTTTTATTAGTTTTTTCAATATAAGAGTCTCTTTAGGTGAGAGTAAAAGAGGAGGGGTTGTATCCCTTTACATGTGAGTGGAGGTGGTCATAAGAATTACATAATGTATTGATATAATTTAAAATTGTTTCCATGGAAATGTCTAACAAATTTATATATTTAGAATAAAATGTGAATATAATTCCAAAAAAATCTAATCCATTAATATTTTTACATGTTTATGTTTTTTAACAATTATATTCTTTTTTGACAATTTTAACCATTACCATGATAACTATGATTTTTTTTCCTTTTGGGAAAATATAATAAATATATCATGAAAACTGACCAAGAAATTAGAAATGTATCATATTATTGACCATATCATATTCAATTCTCAAAAGGTAATGTTTTTATTAATATTATAAAATTTACTAAAATATTATTTTACAAAAGTTACCATTAAAATAATTTTTAAGAATATTCATATAGTTGACATTAAAAACTATAAATATGGTAATAAAATTATAATATAAAATTTTGATACATCACTAATAAATTATGTTAACCTATAAAAATATTTAAAAAAAACATACCCAAAATAAAACTAATTTCTATGTTTTTAAAATCATTTAATTGGTTTTTATACATTATGCACAAGAAGAATTTCACTGTTGCATAAGATATTAATATAATTATTTATTTAAAAAAATTATATATAAATTAAGATCCTAAAAAAGTTATTCATATTTAAAATTATCTTTTATATATATTATGACTTATTTTTATCTAAATCATAAAATTTTATAGATATAAAAATAATGAAAGAGGCATTTTGTTATTTTCTATTTCTTTTCAAAATTAAAAGAACATTTTGAAAGAAAAATGTATAAAAAATACCATATTTAGATCATATAATGGGGTGATCAATGTAAACTCACCCAATTAAATATAATAATTTAATAGATGATTTATAATCCTTATTTAACAATTTTAAATATGTTATACCCATTTTAATTTTACTCTTGTGGAAGCATTTTTACCAAAGTCACAATTAATTATTGTAAAAAATAAATCTAAACAATATAATTTTTTTAAAATTTTATACAAATTTTGGTATACATTTTATCGAATTAAATCAACCATAATGGTAGGAATTAAATTCTTAATAAAGTCACTAAACACGGTGAATGAGAATTTTCTAAAAAAATGTTTTTTATAAGTAAAAATTTTTCTATATAATAATTAAAAATTAATTTTATTTTAATAAGATTAATTTTATTGTGATTATTTATAGAAATTAATGGAATTTAAAAAAAATAAAAAAATTGGACATTAAAAATACATGAATAGAAAATACAGTTTCAAAAAAATATAAAATTTTAACTATTCACATAAATATGATTCATGTCAAATAAATCCCAAAATTTCACCGTAATATTAATTTTATATTATTATTCAAAAAATTATAAAATTTTAATGAAATAAAATTTCATTTTTTGAAGGTAAATATAATAGTTCTCCAAAAAAGTAATAAATGTATTTTTAAAGAAATCATATCTATGTAACATAACATGAAATCACAATAACATGATTTATTCTTTACTATGTATTAATCAAAAAAATTTAATTGATTATGAACAATATATATATATTATATTATATTTTTGTTAAACTTATTCATATACACCAATCCAATAAAAATGTCAGAATTATGATATTTAAATAATAATAATTCTATAGTACATTGAGATTTGTATAATCTCGATGTTTCATTTATTAAAATTCATAAAACACATAGAATGTATTATTAAAATTTCTTGTTACATATATAAAAATGATGATGTTCGGAGAAGATTATGTGGAAGCATTAGAGATGTGAAGATTTCCTATGTTTATGGACATAGTTATATGATGTTTCCATTTCAATAGATTGGGTATGTTCAGGATAATATATTATTTATTTCTTCATATGGATAGTTTTTATAAATAATTATTACGAATATAAATCTATGTATGTTCATGGTGAGTATAGTGAAATGAATAATTATATATTTGAGAAACATTATTCTTTATTTTTTGATATGATTTTGGGATTATTGACATTCATTGGGTAGTGTTTCTTATAGTTATATAATATATCTCAAATATGTTTACTAAATAGATTAAGACCCTAAAACCTTAATGAGATATCATGTTTGGGATATAGTTTTAGTCCAACGTCTATATGATTTTGAGGTCACTTTATAGTATTGGTCGTGAATAGATATGATTTTTATAGAATATTATTGAAGATTTTTTTAGAAGGGTTTCATTAAGACAATTCTGTCACTGTAGTGAGATTCTATGTTATTCTAGAAAAAATTATTAAATTGTGAGACTACGAATTGATTACCATTCATTTAATCTTGTTATAGAAAAAAATTGTCTCTAAAAGAATAAGGAATTTTAAGGGGATCTAGTAGATTCTAAAATGTCAATCTATGGTTTGGTTATCATCATATTAGATTTATGTAGGATTTTATAATTAATACGATATCCAGATGTCTTTTTTCTCATATTGAATTATTAATTTCCCATTTATAGGACATGAACATAGAATATATTTTATTGGGACTTATATAGTTTGTGTGCCAAGAGTTCCATAATTTCCCTATAGTGGTATTCAATAATTGAAACCACATAAATCATTTTGATATTAAAATCTTTATCATTATTTAATGGACATTGTGGAAAAAAATTGGGGTTATCATATCTATGTAATGTTTTCAATCTTTTTGTTTTGGACATGGTGGAATTAATTTTATGAGAATTTTATATCTCAACAATGAATTTTGGTAGTTCCTATGAATATTGAAAACAAATTATTCGGTGTATACTAATAAAACTGATAAAATTCCTAGTTTTATTTCCCATAAAGGATATTATAGATGGGTTATTCTCTAACCTTCTAATATTGGGGATCATTTAATTATTTGATCTTGAAGGATGTGGAATTTATTATTTCATATTAGAGTCCATATGTATTTGAGCATATAATGAAGATGTTTGGTAATTCTCATGTTATTCATTTTTGTGATGATGGGGTAATGTTCAATTTATTTATAGTACATCTCATGTTATAATTGAATTTATTTATAATGTTGGAAAATTTTGTGATCTAACACGAGTCTTAGTCAATATTTACTCTAGAAAAAACAACACTACCCATTTTATCCTTGTTAATGTAGTTGTAGTTTTCTTGAAGATATAGATATACTATAATATAATTAGACATTTTTTTGTATTTTTAAATCAATTGATCTCATAATTTATTTTCTCGTATCTTGAATTTAATCTGAATAATAGATTATGTTTATAGATCATATGAGACAATAACATTTAGATATTCTTAAAATAAGTTAAACAATTTTGTATCTAATGAATAAATGAGTATGTCACATGGTTTAACAACCCATGTACATATAGAATAATTTGTTTTCATTTTAGATTTAAATAATTGCATTTATTATAAATATATAATTAAATAAATAGTATATATATAAATAAAGTAATCTTTACTAATATAATAGTAACCTCACATATTAAATTATAAATGAAATTTATGTATGTTATAATTGAAAATATTCTATATGTATATCATGATATAGGTATATGAATGATTTCAAAATTATAAATTAATTGTTGTTTTTATTGTGAAATGTAAATGATTATTTATAATTTTATAATTAATATAATTATTTAAAGAAATTATTCATAAAATTGTTTCATAAATTAATATTTTTTTATTTTAATTAAAATATTTGTTTTATTAGATGTTATTTAATATTCCAACATGCCATCAAATCTATTATAATATTGAAATCCAAATATTTTGAATAAACAATGATTTTAAATTAAAATTAAATTTTAGTTATGTATATAGAAAAATCATAAAATAGAGTCCATTTCTTAATTTTAACTATTGAAAAATGGTGAGGGTGATTTTTTTTAGAATTTTTTCAAAAAATGTTGGTATTTAGGCAAATAGTGAAATATGGTAATTTACGGTATTTAACATTATAATCTGAATACATGAATTTTTTAATTACTATTGATGTAAGAATCCATTATTTTGAGCACACAATAACAATTTATTTTAATTATTCAGAATAATTAGAAATATTTATATTCTATATCCTAAATAATAATCAAATGAAAAATAAAATAAAAACCTTTCCTCTCCTCTCCCTATAAATACCACCCCTCACCCCGTTTTATCCCCACACCAGCAATTCCATATATAATGTATAAATTAATAAAAATTACATTCCAAATCATCTTCCCTGTGAAAAAGACCTTATGTTATCACCAAAAGAGAAAAACCATGTTCTATTAAAACGTTCTCAAGGAGAAAACATTCAAGAGCCAAAATCATCAATTCTTTCTCTTCTAAATTAATTATTTCTTTATATATTTCTCGCTTATAATAAACTCCCCTATTAAAATTAAATGATAAATATCGTGTATAAATTATACTAAATATTTTTTTAATGTATTATCAGTCATCAAACATGTTATATTCTCTTCTTATTCAAAAAAAATTAAAACATCATTCTTTATTTGTTAATCCACCACCTTCATGGACGAGAAGTTTTCAATTTCAATTAATGAATTAATTAATTGTCATAAAACTAATATTATTTTTAAAAGGTATTTTAATATATATATATATATTATAACCTTTTAAATACTCTAGAACTAATTTATATTAATAATAATTAAATAATTAGAGACCAGTTTGTGACATTCGAAAGAAATATCCAAAAAAAACATTTATCTTTAAATTTTTATCTCATGAATCATCCTTATATAATAATATAAAATTATATATGAGATAATTTAAAATTTTGGAAACAAATTAAAAAAAAATCATTCTAGTGATAATGTTTTTATTCAATTTGAACATATCACCCATAATTATACTCAAGGGAATCAACTATAAATCCACAAAACGAATGCTCATGTAATAATAATTATGATATTCACAACTCATATAAATGACCAAAATTAACAGAATAAAATTCTATTAAATAATATAGTTGTTTAAAATTTTATTATTTATGTTATTAATAAATAAAATTTTATTTTATAGAAAATTAGGTATATGTGTATAGTAGTTTTAGATATAAGGTTAGGGACTTCATTTTTAGAGTACTATTTTAAGCTAAAACTCATTTCAATGAAATGTTTTTTTTCACTTATACAAAATTAAAATATTTTTCTTTTTTCATGATTACATGTTAATTTTATGTTTCTTATAAATGTTTACAGGTTTATTTTCAAATAAAATGTTTTCATTTATATGTGTTAAGAATCAAAAAAAAACATTATATTAAAATAAATATTTATTTTTCCTCAAGAATGTATCTTTTAGAAATTATTTATGTGTTATCATCATGTTATAGTTGATGGGAATTATTATAATGGTAGTTTGTTATTTGATATATAGAGGGGGGATTAGCCAGTTATATCCCTCTCATGCATTGGATAAAGGGAAAGAATTAACTATATAGGTTTGTTCTAAGATATTATAGAAACATATTGTGAAATTATTCCCATTGTAACAGCCATGATAACTCTCTATGTATCTTAGAGGTCTACCTTATATGTTATATTGATATAGAAATTATTCCACACATTACCTTATATGATTTATATATTCATTCTATGTTTTTGAAGGAATATTATTATTTAATAAGGTAAGGTAATGATATTTGATTCAATGTGTAAATATTTTAACAATGTGATAAATTTTTCATTAATGGACTAAAATTTTCATTCATCTATTTTATGTTTCATATTGTGTTTTTCTCATATAATTATTTAAAATGTTTTTATAGGGTATATGGTAGTTTAAAGTATGGAGAAAATTCTAATTTAATGTTGTGATGTTTTATTATAGAAAAAAATCGTGTTTTGTAATAAATGATTCATATTATGAAAAAAAATGATATTGAGTGGAAGTTTCTAATTTTTAATACAAGACTATCTATATATGATGTTATAAAATTTTTCTCCAAAACAATAAACAGAAAATATACATGGGAATGTATGAAAGTGAAGTATAGTTCAATTAATTAGTTTTTGTAAATTATAAGTATTGTTTTTGGCTATTGGTATCCTAAAAAGGATTAAATTACTTTAAGGGTTAATATTACATTAATAGAATTCCAATAGATTTTTTTTAATTAATACATATTTTGATATGATATATCATATAAATATTTCAATTTTTATTTTTCTAATATATATAATTCAGAATGGTTTTGCATATAAGAAATAGGAAATTTGAAATATGATGGAACTAACATGATGATATCCTTCAGTATCCACAACCTGGAATGGTGGGAATTAGAACTAATTAGTTTGGGAGAGTAGTGGGACATTTAAAAAAAGATATAAATAGTGGAGGAATCCAAAAATGAAATAAAATAGATCAATCTCATAGGAATATGTTAGTAGTGGAATAATTTATGAGGAACCACCCTCCATCATTCAGTGGATATTTTGTACCAATGGTAGTTGAAGGGTGGATTAAATCCAAAGAAATGGTTTTTGATGTTGTGGGGTGTTTAAACCATCAAATAGTTAGTCTTTTTATTTACCATTTTCTATGGTGATGCCAAATAGTAGTAGAAAATGGTCATGAATATCAATGTTATTGAGGATATTTATTCTTTTTAATGGGATAAATTCAATAATATTTTCAAAGGGAAATATTTTTCGAAGCAGACTCAAAAAATTATGGAAAATGAATACATGGAATTGAGGTAAGAGGAGGATTCAGTGACACCATTAAAAGAAAAATTAACTCTCTTTGTAATTTCAAGTTTAAATTTATCCAATATATTCATAGTAAAATTAATGTTTTTAATCATTATTGATGTCAAAATATTTATGGGAATTCACTACTCTTAAAATAAGAAGTTACAAATTTTTTTAATGTTTGGAGAAGGCAGAAATGGAGGTTTCTGATGATCATGATCTCCTTTAAAACTAAAAAAATAGGTGGTGGTGGTAGGAATAATGAATGAATGCATCAAATTATTTTAATGGGATGAAAATTTAGTTTTCAGTTTGCAAATTTTTTTGTAAAATTCAAATGGGAGAATTCCTTATGAAGTATGGTAAGTGTTTCTGATGTGGTATGTTTGGTCATATAGATCGTAATTTCTATGAATAGATCATGGTCGTGGTAATAAATTTTTTATTATATGTAAAATAATGTTATTCAAATGTAATTAATTTGGTCATTATGAAAGAGAGTGTTTGAGGATAAACTTGAATGATTGAAAGCATCCTGACTATAAGTATAAAAAAATCATGAAAACATTGGAAAAAACTATAGGATATGTTCATCCATACAATGATGTTGTATTGAGTCTATTTTCTATTTACTCAGAATATTCTAACATCTTTTTTGATTCATGGTTTACACATTCATTTATATATAATAAATTTTCTTGTAAATATGATATTTCTCCTCAAGAATTGAAGTCATAAATTATAGTGAAAATATGTGCTGTAAATATTAAGGAATAAAATTATAAGAAAATTCATGTCAATATATATAGAAATTTTTTTGCTACAACTCATGTTGTCATACCCCATGTAGAATTTTATGTTATTATGGGAGGGTATTTGAATTTAGTTTACCATTCTATGTTTGTTGGTAGATCTCAATATGTTTTTTAGAATGATTCTCAGTTTCTATACAACAATGAACCCATACCACCGATAACCAATTTTGATGTTGAGAAAATATTACAATATGGAAATGAATGATATCCAGCACATATTTCTAAAAACATGGGACTTATTCAGATTAACTATTTTATGTGGAAAATGTGTATCTAGTGGTATTTCCAGATATGTTTCTAGGTATTATACCTGATCGGTGGTTGCGATTACTATTTATTTAGTCCAAGATACTATATCTATTTCAATACCTACATATATTATAGATAATATAAAATGTATAAAAATGAAAATTTAGTTACAGTAGTTGTTAGATAATGGTTTCATTCGTCCAAGTACTTCACCATGTGGTCCTCTTATTTTCTTTGGGGATAAACATGGTTTTATGAAGCTATGAAGTGATTTTATTATATTGAATAAAATTACATTTATTAATAAGTATCATTTTCATCATATCGATAACTTATTCGATCATCTAAAGGGATCTCATCATTTTTGAAAGATTTAATTCAGATCTGGGTACCATCAGTGGATGATAATGAATGATTACATTCTTAAAATTCTATTTTAGACTATATTTTGGAATTACGAGTTTTTAGTTATTAGCATTTGTTTTAAAATTATCATGATATATTTGTTGAACATATGAACATAATCATACATAAATGTTTGGATATATTTTTTAATCATTTTTTGGTATATTCAAAAATTTATTTGGATTTGATTTTATCCCTAAAAAAGTGGTTGAAAAGTGACCAAGACCTACAAACATTACTAAGATTAAATGTTTTATTAAATAATATGTCTATTATTGAAATTATGATAAAATATTTTTCTTTTTAACTATATCCATGAATACATTAACCAAAAAATGGTTTGATTTGGTATGATAAATAATGTGATTTTCTTTGAGGAAATGAAAATAGTATTGGTGAATTGTCTAGTTTTGTACCTTCCTTCCAAAAGAGTGATATTTTTTTACCTATAGTGATTATAATTTAATGTGATGTGATTTCATTCTAATGTAGAATGATTATGTAATTTCATATGCTTTATGTAAACTAAAACATCATGATTTATATTACCCAACACATGACTTTTAATTTTCATAAATTATTTTCCCTAAAAAAATTGGAGACATAATTTATAGTGATCCAAATGTGAAAAATATATTCATCAACAAAATTTATGTATATAATTAATTAGAAGTAAATGAAATTGATGTTGTGAAGATAGCTTGAATTGATACTATATTATCATTTCATGAACAATTACCCTCATGGAATATAATAAAATGTGTTGGAATCTATTATTCAAAAACATCAATATATGTTAATCATGTTACATTTGGAACATGTCCCCTTGGTTAATAATTACATGAATGTTTTCCTAGATGTTATTGGTGCAAGAAATTAAACTATTTTATTTTAGGTGTTAGTGAAATAATATCTACCAGATAAAATTAATAATTCATAGGATGGAGAACACGAGTTACAGAAAAAGGTATAATTAATATAAATGGGTAAGTATCCACATTATATTATTGATAAACACTTTTTTCATAATTTTGAATAGATTTTATGTGTCTTGTGACTAATATTTGAGGAATGATTTATTAAATGGTCTCATAGTTAATCATTTTTAGTTCATCCATAAAGATCAATGTTTTACAATGACCTTCAAGAGTATAATTGGTAGGATAGAATGAAATGTTATATTGTTAAATTAACCGTGATACATTTCACATGTCATCCAGAAAAAGAATAATGAAAATTACCAAGGGGGTCATTCAACCTTTTTTATTCTACAGTTGAAATGGAGAAATATTACCATTAATTTCATAGTTTTATTTAAAACAATCTCAAGGTAACAATGTGATATGTGTTATTATTTATCAAATAACTAAATTTTTACTTGTCATTTCTATTCTATATATTGGGTTTTAGATCAAATTTCATGATAATACCTAAAATATATTGGTAGGTTACATGGAGTCTCTTCTACATTGTATATGATCATTATATTATGATCAACTATAAATTTTTTAAGTGAATTCAAAATTCAGTGGGAACTAAATTAAATTTCATCACATCTATTCATCCTTAATATGATAGATATTCAGAGAAAAAAATTCAGATATTAGATATTATGATTTGATCTTTTTCAATGCTTTAACCAGGATGTTGGGATCAATATATTTATTTGGTTATTTTTTATTATAATAATACATATCATTCTATTATAATGAGGGGACCTTTTAGGGAATGAAAGGGAAATATACATTGAAATCCAACTTTTTGGGATGGAGAAGATGAAATAATGTTCATGGTACCAGAACTACTATTGGAAATGATAGTAAAAGTTATATTGATTTTGTGATAATTGAGGACATTTTTGAGAATGAATGAATGTTATGTGGATAACTGGAGGAAAGATATTTATTTTTATTGTGGTGATAATGAATTTCTCAGATTTTATCAAAGTAAAAGTGTGTTGTGTTTTTGTAAAAAGGGGAGGATGAGTCCATGGTTCATTGGACCCTATAAAATCCTAAAGAATGTTTGATATCCATCCAACCGAGTGGATTTTCTCAATATATTGTCCAATTTAAACAATTTTTTCTATGATTTGATGTTAAGAATGTATGTTCCATATTCAACTCATGTTTTAATCCTTGAAGTAGTTTATCTAGAAGATAAACCATATTATAAGGAGAAACATATTTAGAATTTTGATAGAAGATACTGAGTACTTCAAAATAAAGCAATTAATCTGATTTTGGTTTTGTGGGGGAAAATATTTTTTAGATAAGAAACATGGGAATATGAAAATTATATGAGGTAGTAGTATCCTCATTTATTTAATAATTAAATAAAATTATTAGAATTAAATTTGTATTACGGGGGAGAGGGTTTAACAACCAGAGTACTTATAGATTTTTTTTTTCTCTTCAATGAAATTACTACTTCAATTACATATGAATAATGAAATAAGTTTTTTTATAGATATTAAGGTATTGTAACTAATTGAATAGTAATATCACCTATTAAATTACAATAAAGAATTATGAAACATCTACGTGAAAATATGATATATATATATATATATATATATATCATGGTATATGAAAATAAATATCTTTAATATTATAAAATAAGTGTTAGTATTTCTTTAAAATGAATATTTTTTTCCAATTTTATAATTTATATAGTGATTTAAAATTAAATTTATCTTCCTAAAATAGATCTATAAATTTATATTTTCGTTTTATTTTAATTCTAACCTAATTTTATAATAACATATTTAATTTTTTAGAGTTCTATAAAAAAATATAATATTAAAATTAATATTTTTTTTGAATATATGAGGATTTTAATTAAAAATAAAATTACCATGTTTAGAAGTTTATCTTCCAAAAAAGGAATCCTTTTTTTCTTATAAATGTAGAAAAACAGCCAATGTAATTTTGTGGGATTTTATCTAAAATATTTTAAATTTTCGTGAATATTGAAATAGGTTTATTTATATTATTTAACATTAAAATCCAAATACTTGAAATATTGATCCATTTATAATGTAATATGTCATTATTATGAACTCACATTCACTAGTTACTATAATAATTTAAAATAAATTTGACTATTGATAATCTTGTGTCAAAATTATAAAAACACTATAAAAAATCACTCATATCCTCACTCTATGAATACATCACTAGTGAAAAAAATGTTAAAGACATCATATTTTTTCATGATGGTTATATATAACCGACGTTATAAGTTGGAAAAATTGCCTTATAATGCCGGTTATAAAACAACCGATGTGATAAAACGTGAGAATCAATATTTGACCTCAATTATTTTACAACTGACATGATAAATCATTGAGATTACATTTATCAGATAGATTATTTTATGATTAATTTGAAATAAAAAATATGGGAACTTTTTGAAATCTGTTATTATATAACCGATGTGATAAATCAAATCTTGTTGATTTATCACATCGGTTATAAAATGACGGATGTGATAAAAACTCCATTTATCATGTCAATTATAAAAAATTTGACGTGATAAAAAATTTCTACATCGGTTATTAAATAACTGATGTTATAAACATAAAAAATAGTTTATCCTGATGGTTATTAAATAACTGGCATGATAATGAATTTAAATGATTTATCTTGCCCCGTATTAAATCATTATATTTTTTTGATCAGGTGATCTATGACTCATCTCTCTCTTGGGGAAAACCAAGAAAGGATTCATCAAAGTCATTCCCTTCAACTTTGTTTTTCCAAAACACACTATCATCAATATTATCACATGATCTATTAGGTCAACTAGAGACACAAAAGTATGCCTCACACACTCAATTAAATATTTTTTCAAGATTCCCTAAACTCATGTTTTGATATGTTGTTTTTCTATCCTTGTTCTACCTATCATGGTAAGTGTCATAGTGTTCCTTTATACATGATAATTTTTTTGATAAAAGAAACCATGGAAGTGATATCATGAAATTTTATGATTTCTATGTGTTATATCATGTGTGTGTGCATGTACATTCATGTATGTGGGGGTTATCTAGGGTAGGGATTGTTGTTCAGGGGGAGGGGGCTGTAGAAGAGGGTGGGGGATGTCCAACATGTGTCCATTGGGCGGGGGCTGTCTAGCTGTTTTCCAAGGGGGTGGGGTGGTTTCTAGGGGGGTGAGGGGTTATCCAAGGGGGGTAGGGGTGGCCAAGGGGTGGGGGTGGTTTCAATTGGGTTGAGGTTGTCCATGGTGCTCAGGGCAGTCTATGGGTGGGGGTTTCTAGGGATGGGGGTGTCTAGGGGGTGGGGCGTCCAGGGGGTGGGTTTTGTTCACTGGGGTGTCCAAGTGGTTGTGGTGGTGTCCCGGGGTGAGGGGGATTTCCATGGTTGTAGGGGGGTCCATGGGTGGGGATTTCCAAAGGTGAGGGTGTTGTCTAAGGGGGTCTGGGTGTCCAGGGTGTGGGGGGTCGGGGGGAGGGTGGGTGGTTGTCCAGGGTGTTGGGTGGTTGTCCGTGGGGGTGGGGGTGTCCATGGGGTTTGGGATGTCCATGAGGGTGGGGGAAACCTAGGGGTGGTGGTGTCTTTGGGGGAGGGGGTGTTCCGAGGGGTCAGGATGTCCAGGGGGTTTTAAGGGGGTGTCCAGGGTGTGAGGGGGTTGTCCATGGGGGTTGGGGTGTCCAGGGGTGGGGGTGTCTAGGGGGGGAGTTTTTCAGGAGGTGGGGGTTGTACTTCGGGGTGGAGGCGTCTAGGGGGTGTTGGGGGATATCCAGGGGTGGGGGGCAGTCCAGGGGGATGGGTTTTTAGGGGGTGGGGATGTCCTAGGGGGTGGGGTTGTCCAGGGGGTGTCCAACGGGGTGTGGTGTGGTGTCTCGGGGGTGAGGGCGCAGTCCAAGGGTGTAGGGAGTGTGCAATGGGGTAGGGTGTTGTTTAAGGGGGTGAGGGGCTTTCCAAGTGGGTATGGATTTCCATTTATGGGGGTGGTGTCTAGGTGGGTGAGGAGGCTGTCTAAAGGGGCAGTGGTGCCTTGGGGGTGGGGGTGTCCATTGAGGTGAGGGGGTTGTCCATGGGTAGGGTATGTCCAAGGGGGTGGGGGTGAGGGGGGGTATCTTGGGGTGATGGGGATGTCCAAGGGGGGTATGGGTGTCTAGGAAGTGGGGGTTAGGGGGTTGTCCAAAGGGGTCAGGGTGTCCAGGTTGGTGGGGGTGTCCAAAGGGTGGGGGGCTGCCCAGTGGGTGGGGACTGTCGAAGGGCGGCGTGTTGTCCAGGGGTGTCCAAGGGGGTGGGCGTGGGTTCTAGGGAATGTGGACGATTTCCAAGGAGGTATAGGATGTCCAGGTGGGTGGGGGTGGTGTCCAAGAGGGTGAGGGTGTTGTCAAAGGGTGTTAGGGGGTCTAGGGGTGGGGGTGTCCGAGGGGGGGGGGGTTATCCATGGGAGTGGGGTGTTTATGGGGGGGGTGTCCTTGGGTGTGGGGATGTTCGGGGGTGTCCAAGGGGGTGTGGGAGTCTAGGTGGTCAGGTGGTGTCCAAGGGGTTAGGGTGTCTAGGGGTGGGGGTGGTGTCCAGGGGGGTAGTGGGTGGTCCAAGGGCATATGTGTTATCCAGTGGGGTGGGGGCTATCCGAGGGGGGGGGGGGTGTCCAGGGGATTGTGTGTGCTTTACATGGGGGTGGGTGTGTCCAAGGGGTGTCCGAGGAGGGGGTGGGGGGGGGGGGTTGGGAGGTGGTGTCCAGTGGTGGGGGTGGGAGGGGGTCCAATGGTGTAGGGGGGTAGGGGGTTCCAGGGGGTGCGTGTGGTGTCTAGGTGGTGAGGGGGTTGTCCAAGGGAGTGTGTATGGGGTGGGGGGGTCCATGGGGTGGTGGTCTCTGGGGGTATGTCCATGGGGGTGGGCTGCCTAGGGGTTGGGGTCTTTCCAAGGGGTGGCGGTGTCCAAGGGTGTTCCACGGGGTGGGGGTGGTGTCCAGGGGGAAAGGTGGAGTCCAAGGTGTTAGGCGTGTCCATTGGGGTGCTGGTGATGTCCAGGGGTGAGTGGGCTATTCATTGGGGTAGGGGTGTCCAGTGTTGGGGGTCTGGGTGGTGGTGTTGTTGTCCAGGGGGTGGGGGCTGTCCATGGGGGTGGGGGCATCATGGGGTGGGGTGTCTAGGGGTGGGGGCTGTCCAAGGGGGTCTGGGTTGGACATCCCCCTCACCGCCTGGACACCCCAACCCAATGGACACCCCCTACCCCTTTAGACAGCCCCCTCAAACGCCTACACACCACCCCCACTGCATGGGACACCCACTGAACACGCCCACACCCTTGGGAAACCACTAGACACCCCCCATGGACATCCAACACCCCCTGATCTCCCACACCCCCTTGGACACCCCCTAGACACCCCACCCACTTTGATTACCCCCATCCCCAAGACACCCCCACCACCATGGACACCCCAACCCCCGAGACACCCCAACCACTAGACACCCCCACAACCATGGACCCCCATATCCCATGGACACCACCCCCACCCCCTGGACACCACTGATCCCCTTAGGCCTCCCCCACACCCCTAGACACCCCTACCACCTTAGACGCCCACTAAACACCACCCACCCCCTTGGAAATCTCCCCCACCCCTAGACACCCCCACACACATGGACCCCCACCCCTGGGACACTACCCACCCATTTTTTCAATAGATTATATAATAGAAGTGTGTGCTAATGGTTCGTTAACAACTTTTATACATATATCCCTACATTTTACCAGAAACCATTGGAATATATTATATGATGGAAAACATGTATTCTAACATATCCTAAAAAGTTGGTATATATATATCCCAAAGGTTTCATTGAAAATATTAGTGTATATTATCTTCAAGCAGTCTATTCCAATGGTTCCTGTAGAACCATTTTTATAGGGCAATTGAAAGGACCATTATAAAAATAGTGTATGAAACAGTTGGGATATTCTATTACAACAGTTTCAAGGGATATCCTAATGGTTTCAAATCATTGGGATATGTTAATTTTCAATAATGAACGTATATATATTTTTATATCTATACATCATATTTTTTGTTTACTAAAAGGTGAATTTGGTATATAGTTTCACCTGGATCGATTCTCTGTATACCTTAGGAAGAAAGGATCTAAGATGAATTTAAAACTATTATATCTAACTATTTTGTTTTTAAATTAATTATCAAGCCTATCTTTTTGAAATACCCAAATATTTTTTTTTCAAAATTGTTTTACCTTGAAATAATGATATGTTTATATAAATATAAAATTTAGTTATCTTAATAATATGCATAATTTTGAATTTTTTTATAGGTAATAATGAGATGAAGATGGATTACGACACATTGAATGTGTAATGAATATTAGGAAGGTGTTGATGCCTTTTTGAAAATTTTTATACAAAATTATCCAAACTACAACATTGTTTATGTCTATGCCTGAAATGATGGAATATTAAGAATTTAAAAAATAGAGAGATAAAAGGTTATATGATTTGTTATGGTTCTAATCTGAGTAATATCACTTAGATTGGGAATGGAGAAAATGGAGAGAATGTAAAAACTACTGATGATGATGATTTGGAAGATGGTAACTCCGATGGAAAAGAGGAAATGATTCATGATATTGTAGTAGATCAAATTGACATAGAACCGACAGTGGCACGCCTATGTGGTGATGTTGAAAAACCTCTGTATCATAGTTTTATGGAATTTACGGGTTTTTCGGTGATGTTAAGATTGATTAACCTGAAATATAAACATTGATGGAGCAACAAAAGTTTAACAGAGCTACTACTTTTAATGAAAGACATTCTTCACAAAAGGCAATGATCTTCTAGAAAAACATTATAAGGCCAAGAAAATGTAATGCCTGATGGGATTGCGATTCAAGAAAATACATGACTATCTAAATTAAATTATGATATATAGGAAAGAAAACCAATTTATGCCAGAGTTTCCTAAATGTAGGACATCATGTTATAAGTTGAAGGAAAAATCATAGGCTCATTTAGAGATTATAGAGATCCCTGCCTTGGTATTTTTCAATCCTTTTATAATTCATCCACTGAAACATTGATTTTATAATTCACATAATGAGAAAAGGTTATGATAGCAAGTTGATGAGGGGATATGTGATGGAAAATTTTGTCATCATGCGGATTGTCCATAATGGAATAAAATTTATGACTAATATCCAAAATTTGGAAATAAAATTAGAAATCTCATACTTGTGTGGTGCACAAATGTAGTGAATTTATATTTAACCCTTGGTAGCACACATATTTCACAGCCTTTTATTGAAAATTTACAACCAGTCATCTAATGTTTATATGGAGTGAAAACATGTCATGAATAGTATAATGATCTCTTTTCCAATGCAACCTTGAAATGATATTGATGTTTTCTTGTCACCATTGACTGATGATTTGAAAATTTTATGGGAGGATGGTATTAGGGTGTTTGATTCTTATAAAATGGAATATTTTCAACTTCATGTAGTATTTATGTTCACTATAAATGATTTCCCAACATATAAAAATTTGTCTCGATACATCGTTATGGGGAATAAAGCATTTCCAATTTGCGAACAACAGACATCATATTTTCAATATCAACATGGGTGGAAAACAATATAAATGGGTAATAGATTGTTTTTTCATATGGATCACACATATTGAAGACTAAAAAAGGCATTAAATGGCTTACAATAACTTCATATTCCCCCAAAACCATTATCCCCTGATATTTATTTTGAGAGGGTGAAAAAACCTGAGGTGACATTGGAAAAGACGCATATATTTTGTAATGATAGAAATATTTTGACGAAAAGATTAATATTTTTTGAGAAACCATATTGGAGACATCATGATGTGAAACATAATATTTATGGCATGCATGTGGAGTGGAATATTAGGAAAAATTTTATAGGAACACTAATTTATATTAATGGAAAGACTAAAGATGGGTGAATGCAAGATTGGACATACAATCAATGTGAATATGTTTGGAGTCATCTCCCACTCCAAATTTAAGATAAACATTTCTTCCCCTGGATTGTTATACATTATGAAAGACATAGAAAATTAGATTTTTTTCATTGTCTTCATGATATCCACGTGCCTCAAGGTTACTCATAAAATGTAAATTTTTTTGTCTCTTATAAGTATTTGAAGTTGGTAGGTATGAAATCTCAATATTTTCACGTCATCATGAAACAAATTCATCCAGTTGCATTCCATGGTATATTTCACATCAGGGTTAGAAATACTAAAATAATGTTGTGTTATTTTTTCAGTTCAATATGTAATATGATGATTGATGTGAATTCTTTGAACATTTAGGAATGGATTAAATTTCTATACTTTTTCAATTGAAATTTTTTTTTACTCCATTTTGTTTTTATTTAATGGTGCATTTAATTTTTCATATGGTTTGAGAAATAATGCTTTGTATACCTATATATCTTCATTGTATGCATCTTTTTGAAAGGTATATGCAAATTTTGAAGGGATTTGTTAAGAATAAGTATTTACCTAAAGCCTTAATTTTTGAAATTTTTGTTTCGAATGAGGTTATGGTGTTTCGTACAAGCTACATGGCTATGGCATTGCACATAGGTTTCCCTTCATCTTGCAATGAACGAGTTAATAATGAGGGAATGTGGATTAATGTCTTGAACGAAAAATCATTATCAAGATAATAGATGAATATGTTAGAATTAAAAGTCTTGAATAACAGAGATGATGCTCAAAAGTATATCATAATTCATATTAATGAGTTGAAAATTATGTCATCCAAAGACGAAAGAAATATGGATTTTGAATGATCACAAAAAACATTTTAGCCAAGGTTTAAAAAGACCTCACTTGGTAGATAAAATGTATCATATTCATTGTGATGGTTAGTGGGTTGTCCACATTTAAATGTGATAACATTGTTCGGGTATGACATTAATGGCTAAACATTTCACATGAAATCTCATGACAATAGATGTGCAATTCAGAATTGTTGTGTATCGGTGTTTTCAGAAGAAATGTATTTTTCATGTTTTAAAGACAAAAACCCAATTTCTGCATCAAGTACATATTATGGTGTCTTTAACACCTGAGGCTTTTATGTTATATAAATCATCAAAGGAATATTTTTCTACACAACACTTACTTGGATTGCTTTACACGAAATCTCAACCTTCCTTGATAGCTTGCGTCCTACGCAATACCGAGTTTCACTAAACAATGATATGCTAATAAAATATTATTAAAACAAGCTGTTATGAATAGTAATAACCACTTTTTGAAATTTTAGAAAATTTATTTTTTCAAAGTGGACTTCATTTTTGGATTCGGAATATCGAAATTAGCATAGGGTGAAATTTTGGTATTTTTCTGAAAATTTTTAATTTTTGATGAATAGTGAAACCACTAAGTGGTAGTTAAAAAACTGAATTTTTCATAAAACAAAATTTTACCGCTTCTGTGAGTGGAATTTCGAAAATCCAAGGGACACGGTTTATTTGAGTAAGTAAAATGTGGTTCAATGAGATGAAAATAAATTTTTGGTGAATAGTAACTTTTTACTTTTTTTAACACAGTTAAAAGTAAATATGGTAATTAAGGGTAAAAATATTATTATTATTACACTAACACATGTCCTAATTCTATTGGACAACTGTAATTCGACCAAAAACAACCTAAGGAATAAAATATGAACATTTAGGCCCACTTGGATTAGATTAGGACATTTATTATTAATTTATTTAACGAAGGGTTAAAATAGTTAAAATCAAAGTTTAATAAGTAAATCATTTTTAATATGGGGTTATACATAAGATAAATTTACTATAAATATTAATTAGAAATATAAAAAGATTTCCTACATAATGGTATTTTATTTATAATTTTTAGACGTTAAATAATTTAATTTATTTATTACACAAAGATGATGCAGTAATTATCTTATTAATGAAATATTGACATAATTGATGTTATAAACACCAAAATAAAGGTGATTTGAGACTTTTTATGATCTAAACTAATTTTATAGATTAATATGACATGTTAGTAGTGATTTAATTAACTTTTTTCGAACTAATCATTCTGTTATGATTTTCACAAAAATTAATTACGAAATAGTGTCAAATATGACATAAAATTGTTTTTAAAACCAATATTATATTGGTAGTTGTTATTTTATTCTTAAAAATCTAATGGTCCGATAAATGACTTATATAAGGTTATATATATTAATAATAAACAACTTGGTGTTCGTTTGGCTACTTATAGTATGATTATTAACCTTATAGTATAAGAACACAAGAAGACACGGTAAAAGTAAAATTATTTAACTTAATGTTAAATCAAAATGTTAAGGTTAAAATAGGAACATAAACATGTATAAATTCTATTGTATGAGATTATATGGACCCATCCCCACTTTAGCTTCGAAATAAATCAATTTGGAGCTATTTAACACCGAACATGACTTTATAATAAAATAATATTTTTAGTTTTTCCAAAGGAGCCCATCTCCTCCCTTATAAAAGGGCACCTCTTCCCCCTCTTCCTCACACCACTTTGAGCCTTCAAGTTCAGCCGAACCCTGCCAATTTATTCTCTCCACTTCCCTAGATACATCCTAGAGGTTCTGTTATTCTTCAAAGACCTATTTCAGTGCCCTAAAAGGAGGTCTCAAAGAAGCACTTGAAAGAAGAGGTAATGTCTGTTACTGATTCTTTCATCTTTGTTTCTTCTTCCACTTCTTCTTATTTAGTTCTTTCATTATGATGTAATAAAATCAGTATCACTAATATTCTGATATGTTATTATATGTATGAAACAACCCTATTTCACTATCTATCCATCCTACGGAAAAAGAAATTACCGCGTGTGCGTACGTACGGAATACCATCTCCACGCCGTGGTGTAATCTATTTTCCACCACCACCTTATGTGGATGAGTATAACAGTGTAAATAATGACTATATATGACTATTATAAATTTATATGGATTCTTAAATAGTATACATACACTCCAATACAATTCAATGATCATAGGAACGATATCATCACTCGTGCGTACGTACGGAATACTGTCTCCACAATGTGATGCGACTCATTCTACATGATCTTCATTTCATAATGATTATATAAATGAATTGAATGAATGAATATTATATATATTACACTAATAAATTTCTAGAAATGAGGTATCTATAACCTAAAGAGAAGAATAAGAATTTATTCGACAAAACACGCATAAGAATAAAAAGTTATAAACACACGAATAACAAGTAGCAATGAAATATTACTATTAAGAAGCTAAGAATATGACCCTATATGATATCATAAAAATACTTATGATTCTGTAATAAGTCAATAATATTATTTAAATCATTATACAGGATTTTCGGACACGTACAAAGCATATCAGACCTAAGGTAATGGAAATATCACAATCCCATTTTTATCCGAGATTGTTTATACTTTGGCATTTACTGGGGTGTATTTTATCGTCCACATCCATGTTTCCTCAATATTTAATGTTATTTCCATCTACCTACAATTGTATAAATCCAAATTTACCCTTCTGTGAGTTTTTAGTAAAATATATGAAATGAATCTTTTGTCGTTTTTTGTACGAGGTACTTTTTGACTTTTCCGACAAAAGTACGAGAAGAATGTTTTTTTAACTTATACAATACGAATGGATTTTTAAAACATTATTTCCATGAATATTCTTTTACAAGTTTTCAAGGTTATTTTTAATCAAATTATTTTAGTTTAAAATTTTATGACATTTAAAGAAAGGAAAGTATTTTTGAATTAGAAATGATATTTTCCTCATGAATGGAGTTCAAGTGTTTTATCAAAATTATTTTCCATCTAAGATAATATAGGGTTCTATTTCTATCTCTATTATTACATTGATTTGATTATTTTTTGATGGAATTATTTTTATGAATTCCTTATTCTTATATGAATTTTTTTATGATGTCATGTTGTTTAAGAATCCCATTTTTAATACATGAGTTATGCAATGATGTAAGATTTATGATTTTGTGGCACACTTAAAAATGGTATCATTATGAGATGGGGGGGACCTATATCTCCCTCCAATCCATTGAGCAATGATTTTATATCTCATGAGATATACATGGCTCGAACGATAGGTTATACCGGTTCAGTGAAACAGGACTGAAACGAGGAGTGAAATCGGTTCAGAAAGGGACTTTGTCCACTAAGATAGTCTTGGAAATGAGTCTTGACTAATAAGAAATGATTCTCTATGATTATGTGTGTATGCCACAAAGTTTCATGTTTTAAGTTATGATTATTGGGATTACATTTCACTACTATGATTTATCCCATGTTATGAAATTATGATCTCTTTGGCAGGTTAAGATTTCCAAAAGATATGTGCTTATGTATATGATGTGATTGATATTTCTTCTGTATACCCTTACTGAGCATTTGAGATCACCCTTTTGAATGTTTTATTTCCCCAGGTCAGGAAGAAAGTTATTAAGTAGAATATTCCAAAAAGGGACTCTAGATATGATTAAATAAATGGGAGGCAAAGTATATTCTTTATGAACCATTTGTTTATGTTTCCCAGTTTCTAAAGACACTATACCTATACGGTCCTTTCTTGGTTTTGTTATATGTTGTAAAAGTGTGCTTCAATTCTGAGGTAATAACAATGTATTTGATGTTTGGGTCGTTATAGTTGGTATCAAAGGAATGGTATAGTCAACATTTGGAAACTAGGACGTGAAAGCCTTAGTAAGAACCCTAAGGATAAGTCTAAGCATAGAACACAATCTTAGTGTTTTATAAATTTCCATGAATAACCTAGGATAAGACCTTAAGTGTGAAATTTTATTCTTGATTATATTGTTTTCCTATTATAATTAGTGTTCCTCACACTATACTTCATGGTTTTAGTCATTGGCTGGAACCCGAAGGAACCGTGTTAATGCAGAATGTGACGGGCAATGCAATGATTGTCTCCCTGAGCAACCCAACATTATGGGAGCTGGAATGAAAAATCTTGTACCCATGCTCACAAAACTTTCTCCTGCTATGAATCATGTAGGACTTTCAAAAGAGCAAAGGAAGGAGCAACATTTTGTTGAATCCTTCATGAGACAGCATCCACCTTCATTCAGCAGGTCTACGGATCCATTAGTTGCTGAACAATGGATTAGTACTACTGAAAAGATATTTTCAGTTCTTCAATGTTCTTAGCATGATAAAGTAATCTTAATAGTGTATCGTTTGGAAGGTGATGCTGATCAATGGAGGAATATTATTAAGAATACGAGGCAAAGGGATGAAATTGAGTCCTTGTAATGAGATGAGTTCATGAACATATTTTTCAATAAGTACTTCCCTCGTATTCTCCGAACAAAGATAGAGAAAGAGTTTCTTAAACTGAAGCAAAAGGATGATGAATCTGTTGGTACCTATGAAGAAAATTTTACAAGACTTGCATGGAATGATTCTGGTATTATTATCCAACCTGAGAGTAAGATCGATCGATTCTTTAGTGGTTAAAAACCATGTCATCGAAGGGCCTTAGCCATAAGGGACTTCAATAGCTATGAGGAAATCATTCGATGTGCTCTCAAAGTTGAGATGGAGATTGGAGTAACCCATCAATCATATGGGTTTGATAAGAAGAGGAAAATGGAATTCAAAGGTAAATCTAAAGAGCACACTAAAAAGAAGATGAGCTTTCCCTTATGCTCAAAGTGTGGAAAGAAACATGGAGGGAGTTGTCTTAAATGGACAAGTAAATGTATCAAATGGGGAAATGAAGGTCATCAGGCATTTGAATGTCACGATGATGGGAAGAAGATGTCTAATGATGAAAACAAAAGAAGGCATACACAGAATGAACCTACTACACTTCAATGTTTCAAGTGCAAGGAGATGGGACATTATTCCAATAAATTCCCTAATCCAAGGGTTGATGATGATGGTCGACGTCAACGAACTCTTAAGGCTAAAGAAAAAGGAAAATCACACGTAATTTCTATCAGTGATGTGGAGTACGATAATGATGTGGTAAAAGGTACACTTACCATCCACTCTGAAGTAGCAAATGCTTTACTGGATTTTGGATCCACCCACTCCTTTATTTCTGAAGAATTTTCTATGGGTATCACCGTATTACCTCAACAATTAGATGTTGAGTTAGCTGTGACAACACCTAATGGCACAACAGTCGCATCAAAAGTTTATAAGTCCTCTCTGATTGAAGTTTGTGGGAAAGTGCTTCCTGTAAATCTGGTGATCCTTCTTATAGTGTAATTTAATGTGCTTCTTGGCAAGGATTGGCTTTCTCTAAATGGGGCTCATATCAATTTCCAAAGAAGGGAAGTCACATTTCATATTCTAGATCAATCTATGATCGTCTATCGATGCAAGGATGAACATAACCTTCCAATGGAAATTTCTTCCATTTTATGGGTATTGATTCCACTAAATGAAGGTTATTTATCTCAAATGGTTGGTGAGAAACTCACTATTAAGAATATACCCATTATATGGGATTTTGATGATGTCTTTCTGGAGGAATAACTGGGTCTTCCACCGAATCGTGAAGTTGAGTTTTCAATAGAACTCGTACCGGGTGCTTTGCCTAATTCAAAACACCTTATAGAATGGCCCCAATTGAGTTGCGGGAATTAAAAAAGCAACTCCAAGAGAATCTTGATAAGGGGTTCATACGCCCTAGTGCGTCCCCTTGGGGAGCACATGTTCTGTTTGTTAAGAAGAAAGATGGATCAATGAGACTCTACATTGATTATCGAGAACTTAACAAGATCACTATCAAGAACAAATATCCTCTCTCGTGCATTGATGGTCTATTTGACCAACTATGCGGATCTCAATAATTTTCCATGATTGAGCTTCATTCAGAGTATCATCAATTAAGGGTCAAAAGGGAGGATATACAAATGATAGCTTTTTGTACAAGGTATGGACACTATGAATTTATAGTGATGTCATTTGGTCTAACTAATGCCCCTACTATCTTCATGGATCTAATGAATAGAGTCTTTAAAGACTATCTTGATCAGTTTGTGGTAGTCTTTATAGACGATATTCTTGACTATTCAAAGATCAAGGAAGAACATGAAGATCACATGAGAATTATATTGAAGACCCTGAGAAAGGAGAAGCTTTATGCCAAATTAACCAAGTGTGAATTTAGGATTCAAAAAGATTCATTTTTGGGTCAAATAATCTCAAAAGAGTGGATATTTGTGGATCCAGCAAAAATAGAGGTTATCGAAAGATGGTCGAGACCAACAATAGTAACTGAGATCTGAAGTTTTATTGGTTTGGCTGGATATTATGGGAATTTTGTGAAAGATTTTTCACGATTATCTAATCCACTCACCAAGTTGACTCGGAAAGGAGTTAAGTTTATTTGGACGAAAGAATGTGAAGAAAATTTCAAGGAGTTGAAAAGAAGGTTATCCAGTGCACCTGTGCTCACACTACCTTGTAGTGGAGAAAGTTTTGTGATATATAGTGATGCATCCAATAAGGGATTGGGGTGTGTTCTTATGCAAAATGATATGGTGATAGCTTATGCCTCATGATAGTTGAAAATCCATGAGCAAAATTACCCAACACATGATTTGGAGTTAGCTGCGGTAATCATTGCATTAAAGATTTGGATGCATTATCTTTATGGAGAAAGGTGTGACATTTATACTGATCATAAAAGTTTAAAGTACAGTTTCACACAAAAGGAGCTGAATATGCGTCAAAGAAGATGGTTGGAGCTGATTAAGGATTATGACTGCTCAATACATTACCACCCTGGGAAAGCAAACATGGTGGCGGATTTATTAAGTTGACAAGACCATGCTAGTTTATCCATGATGAGGATCACAATAGATCCAATATTTATGGATTTACAAAGGATGGATCATGGAATTATAATGGAAGGGGAAAAATAATATCTTTCACAAATGAATGTTCAACCATCTATACATAGGAAGATTAAAGAGGCACAAAAATAAGATGTCGAGTTACAAAAGAAGGTGAGAAATGTTCCTGAATTCAACCTTGATTGTGATGGGATAATAATGTTCATAAATCGGGTTTGTGTTCCTCCCATCCCCGAATTAAGGAAGGATCTGTTGGATGAGGCTCGTAGTTCTTCATTATCTATTCATCCTGGAAGCACGAATATATATAGGGACATGAAATAGTACTTCTGGTGGGATGGCATGAAAAGAGATGTTGCTGAATATGTCTCTCGATGCTTGGTTTGTTAACAAGTTAAAGCTGAGAGACAGAAGTCTAAGGGGATGTTACAACCATTACCCATACCCGAATAGAAATGGGAAAACATCACTATGGACTTTGTCACAGGACATCCTAAAACATCCAAAGGCAATAATGCTATCTGGGTCATAGATGATCGTCTTACAAAGTCTGCACACTTCATTTCTATTAGAGATGATTTCTCTCTACATCAGCTTGCCCGGATATATGTAAAGGAAGTGGTAAGATTGCATGGAGTACCAATTTCTATTATATCTGATCGGGATACGAGATTTACCTCGATGTTCTGTCGAAGTCTTTAGCATACTGTGGACACAGAGTTCAGTTTCAGCACTGCTTATCATCCTCCGACAGACGGTCAGTCTGAGAGAACAATTCAAACTCTAGAAGATATTTTGAGAGCTTACTCTATGGATTTCAATGGTGATTGGGATCAACACCTACCTTTGGAGTAATTTTCTTATTATAATATCTTTCACTCCACTATTCAGATGGATCCTTATGAAGCTGTCTATGGAATGAAATGTAGCACTCCAACTTGCTAGGATGAAGTTGGGGAAAGAAATCTATTAGGACCTGATCTCGTTGATGAAATGCTAGAAAAGGTTAGAACTATTCAACAACACATAAGAGCAGCTTAGAGTCGATAGAAAAGTTATGCCGACAACCGAAGAAAAGACCTAGAGTTTGAAGTGGGTGATAAAGTGTTCTTACGAATATCTCCTTGGAAGAGGGTTATGAGATTTGGAAAGAAGGGGAAGTTGAGCCCTAGATATATCGGTCCTTTCAAAATACCGGATCGTGTTGGGGAGGTACCTTACCGATTCACACTTCCACCGAATCTCTCTCAAGTTCATGATGTGTTCCATGTATCTCTCCTAAAAAATTACATACCTGATCCTTCACATGTACTCAGCTCAGAAGTTGTACCGCTGGAGCAAGATCTTTCTTATGAAGAACAACTGATAGAGATTCTGGATCGTAGCGAAAAAGTCCTACGAAGCAAGACAACTTGATTGGTGAAAGTTTTATTGAGGAACCACCAATTAGAAGAAGGTACATGGGAGCTTGAGGATATGATGAGGGAGAGGTATCCTCATCTTTTTGTTACAAAGTGACGAATTTCAAGGGAGAAATTCATTTTAAGGGGGGTAGAATGTAACACCAGAGACTTTTATGTTATATAAATCATAAAAGGAATATTTTTCAACACAACACTTGCTTGGCTTGGTTTACACTAAATCACAACCTTCCTCAATAGCTTGCGTCGTACGCAATACCGAGTTTCACTAAACAATGATATTCTAATAAAATATTATTAAAACTAGCCGCTATGAATAGTAATAACCACTTTTTGAAAATTTATAAAATTTATTTTTTCAAAATGTACTTCATTTTTGGATTCAGAATTTCAAAATTATCTTAGGGTGAAATTTTGGTATTTTTCTGAAAACAATCAATTTTTGATGAATAGTGAAACCACTAAGTGGTAGTTAAAAAACTGATTTTTTCATAAAACATAATTTTACCTCTTCTGTGAGTGGAATTTAGAAAGTCCGAGGGACACGGTTGATGTCAGTAAGTAAAATGTGGTTCAATGAGATGAAAATAAATATTTGGTGAATAGTAACTTTTTACTTTTTTTACCACGGTTAAAAGTAAATAGGGTAATTAAGGGTAAAAATGATATTATTATTTTTATCCTAACACATGTCCTAATTCTATTGGACAAGTGTAATTCGACCAAAACAACCTTAGGAATAAAATATGACCATTTAGGACCACTTGGATTAGATTAGGACATTTATTATTAATTTATTTAAGGAAGGGTTAAAATAGTTAAAATCAATGTTTAATAAGTAAATCATTTTTTAATATGGGGTTATACATAAGATAAATTAGAATATAAATATACATTAGAAATATAAAATGATTTCCAACATAATGGTATTTTATTTTAATTTTTAGACATTAAATAATTTAATTTATTTATGACACAAAGATGATGCAGTAATTATCTTATTAATGAAATATTGACATAATTGATTTTATACACACCAAAATAAATGTAATCTCAGGCTTTTTATGAATTCCACTAATTTTCCAGATTAATATGACATGTTAGTATTGATTTAATTAACATTTTTCGAACTTATCATTCTGTTATGATTTTCACAAAAATTAATTACTAAATAGTGTCAAAATTGACATAAAATAGTTTTTTAAAACAAATATTATATTAGTAATTGTTATTTTATTTCTAAAAATCTAAGGTTCGGTCAAGTGACTTATATAAGGTTATATATATTAATAATAAACAACTTGGGGATCTTTTGGCTTCTTATAGTAAGTTTATTAACCTTATAGTATAAGAACACAAGAAGACACGGTTAAAGTAAAATTATGTAACTTAATGTTAAATATAAATGATAAGGTTAAAATAGGAACCTACACTTGTCTAAATTCTATTTGATGAGAGTGTTTCGTCCCATCCTCACCTTAGCTTCGAAATAAATCAATTTGGAGCTATTTAAAACCGAACATGACTTGATAATAAAATAATATTTTTAGTTTTTCCAAAGGAGCCCCTCTCCTCCCTTATAAAAGGACACCTCCTCCCCCTCTTCCTCACTCCACTTTGTGCCATCAAGCTCGGCAAACCCCTACCAATTTCTTCTCTCCACTTCCCTAGAAACATCCTAGAGGTTCTTTTCTTCTTCAAAGACCAATTTACTACCCTAAAAAGAGGTCTCAAAGAAGCACTTCAAAGAAGAGGTAATGTCTGTTACCAATTCTCTCATCTTTATTTCTTCTTCCACATCTTCTTCTTTAGTTGTTTCATTATGAAGTAATAACATCAGTATCACTCATATACTGATATGTTATTATAAGTATGAAACAACCCTATTTCACCATCTATCCATCCTAGGGAAAAAGAAATCACTGCACGTGCGTACGTACGGAATATCGTCTCCACACCGTGGTGTAATCTATTTTACACCACCACCTTACATGGATGGGTATAATGGTGTAAATAATGATGTTATATGACTATTATAAAGTGATACTGATTATGAAATAGTATACATACACTCCAATACAATTCCACGATCATAGGAATGATATCATCACTCATGCGTACGTACGGAATACCGTCTCCACAATGTGATGTGACTCGTTCTATATGGTCTTCATTTCATAATTTTTAGATAAATGAATTGAATGAATTAATATGATATATATTACACTAATACCATTCTGGAAATGAGGTATCTATAACATAAAGTGAAGAATAAGAATTTATTCGACAAAACACACATAAGAACAAATAGTTATAAACACCCGAATAACAAGTAGCAATGAAATATTACTACTAAGAAGCTAAGAATATGACCATATATGATATCATAAAAATATGTAAGATTATGGAATATGTCAATAACATTATTTAAATCATTATATAGGAGGTTCGGACACGTACAAAGCATATCGGACCTAAGGTAAGGGAAATATCACAATCTCATTTTTATCCGAGATTGTTTATACTTTGATATTTACTGGGGTGTATTTTATCATCCACATCAATGTTTCCTCAATATGTAATGTTATTTCTATCCACCTATAATTGTTTAAATCCAAATTTACCCTTTGGTGAGTTTTTAGTAAAATATACGAAATAAATCTTTTGTCATTTTTTCGTACGAGGTACTTTTTGACTTTTCTGAAAAAAGTACAAGAAGAATGTTTTTTTAACTTATACAGCATGAATGGATTTTTAAAATATTATTTCCATTAATATTACATTAAAATTATTCAAGTTTATTTTTAATCAACTTCTTTTAGTTTAAAATTGTATGACATTTAAAGAAAGAAAAGTGTTTTTGAATTAGAAATGATGTTTTCCTCATGAATGGAGTTCAAGTGTTTGATAAAAATTATTTTCCATATAAGATAATATAGTTTTCTGTTTCTATCCCTATTATTACATTGATTTGATTATGTTGTGATGGAATTATTTTTATGAATTCCTTATTCTTATATGAATTGTTTTATGATGTCATGTTGTTTAAGAATCCCATTTTTGTTACATGAGTTATGCAATGATGTATGATTTATGATTTTGTGGAAAACTTAAGAATGGTATCATTATGAGATGGGTGGGACCTATATCTCCCTCCAATGAATTGGGTAAAGATTTTATATCTCATTATATAGACATGGCTGGAACGGTAGGTTATACTAGTTCAGTGAAACAGGACTGAAACGAGGAGTGAACTCGGTTCAGAAAGGGACTTTGTCCACTAAGATAGTCTTGGAAATGATTCTTGACTAAAAATAAATGATTCTCTATGATTATGTGTGTATGCCACAAAGTTTCATGTTTTAAGTTATGATTATTGGGATTACATTTCACTACTATGATTTATCCCATGTTATGAAATTATGATTCCTTTTGCAGGTTAAGATTTTGAAAAGTAATGTGCTTATGTATAGGATGTGATTGATATTTCTATTGTTTTCCCTTATTGAGAATTTGAGCTCACCCTTTTGTATGTTTTATTTCCCCTGGTTATGAAGAAGTTTATTAAGTATAATATAACAAATAGGGACTCTAGATATTATGAAATAAAGGGGAGGCAAATTAGATACTTTATGAACTATTTGTTTAGGTTTCCAAGTTTCTAAAGACACTATACCTATACGGTCCTTTCGTGGTTTTGTTATATGTTGTAATAAGTGTGATTCAATTCTGAAGTAATAAAAATGTATGTAAATTATGGGTCGTTATAGTGTCATTTAATAAGTATAAGAGGTTGATTAATTTAAAATTAATGTTCTTATGTTTTTACTGAAAATGGTTTATCGGTAAGAACAATGTTAAACATGATGAATTTGGAAGGACAGATGTTAATATGAATATATTGGAAGACACATCAGATTCTTTTAAAATGGAAGAACATTCAAAATAGATTTCTTATATAGTTGAATAATCATATATGCAGTGATCTATTGTTTTACAAGGGGGAATAATATTTTTGTGAGGATCAACATTATGATGATGTTGATTTATAAGAGATCCCAACTTCTGTGGATATATTTGGAGAAAATAATGATTAGTATGTTGATGATATAATTTCCTCCATAAAGAACGATCATGAAGAAGGAATTCTGGTAATTGATCCATTTGTACATTCCTAATATTACAGGTAACATATGTTTATTTCATGTTTACATTTATAATTTTCATAAACTGTTAGAAATTTTGGTTTTAAAAAATATTAGTTTAGTTTACCAAGTTTACCATTACGTAACTTATATATCTATTGATTTTGTTGAATGAAATTACATTACAATGTATACCATGTTTTCCATGATTACCATGCTTACTAGGTTGTCATTGTTTCCCATAGTTTATCATAGTTTAACATTACGTAACTTATATTTTTATTGATATTGTTGAATGACAATTACACTACCTTATTTACCATGTTAACCATCACTATAATTGTTCAACATGCTTTCATTATTTACCATGTTTACAATTATAAAATATAGTTCAGTTTTCCATTTTTTATATATTTTATTGTAATATTTGTCTTTTAATATTTGTGAACTAATATTTTATTTTTTTATTTAAAGGATAATTATAGATAAATTAGTTTATCAACCACAAGATTTTGGAGATGAGCATCATGATCCTTCCTCCAGGGAGGAAAATTCACTTTACCCTCTTGATGTTCCCCAATAATCCTCATATTCTCCCATAATGACATAAAATGGTTCAAGAGTTGGTATATGTAGCTTCACACATTATCCAAAATTATCATTTGCTCATAGCCAGGGCTAGAGGATACTCATTGAGTTTGATGAGAATGATATTCCTAAAGGTTCAAATGAAAAAAAAAATTAAGAGTTTTGTATCAACTCAGGGTAAATGAAAAGCAACAATTTTGTATGATGATTTGAGAAGTGTAGAAAAAGAGATAATATCTCATTTGTGGGAGACAATTTTGGTGAGAACATTTTCTATTGTTTGACTAATCTTTAAAAGTATCTATTATAATATTTTTTACCTCTTCTTTTTCTAATGACATTTGATATTCCTCATATTGGAAAAGTTAGGAGGAAATATTTTTCGATGGATGCAAGGAGATGGAGATATTTTAAATCAACACTCACACATGATTTCATTTTTTCCCACAAAAATCATGACAATCAATTTAATATATATTTTTTCATAGATGAAGACACATGGAGACAATTGGTTGAATGTATAAGAAATGATTAATTTTTGTTAAGGTAAATCTAAACTTTTATAGGCTTTTTATATAAAAGTTCTTATTAATGATTATCTAGTATTTCATATTCTTAATTTATTCAAAACATGGAAATATTATCAAGAGATCCAATGAAAAAATTTATTCCCTCATTGTTTATCTCAGGGAGGGTATACATTATTGGAAGAGAAAATGGTAGAGGGAAAATTAACAAAAAATGATAGTTGTGTCTTCACGCTCTATAGATGTTTCCCCTCCACCCCCCATCTATACATTATAATTGAAAGAGAGATCAAATGTGAAAAAAGTGGGAATATTTTTGGATTAATCAATAATCATAGTTGAGAGTACTGTATGATATTTATTTTATTTATTTTATTTAATTATATTATTTTATAATTTAAATCATTAAAAAATGTTCAATTAATTAATACATGATTATATTGATCAGAAAAGCTCATTGGGGGTATTTTTAGCAGTTGAGAGGCTGGATATATTATCTATAGCATCAAGAAAGCCCAAACACCCCTATCGTGTATGAGGATATCCGATGGGTGTATTTGTAAGAAAAGTGCTTCCACATTCTTCAACTTCTTCCATTGGGGGTGTTTATAAAAAAGTATAATCCTTGGGGTTTAATGTTCATTATATTAATTTGATGATGGATGAAAAGATTAGAGGATTGGTACAGTCTATATTTGTAGATATGCAAAGAAAATTTCAGACTGCATCTCCCACACCTCCACCTCCCCATATAGAACCCAATATCTTTTATCCACCTCCGCAAGATGCTCCCACTCCCCAAACCCAACCCGCGGACACCATTTTTTAGTGAAACTCAATAAATAGTTTGTGAGTGTGTTGAATCCAAAACATTTGAGAACATCAACATCCAACTACCACATATTCAGATATAGTTGTGGAATGGGATATTGACCATTTTTTCATACAATACCCAAAAATATTGAAACTATTAAGAAATGATAAGTCACATATGTTTTTCCAATCTATTAAACAACCACTAATGTATCAACTTGAAAAAATAGATAAAAAACATTTACAGAAGAATAGAAAATTTATAAATCCATAGTTCCCATTTGTTAATGAAAAATCATTTAATTGTTTTAGATGGCATTCCTTTGAATTTTCATGATATATTTGAAAGAACCATAAAACAGGAATTAAATGAACATGACTACAAGTTATGTAATGTAAATTTCTTATCACACATCTAAAATTATTTGTATCAAATGGCTTCTCTACCTCATCAGGATCATGTGTAGGAGAGGTATCGATGGGAGTACTAACACAATTTTCATTATTATATCCAAAAAAATTAATAAGATTTTTTAAATATATTTGTTTAGATATAAATGTTCTTTCTGATTTTTTGAGAAACTTATAAACTAATAAAAAAAATTACTCACCCATCATACACATCTTGAACTCATATTTCCTAATATCTGCATCAAAATTTGTTGAATAGTGTATTGTTGATCTGAATATAATTTCATTATCATTGATTTGAGCAATCATAAATTTTTTGTAACATTATATTATAAGAAGGGTACATTCCACAACTCCCTAAACAATTTTTTTTTAAAAACCCATGTTATCCTATAATACCATTGTAAGGATGATTTTTTAATAATGTATAACGATTTGGAATGATTAAAATCTTATTGAAGTTGTTATTCATATAAAAATAGGGGTTTGTTAGACATAGACTTCTGCCTCAACATATCTATTTTAAATAAACTCTTCACATAAAATTTAATATATTTGAAACTATATAATGCTACATAGGATATTATAATACAAATAGATTCAAGACTAGCTATCGGTGCATATGTGTTTTTCATAATATATTAATTATTAATGATTATAACACATAAAAATAATCATAAATTTATTTCTAAAAATAATTCTTTTATAATCAGTTTTTAAATGATTTTAAATCCATTCATATTGGTTTTTTATGTCATTCAACTATGGTCCCAAAATTGTTTCATTCATAATCATTTATTTCAACATACATAGAGTTCATCCAATCCTAATTACCTAACCCCTCCTTTGGATTCTCATGTTCAAATTAGGAAAGGAAAGCTAGATGATCAATTTTATTCCTCAAAGAACATCAAGTCATAACTGATTGATCAATATCATTAATTATTCAATCTCTAGGATGATTCCTTTGAAAAAACAAACTTCTTGGGGTTTGAAAAGGTTTTCCATCAACATAAGGTAATAACATTCCATTTTAATAACATAAAATGAAATTATTGAGTTGTATCCTTTTAAAAATAAGTTTTCTAAAAATGTTGAAAATTAATTTTAGAAATAATATAAGAAGAGGATATAGGTTTAGGTTGTTTAAAAACAAAATAGACAGTTTTATAAGATCGTAACTTATAAAATTTCCTTATTAAAATATTATTTATTACTAAAAAATGTATATGACATAGAGGTAGTGGAATAACCTAAAAAAATTCATTTTCAGATTTGGTGGAGAATTTAATTATGTTTTTTGTCATATTCTGTATGAATACTTCGCAACAAAAAATAATGAGGTAAGAAACTTTTTTTCTATTATTACATGACTCATAATGATATTCATTAATAAATAGTAAAATTAAAACAATATTTATTATATAAAATAAATTAATATCCACTTCTTCAAATATATATTTTTGAATTGAGTATTCAATCAAAATTGTTTATGTTATTTCTTGAAAAATTAAAATTCTTCTTTTAGCTATGTGGTTGTTCAATAGAGTTTTAGGAGCTAAAAAGTTAGGTTATATACCATTCTTACTGAAGAATGTATCAAAATAATAATTTACCTATTCTTTACATTGATCACATTGAGTAGATATTAAGGGTTGGTTTTCCACATTTTTAACATTTGATACTAATGTTTAAAAAAAAATTCCATTAAAATTATCCATGAAAAAATAAACCCATGTATATCTAGAATAATCATCAACAATACCATACATATAGTATTTTCCACTAGTTCTCTATGTCTGTGAAAGACAAAATAAATCCACAAGCACTAACTCTAAATCATTAGAATTTTAGTATTAAACAATTTAATTAAATGTAGACTTATGTTTCTTATCGTAATAACATGGTTCAGAGACATTGGAAGTACCAGACATAATTTCTAGTAGATCTTTCATAAGTATGATTTTAGTCAACCATGACTTTTTTTATAGATATAATTAAAAAAAATTATATAATATAACTAATATTTTTTTTCCATTTAACCATGTAAATGTAACACATTCTCATATGGTCTTCTATGTACAGTATAAAAACATTCTCATACTAATTTCTAGAAATAATGTATTCATCATTGGAAATATATAGTAATAGTTTTTCATTTCTGATGTTCATAATGTAATCTCCATCAGATAATTAACCTATACTTATACGGATGTTCTTAATAACAGTAACCAACATAACATGTGAAATCAATACATTACTAAGAAGAAAAATTTTATCTTTTCTATAAATCTATATATTTTCATTATCTATGAATGTAAATTCTCCCACAATAATCTAGAAAATAATTTTGAAAATATATAAGTTACTCGTGATGTTTATGGAATAGTCACTAAAATTTTACCACATGCCTTTTCCGAGGTACATTCATTTTTTTCTTGAAAACAAAACAATTAGAAACTCGACCGATAAACCTTTTTGGTTTTAATAACGTGTGAAAAAAAAACATGTGAATCCATTTTTTTAAAAATTAGATTTTGTGAAAAAATATGTATTGATATTTATTTAGAGAAAATTTAATTTTCTAATGGATTCCACTTTGAAATTTGTTAAAAATGGATCATTTTTAGAAACAAATAAACAGTTTCTAATAACATTATTTTTATATGAAATCCTTATTCCAATTATATTCCCATGATGGAGAACTTGTTTCTATATCTTGTCAAAATTTTTATTAAAAATGGTATATTTTTAAAACAATTATTAAAGGATATAATATCATAATATAGTTTTACAACATAATTCTTATCCACACTAGTAATTATTTTGGAATTCTATTTTTCAAAACTAGTTTGTAAACAATTTGTCATTGTTTTTTATTATCTTAAAATTTTGAAATATTATCTTTAATAAAAATAGACTCATCATACAATTTTGAGAGTTTTGATATTTATTTTGATAAATCATCAATTCTCGAGTCATCATAAGGATTTTTTTATAATTATAATACTTTTACAAATTTTGAAATTTTTATTTTCTAAGATATTACAAATGTAAGAAAATTATTAAAAAAAATAAAGTATTATATTCACTAAATGAGAAATACTCTTCTTATGAAGATATCAAATCCTTCTCATCTTGAAAATTTACACTTATAGACATATTTTTAAGATTAACATATGTTCTTTAATTAGCCATGAAATAATGATCTACTTAATGTAATTAAAAAAATGTACGTTCCTCTAATTAGAACATTAATTCTACGAGTAATTCTCAATAAAATAACCTCCACTTGGACTCAAAGTTTAATAAAAATTAAAAAATTTCATTACCTTTTATTTTTAATATCTTATATAATTCCTCTTGAAATTTATAACTTTTCAATCTTTTTATTTAATCCTAGGATAATCGGTTCAGAAGGTTCCATATTTCCTTCACTCAAAACATGTTTCTTCATATGTCATGTTACTTCTTTCCTTTTGACAATTTTTTTTATATTTTTTTGAGAAATTGTTCTTTCTAGATATCTATTTTATCATTCTTGAATGATTTATAGAATAATTATATGACTATTAAGAATCACTAGAATTGTAATGAATAATGAGAATATTCTTTCCTGAGGATTTAACAACATATAGAGTGAGGTTAACTAACATTCTAGTCTCATGAACATATATTCTATTTGATTCCCACTCATTTTACATGATATATATTATCTTTTCCACTATAATCACATCATTTAAAACATTATAAAAAATAATTTGTAGTATATTTATAATAGTCAAGAACCTCAAAAGAATTTTCGCAACAGATTCTCATGGTAACAAATCAAATGGTAGATAATCTTCTATTAACATATCTCTTCTAGTCTCTAAAACCATTAATGTTTTGAAATATGTTAATTCAATATTTTTAAAAATGCTATTTAACACATCACAAGATGAAATTTTTCAATAAATGATACATTTCATGGTGTAAAATAATTATTTCTATTTGTATAATTTAGTTAATATTCCTATCTGTCTTGATATGTGAACATAATAACATCCATATCATGATTTTTTTAATCACCAATTAACAGAAAAAAGTAGTCAAATATAGTATTGATAACATAAGTATTCACCATATCCATCATGTACTCATAGTCATAACCATCAAAAATAGGAGTTAGTTTTAAATTTTATATATATTTGAAATTCATTCCAACCATCTTTAAAGAAAATATTTTCATTTTCTACAATACATCATAGTGTAAAAAATCCATAAATAGAAATTTTATATCAATATTTTCTAAACGAAATAGTAAGTAATTTAAAAATAAACTAGAATTTTTATGAGACGGAAAATCCATCAGATAAAAATTTATTTATATCAATATTAGTTATTTTTATATTAATATCAAAGTAATATGTTCATAATGTCTTAGTTACAATAGGGTGTGGATTTATTTTAATGAATTTTTGTTCAATAAAGTTTAAAATAAATAATTTCAAATTCATATATACATTAAAATATCATATTTGAACTCGATCCTCTGTGTAATTAATAAATTATCATAATAATTAATGATTTCTATACATTAGAGTTATGGAACACTAATTATTTTCAATGGAATTAAATCAGAGTATCAACAAAATCATAATTACTATGGTTATGATTAAATAGAGTTTATCTATCATAAATATTTTATTACATATAAAATAATCACTAAATAATATGAATTTGTTTTTGCACTTTATTTTATATAAATTTAGTTGAATAGATATATTTATGAAACAATTAATAAAATAGAAACAACATTTATGAATGATATAATTATATTATTTAAAGTTTAAACAACATTTATTCACTAGAATAATATTAGAAATAACAATTGATAAGTGTTTCCCTTTTCTATACATATAATAGATTATTTAATTACATAGAAATAACAATACATCAATATGATGATTAACTTAGTCTTCCTAGCCACAATGGCCCACTATCTGATGTGTTAGATTATCTATCTCATTAACTCTATGGTCCCACTATCAATATGTTGATCAAATTCTATATCTACCAATCCCTTGAACCCCTCGATAATAATCACATATTGAATGAAAATTACAATTAAATAAGTTCATAGGGAGAAAACCTACAAGGTTTCAATCAAATAACTAAACTAAAAAATTATTATAATGAGAAAGAATATGATATTCATGCTCAGATATCTTTATTACTACCACACAATGATATAAGAATAATAAATTCATAATATCTATGCTATTTGAATGACCAAGTATTATAGGAATCTTCTAAATGATTATATTTCATTACCAATGGACTTATTTTCTTTGATTTTGCTACAAAAAATTGGAAAAATTACACTTGAAAACTCATACATCTCTTGAATAACTAAATTTCTGGATGATGTATTGATTTACTCCATCTCTATGTAAACTTTACTCCCAACATTATAAATAATTCATATAATATGATTATATACTTATGTCTATCTAATGTGCATCATCAAAATTTCAAGATGATAATCATTATGAATATCAGTCCTATGTTTGTCGGTTTTGATGTCATTCTGATGATTAATACATTTTCACTATAATATGTATGAAGTATAAACTATCTTCTAATTTGATTAGGGTGGCTCTGATGTTTATTATATACAAACTCATTATGATAACAAAAATAAATAATTACAAGTATATAAATATAATTCATTAGAACTTATTCTATGTATGAAAAAAGAATACGTTTTTAAAAAATACAGTCTAAAACACTTTTGACATAAAAATGTAGTAAATATGGTTTGAAAAGGTGTTTGTAATTTCCAAAACTAAAGTAATGGAAGAGTAAAATTTATAATTTTTGACTCAAAATATCCCTCAAAATTCGTTTATTAAATAAATCATTTAGGTGATTGAGTTTATGGTATCAACCAAGACAATTCTTTAATTCAATTTATGGGATAGTATATTGGAATGTTACGAAACCCATTTCCTTTACATGAGTTATTTTGATATGGTGAATTATTTATAACTTATAGAACATTAATTTTATTGTTTATAATGGGTGGGGTTATATATCACCTTCCATTGAATTTATTTATTTTTAAAATCTCATAAAGTCATGAAGGTATATTGGTTTTGATGAATGCCTAAAATTCTACATGGGTTATAGACCAATCCAAAATACATACATGGGGTTTTCCCAAACCTAAAGTCTTACACAGGTTTATTACCAAGACAAAATATAAACATAAGTTCTATCCAATGCTAAAATGAATTATATAGGTTGTTATCCCCATCCCAATATGATATGGGAATATGGTTTTGATGCTTACATAATAGTATGATTTTATTTGAAAATGTATTTTATATTTTTATATGATATTCCCAGTGATTTTCACGTTTCCACTGTATCATAATAAATTTATATGATTATAATATTGATATGAATTTTTAAGACTCTATTATGGCAATCAATTGGTCTTATTCTCATATAAACCTTTTAGTAGATATTTCTATTCTTATCCATGTTTTCTCACATTCTTATGACATAACCCTTCTACATTGTCATATTGTTTCCCAGATTGAGGGTTTGAGATCATTCCTTTCTTATTACATAGGATATGATTAATTTTTTATTTCGTATGGTTAAAATAACTACAAAATTTTAAAATTATTTTAGTATGAGGTTCTAATTTATTCGATCCTCCAATATAGTGAAAATTTAATTCTAGGAAATTTTTAGAATATTATAATATGTAATTTTAAGCTAAATTGTCTCACTTCATATCAAATATAGTATATTGATAACATTTTTTGGAGTTTGGATTTGAAGTACTGGTTTGATGTTTCCCATTTTTCATCTAAGTAAATTTTAGTTACATTGAAGGATTAGTTCATTTTTTAGGGAATTGGATTATAGGAAATTAATGGAATCCTAGTAGATAAATATAAGGGATATTAATAAGTTTATTATAACATCATAAATGTTTTGTAAAGTATAGAATTTTGTTGTTTTCAATTAAATACATCCATATCAACATTTATGTATGTGGATGAAGCTTTGGCACAAATGGACATATGGGTAAAAATCATAGAAAGGGTTGGTTGAGAATTTACTCAATTATCACTCTGATACATGATGAGTGGGCCTAATAATATTCCACCGGGTTGACACTACCATCGGATATTCTTTGGGTTACCATGTTCAATTTATAAAATGATATGGATTATTTATTTCAAAGTTACATAGAGGGATTGGGATTACAATTATGAGAGAAATCAACTTAAAGTAATATAATGTAAATTAAGAAATATATAGGTCAAACTAAGAATGATATTGGTTAAAATAAATGTGATTCAATATGAAATAAATTAATTATATGGTCAAAATATGGTAATAAATTTTATGTTGCAAATTTAGGGGGGATTTATTTTTATACTTTTATGAAGTTATTATTAACCACTTCTGATAACATTTTTGTTTTTAGTATTCACTAGAAATTTAAGATATATTAAAAATACAATATATACAATTAATTAGTGTTTCTAATGAGTAGCCAGATTGGGAAAAATTATGTATTGAAATAATGTTTCTATTGTAACCCTAATACAATGAGTTTTTATTAACAACACAAACCATAAAATCCCACCATACTCAAAAATGTATGGATAAAAAAGAATTTATTTAATTTTAGGTGTTGATTATGATAAAAGAAATAATATTAAATTTTATACATGTGAAATATGGCGGACTAATCATGCAATTTAATGAATACTAATATAGATCCTAAAAATGTCCAACCGTTATGAAATAATAATTTTCTAGATTAACATGGTATATTTCATATCCAAAGGGATGAAAAGGATAATAGGCCACTTCCACCTCTTATACCATATGAAAAATATAATTATTATTAAATGAATACTAATATGGATCCTAAAAATTAGGGAATTGTTATATTCTACTATATTTATGTGATTTGACTCTACTATATCTAGAAAAATATATCTATTATGATTTATAAGAGAATTAAATCACTGTCATAATGATTTTAGAGACAATGAAAACATTTATTTGTAATATTATTCTATCAAAAGATTATATTTATGTGAATTATATTGTTCTAATTTCTTTTTATTTTGACGTTTCTAATAATTTTAGGCAGGATTGAAATTTTACACATTTACTCTATATTAATTTCAGAAATAGTGAAACCAAATTTAATATCACAAATAAACCTATGATCACATATCTCTTTAATGACTATAATGAGGTATCCTGAAATCTTAACCATAAGATATTTTTTTCTCAAATGGTTTGAATGAAAAAATATTTCTGCATTCCAACATGTATTGAATATATGTGTTTTATAGTCTCTAACTAATTAGTTATGATGATACCACAATAGAAATAAACACTTAAGTCATATCTATATAAATCATACCATTATATATATATTTTAGTAAGTGATAACTAAAATTATGAATATAAAATCTATTTTTGAAAAGGGCAATCTAATGACCTGAGTTCTCAATGTTCATTTTCCTTATATAAATACTATTATTGATATCATTCTCTACCAGGAAAACTAAACTAAAACCAAAAGTGAGATATAATGAGGATAAATTTACATATTAAAAATGGATGTATAAACTAATCCATTGAATAAGATGGTATGAATAAGAGTATCCAAAATAGGAACTTTGAGTATTATAAAAAAAACTAATTAATTTCAATTAGTATAGCTAATACAGTAATAAAAATCATTTTTTTCTTAAAGAATAAATTTATCTAAAATTGGTGTTTTATTTCTCGAGACTGTATAGTATGATTACAAAAAATATATATATTTATAATATGAATAATATACATCCATTAAATTAATTATTATTTCAATGGAAATAAGAATAATGAATTGTTAACAATTTAAAAATCTATTTTCATATATAAAAATTTTTTCTTCTATATTTTTTGATTTATTTAAACATATAATTAAAAAACATTTGAAATTTATTTTGGAGAAAATGTAATTTGATTTTTAGATTCTTTATAATATAGAGAATGGTAAATATTAAAATTTGGAATTTTTCAAAATTTATATATTTTTTTGTGAAAAGTGAAAATCACATTTTCTAAAATAACTTATTTTTTATGAAATCACTAGAATATAATTTTATAATAAAAACATAAAAGAATTTATTAATGAAATATATTATATATAAGTAAAATTAAATATTTTAAATTATAATGATCTCATTACTAACTTATATTTGATACTTTTGAACTTATGTAATACATCCTCCTGGATTTTTTAATACATTATAGATTAATTAAAATTAAAATTAGTTATTAGTTCATTTAAAATTGGGATCAATTATATTATTTTAAAATTGAGATCCATTTTTTCCAATTATATAAAAGGGAACATTATATTTTTTGAATAAAATAAAATTTACTCAGGTAAAATCTAGTTTCTATAGTAAATGATAAAATGGTAAAATTAAAAATAAAATACTAAATATCATGAAACCTATTTCAAACATGTTTGGGAATATGTGGTTAAGGAATTTATTGACATTATATCTTCCATTTTTCATTTTATATAAATTTTGGAGCCACTTTCATTGACAATGACTTCCAACTATTGAATATATTTGGGTATTTAGAAAAATGATACCCATTTTCACTTATGAAATTATATCCCCTCTATTTAGGTGCAATTAAACCACCACACACATAGTAATAGAAAACGATGAATAGAACATTTGTGAAAATTCATATACACCATTTTCATTTTTTATTTTTCTAATAATTCCAACCATCAATGCCTTATCCTCATTACAAAGAAGATAATCCAAGAAGTGAATTATAAATTTCTAACCTCCAAATTATCATTACATTGTCATTATGTTCACTTTTTCTTTAAAAAACTAAATAAAAAATTTATATTATAAAATAATTATCATAATTATTTGGTTAGGTTATTGTAATTATTTTAGTGTCGTTAACCACTTTTCACTTTTCCATTTTGAAAACCCAAAATGTAAATCGTCCATATGTGAGAACTAGAAAATCCACATGAGATATTATTTTGAAATATATAAATTATTAATTATTCTTATATAATAAATCATAATACCACTTTCTCACATTCTATGGTAAACCAAATCTACATCTATTCACATGTATCGGCTAACGCCTCTATAGAACGACATGTTCGGTTTTTCAATATCACTTCTCATGGATGGTTTTAATAATGATATTTGGGGATAAATGTATGGTTTATGAAATATTTAAGATTATGGTATATCAAATTAGGAAAACCTATTATGTATTTGAGAAAAATATAAAGTCATAAATTTAACCATTAAAATCAGGATTTCTAAGATTGAAGCTATAACTTAATTCTATGTAATCAAACTATATAAAATATATATTTTGTTAACATATTTAAAAATTATATATAAAAAACTAATTCAAAATAAATATGTTCTTTATGGTACTTTTATTTTTGATTTATCATCCAACTCTAAATCACCCATGAATCATGGTACATTTATGTATGGGTTGGTCTAACCACCTACTTGGACAATGCTATGAATTTATATCCTAGATTACTTTGAGAACATTATAATTGGTATAATGTGAAATATAATCGTAATTAATAATTTATTTCTAGTTTTTGAATGTTTATGTTAATAAATAATTAATTTATTAATAAAACATCCCTCGTTAGTCATAAATCGCCAAAATATCCTTATTGTGGATTTCATTATCAATTATAAACATTTAAACTGAAAATAATGGAATATAATTAATAAAATATTATAGTAATGATTAATTTATTATAATAATAATTATATTGGAATTATAATTGTTTGATCAAGCGGTATAATTTACATTTCCCTTACAATACTAGTTCTAAAAAATTACGATTACATACAGCATATTTTGAAAATATGTTGAATCTAACTATTTAAATATTTAATATAAATGAGGAATATAGATGTTTATGGGTATTTTTATGGTTATTAAATTACTATGTATGGTATTTAGGTTGGTTATATAGTATTTTAGTGTGTATTAATAGTATTCGTGATATAATGTATGTAATATGATCTTAAATTCTTCTATTTGAGACATTTTTTAATTAAGTATCAAATTTAATATACATGGTTTACATACTGATGATTTTAGATATTATATCATGAATTAATATTTATTCAAATTAATTTACTTATATTTAAAATATCTCTCTCTCTCCAAAGGATTTAATTTAAATATTCCTAGAGGTGTATAGGTTTTTGTTAACTCAATTATCATTCATTGAGTTGTGGTTGTTTATATTGGACAAATTGTATAGAAGATGGGAAATTTATATTCTATAAATTGATCATGTATTATTTTCTCTTATATTCTGGTGATATATACTTTTCCCATATTAATACATCTTCAAATGTTTCACACATCATAAACTATGTTTCCCATAAGTTGTTTCTTGAAACCGAAACATATTTCTTTGAGATATTAGTTTTGTTCATAAACATAGTGCATAGAAGTTATATATTATAATATATTTACCAATTCATATGATATTCTATTTTAACTCACTCATAAAAATTTATTTTCATATAAATACCCTTCTAAAAAGAATTCCATTTTCAAAATAGTAAATCACATTATTAATTACTCTCATCCTACAAATGGTGTGATTAATCATCCATGTCATTGATTAACCCTCATAAAAATGTTCTCATATTATATATTGAATCCCTATTACATATTTACAGAAATGAATATAATATTTCCCCTTACTTAATGTCATATTAGTGTTTTATTTATATTTTTAGAATGTGAGTTTTCAGTAAAGTTACTTTCAAAATATCAAAATGATTTTACCTTCCATGATCAAATATTTTTAATTCCATACCAAATTTCAATGGATAAAATAATATCTTTCCAAGATCTATTTTAGTTGTTATTTTTAAAATAATAGATTCAAAAAAAATTCAATTACCCTTTTAATAGTGTCTTTTAAAATTGACCATTATCATCACTCCCTTATGAAAGGGAGAAATATGAATTATAAAAGACTATATTTTTGTTTTTTAATATATTATAATTTAGTATCCAATGAAATTTCATCAATGGTGTTATGTTTAAGTAATAAATCTATTTATGAAATAATTTTTTTGAATGTTCTTGTTTTTTTATTGAACAATCCAATTCTTGATGTTATTTTATGTGATATTGTAAGGAAATGTCTCGAAGACCATTATAATTTCAAGTCTTCTTTTTTATAAAATAAATTATTTATATCTCATGTAACACATATTTAAATATGTTGAAGACTTGGTCAATTTAATACAATCTAATGAATTGTTTAATGATATATATATAATTATTTTTAGTAGTTATAGTGGTTATAGCCAATCCAAAATTGGTACGTGGGTAGTTCCCCAAGACAAAAAAGTAAATCAGTTATTTAACAACCCAAAATTGTTACACATGTAATTTAAAAATCCTACATACAAATATAGATTAAATCTTAAGCCTAAGTAGGATACAAAATGTCTTAGAACAATCATATTATGATATAATAATTAGTTTGTGATTCATATTGTACTATGTATTTTAATTTCATATGTTTGTTACATTTTCAGGGAAATTCCAAATGATTTTCCTATTTTTATGATTCCTGATTATTTTTATATCCATCAATGTATTGATAATATTTTTATTCTCCATCTATGACTTTACCATGTTATTATTATCCAATAAAACATTTTATAAAAGGTTTCTCTCCTTACCCACATCGGGTCACATTGTTATGATATAACCCATACACTTCATTGAAATATCTCCCGAATTAGGTGTTTGATCTTATCCCTATAATATTATTTTTCCCTTGGTCATAAATATCCATATAAAATAGGTTATGTATAAACTTTGATATAATGTTTTTTCAATATATATGAATGATTATATGTATCTTAGAGTTAGTTTCACAAATAGATGGTCATCAGAGACACAAAAACATCATTTCTAGTGAATTTTTTTGACAATTGTGAGTTGTACTATTCATATTATTTACATTATAGATGTATTTACCATAAATAATTTCCTTTTATATCATAGAGAGAATTTAAATAATGTGTTTTTTCATCTGGGATTAGTGGTGTGGGTATGTGTTGTCTTAGTTGTTATCAGAGAAGCGTTTTGTTATTATTTAGGATTATTATAGTCATTTTGGGGATTTGGAATAGAGAAAAATAATGAATAACATTAGGATAACTCAAATATATATTTATAAGTATAGTAAAACATCTTTTTTTATAAATTGGATCATTCATGGTATACCTAGGAATACATCTTTGTATCGATAATGAAAGGTGAAAACGGATTTAGAATTAATAAACTATTGGGTAAGAAAACGAAAAAGTTTCTTTTGAGTATTAACATAATCTTCAATACATGATGAGTCTCCGTAAGACTGAATAACTAGATAGACACTCTCAATTGATATGTGTTAATGTTTTATATAGTCTTTATGAAACACAATGGTGGACTGATTTTGAAGTTACATTGATAGATTTGGTAAATATATTTGAGAGGTCTAAATTTAATGTAAACTATAATAAAACTATAATTATTAAGTTTATAATTGGAATGATATAGGTTAAAATGTGAATAATATTCTAACAATATTCTATGAAAATTTATATGGAAATTTTCATTGGTTACTTATTATAATCCCCTTTATTTTGGTTTCTCAAACAACAAGTTATAGCCTTTGGTGATTTGGTAATGGATTGATCTAAGTGCAATCATGATTACAATAGACAATATAGACAATGTAGTTGTGTTCTTAATAGGAAACCCAATGGTATTGAATATGTTGTTAAAAATCATGTGCTTCTGATCACCTATCTAAAATGATTTTCATTTATCATCATCAACCATAAAATACTCCCAAACATATAAATCAATATAAAGATGTTGCTTTTATAAGTCCTAGTGATGTTTATGATTAATGAATGCTGATTAAACATTCTTCATCTAAAAAATGATGGATAAATCTGATGAGTGAATGACTAAATGGATGAATAAATTTATTCAACTATTTATGGATTAGACATTAATCATATTACAATTATTTTGGGGTAAATAAGTCAATCATCGTAATAGAGAATAATAATTTCCAAATCTTCAGTTAGAATGGGTATATGAATTATCCAAGATGATTCACTAACTGATGGATTGAAAAGAACAATAGACCTCTTCTACTTCATTCACTATGGGAAAATAGAATAAATATAAAATGACTTCTAAATTGGATCTAGAGAAGAAATATTTACCTTCTACCCTATATCTTTTATTGAACCCTATTATACCAACCATTAATTATCATGGATGTATTACAACGGCATTAAATCACCCCCACGTTTATTTTAGATTCAATGAAAAAATCTGGATTTGAGTTATTAGTATCATAAGTTTTTTTTTATTGGAATGTCACTGATGTAATAATAACATTATAAAAACATAATGAGAATTATTGGAAGGATTAAATATTCCTGTATAGACTCTATGTTTATTTCAAAAATCAAAAATATCATATTTTACATCTCAAATATATCAATGATCATCTATCACATCAATGATGACTATAAAATCCCTAGGAAAATTAATTAGGTGGTTTTTCTGGATCAACTGGTTGGGAATAGACCCAATTTTTATATATGCCTCATATGATGGAATATAATAGTTTCACATCCTCATAAGAATTAGTACGGTTGATAACACATTAAAAAACAACTGTCAAATTATATTGATATTATAGATGACCTAAAATATCATTCTTAATAATTGATAATTAAAATTTAATGGTTAAAATTTATTCAAGTGAAATATTGTAACAAATTGTTAATCTAATTTATATTTTCCTGAAATAAATACTATGCTCGATAAATATTTTCAAATTCAACAACAGAGTAAAAGAAAAACAATAATATATTTAGGAAAAGTATAAATAATAATGATGACAAAAAACACCTATAAATTGAATTATAATATGAATAAGAATAAATAAAATGTGAAATATGTGTATATTAAATATAAAAAAAATACTTTTAATACGAATTAAATTAAATTATTATAGCTAAAGAAAACTGTGAAAATCATTTTACCCACCATAATAACTTTTTATAGATTTGGTTTTTTCTTTCATGAAACTATGTTAATATGATTAAATTATTTGAACATATATACTAAAATTATTAATAATATATCAATAATTATTTAATTTTAAATGGATAGGAAATAAGATTAATGAATAGTTTACTATTAATAATTATTATTCCAAAATGAATAACATTCCTCAATATTTTTTGAATTTATTTAAATATATTTATTCTCAAATATAAAAAATTTTAATTTTCTAAAAAACATCATTTCATAATAAGCATATTAATATATAATTAATATTTACTTTACAATTTTTGTAATCAAATTAATTTTTTGGTGAATAGTGAAATGTTCAATTTTTTAAAATATCATGTTTTATATGATATCACTTGTATATAAGTATAACATAATATATATGAAACCATTGTACTGACTAGTTATATTTTTTATATGTAACATTATACATCATAAATTTTTATTTTTTAATTTAAAACCAATATTTTAAATTTTATAATCTAAATAATTTTTTCTGAATATTAGTTTTAAATATATTATAAATTTACTATTTTAAAAAGTTTTTATTAAATTTTTTATTGAATTATATTGAATGAATTTAAATTTTTTAATAAATGGGTTTAAATTATAAAAAAATTAATTTTGAATCCTAAATTAATAGTTTTTTTATGCTCAAAAAATATATCATAGTGAATAATAAAATTGGATAAGAAAAAATTTAAGAGTAAATGATGTCTGACATATATAAAATTTATGCAAGAATGTGTTTATTTATGTATTGAATAACATTACCTCTTCCCATATACAATATTTATAAAAAATTATCCACTCCCCTTGAGTATAACATACAATTATTGAAATGTCTTTTTAAATATACAAAAATAAATTCCCTATTCAATTATAAATATGGTTCTCCTCACCTCACTTCTCCACATAGCGAAACAAACATATTTTTCCACAATTTATTCTAAACCCTATACTAAAAAGTCATATTTCTCTAAAATAGGTTATGTTATTCTCAAATTATCATCCCTAAAATGCTTAACTCCCTTTTCATAAGGGATAATCAAAAAATGAAGTTTGATTTTCTTTCTTCCCCTTTCTCTATTATATTTCATTATGTGAACCAAAATTCCTAAAATTAAATTAATGAATTATATTTTTTTTAAAAATTTGAATAATTTTCTTAAAAAATTATATTTTAATTACCATAAAATCATAAACAACTTTTCCCTTTTCCATTAAGATATGTGGTAATGGGAATCATGTGTGCGTGTAGACTATGACTTCAATAATTTAATGTCTTCAATTTAATTCACATCCTAACAGGTATATTTTAAAACATGAATATGATATTCAAATATGATATCTATCACTTATTTAATATTATTAATAGATAAAACAAATTATTATACTCCTTTTTTCTAGGGAAAATGAAATCATCATCCATGAATTTGTTTGGACCACCAAGTACAAGGAATGATATGTTCCCTTTCTTCCTTACCACCTTTCTTGGTTATTTCCATTAATGGGTTTGAAGGATAATTTTTTGGTTTAATAAATATTAATAAAAGATTTTTTCGGTAAAGGATATATCATTATTTATCCATTTAAATATGAAGACACCCATTTTTTTCTATAAGGCACTGAAATATGACTGTAATTTATTTAATCTTCAAGGATAAAGAAAACATCATGAACGGAAGACAAAAAATAATAAATCTATATAAATATAAATATATAGTAAAATTAATGATAATTTAATCATTAAAATTTGAAAACAAATGAATATTAATACAATTCATTTTAAACAAATTTGAAACAATAAAGATTTATTACATAAGATATTAATTATGTGTAGAAAATCACTAATTGATAGGTATAGAATTATTTAAAAAGATGACTAAAAATGTTTATATATTGGAATATGGATATAAAATTAGAAATTATGATAGATATATTTTTCAAATTTGATTAATATTTCATTCATTAATGTCAGGATAAAAGGTTTGGGTTTTTATCCCAAATTCCTCTAATTGCTACATGTTTTTCATTACTCACCTATAATGGCATGGACCATCCTAGTCCATCAAATTGAAAATTTATTTTGTATGGGATTCCTTGAACTCTATCAGTATGTCCAGATCAGAAGGGCGGCATGTCGGTGAATGGATGTCATCGTGGTGTCACCCATTAGTGAGACACTGATCGGTTTGTCACCGACTGGTTAATCACCAATTGGGGTCTCCATGATCACTTAGTCCTTGATTAGCGCCACACCCGATTGGTGCCACAGGATATTATTGGGGTTTTTGTTCCCCAGTTTTCCCATAACTCCACTTTTAAGTCATTTAGCTTTTTTAAGGATTCAAGGCCTTTCCCCCATAAATAATGTTAAAAATCCCCTAAAAGTGGGTATCAATATACCTATTTTTACTCTCGTGAAATGATATCCTTTAACACACAAGTATTATGGAAACCTCTTCAATGAGAATAATTAGAAAATAATTAATCCTATCTTGTTTAACCGTCCAACCATGTGGTGAAACCATGATCTACCTTTAAATCCATTAAAAATTCATATCTTGTAACTTTAACACCTCAACATTTATCACACGAGAATTATTTCTTCTTCTTGGCTGGTATCTTTTCCATTCCATGGTGCATTTTGATTCCCCCATTCTAAGGCTAGTGGTGCAGCTATGCAGCAGCCATTCATGAACACTCTTGTATTCCCCAGAGTTCCACCCCAACAAGTCGTGCATCCCATATTATTGAAACGAGGAGAAAAACATTGATCATTGATCATCCAAGTAGTGTTCATTCTTCATCTCTCTTTACAATGTATCATCTGGGGGTGTGTACAATGATGGGACTTTAGTGATTAATGAATGAAAACCTTAACAAAGACAATAAATCGTTTCCAAATAATGATGGGTTGTGTTTGACGAGGAAGTTGTACTCTTTTAGCTTTTCAAATACGTTGTGAATTGTATTGGCTTATGTTCACTAAAAATCGTGGTTGTTGGTGGACCTTTCTTGTGCACTAATGAACCCCTTTTTGGATATTTCTTGTGATTGAATGCATATAACATGGATACTATTTAATCATGTAAACTAGATTGATTTAAATGGGTTCCTAATGAATAATAATCCTTATTTTGTCAACCTGATTGAACACACAGAAAAAAGGATGTTAATGAATGGCATGTTTGAATCTGGATAAACCCTTGCTCTATATTGGTATTATTTGTGGTTGTTTTTCATGATTCATGTATGGTGATGTGGATTGGGATAGGATCCCCTGTTGTGGTTTAGTTGTTGGTTTGTGGATCGGAGCCCTTGTGTGGTCGTATGATGGGGCTTGGTTTGGTTCCAGTAATTCGAGGGATCTCACAGATCCATTTTGTTGTGGTGACTTTACTAGATGATTGGGTGTGAATGCATAATATGATGTTTGGATTTTTTTCCTTCCTTGGAATGTGGCTATGTCTGTTAGTTTCCTGGTTCTGAATAATTATTTAAATGAAACCACTTGAATGCGATAACAAGAATGGGTTCAAAGGGGGATTTGTTTTCCGAGAATGAGTTGTGACTTAGTAATGGATGTTGTGCTTTATATAAATGAATAGTAATGATGTTGTTGGTGAATGGGATGGTTTTGGAACTCCAAGGTTGGGATGACTGTTTTTTACCTATATGTATAATTTTGGTCTTATGATTCTTATTTACACCCCACCCATGTTGATCACTTTGTGCTGAACACCCCCATTTCATTGTGGAGCGTGTTTTTACCAACACTCCTAGGAGTGGTTGGTTATTAGCTTATTTATTCTCTATTTCCTGAGTATCCCAAGACACTTCTAGTAGGTTTTAATGGTATGAGGTCCATTATGGCCCATGATTATTTGAGCAGGGTAGTTGTGGTTGTTTTCCAAGGTGTGTGTGGGCAGGTTGATTCCCAAGTGTCTTCGGGATGATACTCAGGTGTCTTCGGGAATTGCAGTAGTTTTTCTACCCCATTTGTCTTCAGCCGTGGCAAATGTTGTTCTAGCCCAGGTGCCTACCTGTGTGGTTACATGTGGTTGTCTCGGCCCATGAGTTTTCGGTCGGGATGTGTGGTTTTGGTATCCCATGTGCGTTCGTGTGGTGGGAATGGTAGTGGGACTGTGTTGAGAATGTTGAGGGAGGTTTGACATATAGGATGAATACAATAACTAGTGGTAAAGTGGTGTGGGGTACCCAAACATTAATGTATTATTAGTATTATTTTACCTGACATGTGTTATTTGGGGAGTGTGCCTTGGTGGGGATGGGTGGATAGATTCCTTTCTAGGTGATTTGGTTATCTCCTTTTCTAATGGGGTATTAGAATGCATCCCCCCTTATGCATGAGAGATTTTTTCCTTACTTAGTATACATGTATACTCACACTAAGTATATAAAATTGCTTTCAAGTTTCCAGGAGGACATCGAGGACCTTGTCAGACCCTATTATCTTGGACACCGGGACTGTTGAAGTTTCTATTTTTCTTTTCCTTTGTTACTTCCCTTTTGAGTTTTCTTGTTCTTCATAAAACATTATTTGGAACATTTATATGGGAATGGATTAGTTTAGATTTACATTTACATCCATTTTTGGTGTTCTTTGGGATTCACTATCTTATCTCTAAATCCTTCTAAATAAAAAAGGGTAATTCCTTCCATTTTAACAAGTGATCATATACCCATGGTGCTAGTCCCCACTCTGGTGCCTGTTGAAGGCAGGTGTCGGTGGTCATTATCTATCCTTCAACCAAAGGATGGAAGGGTATTGAAACATGATTTCTCTTCCCTTATATTGGTGAAGGAGGGTCGTGACAGAATGTTATCAGAGGAGGGTTGAGAGATAGGATGGATTTTGGACTTAGGCATAGGGAGGATTTCATGGGATGGTAGGGTAATAGTGTTCGGAAATAATGGAACCTGAAAAAACTGTGGGAAGATAGGCTAGGCCTTGGGATTTTAGGGCCCCCTATGATTCGATGCAAGGACTATGGACGTACTGAACACCCAATTATGGCTACAATGATTACATGGTATAGACCCTAGGAAAGGAACATGCCTCATAATGACTTTTGTTCTTGTTTTTCATTGGTACTTCTGGGATTTAAAATAAATAAAATGTTTATGTTATAATTTAAATACAATATTCTACCCTACTCAGTCTTATGTATTCCTTTTTTACCTTGAGGCTATGGAACCCAGACAATTACAACGATTTGTACAGGCGATCGAGGCCCAGGAGCCCGGCTTTGCTGATCTGCTGAGATATGATCGAGAAGAGGAGGACGACCAATTGAAGAAGATACCTTGTGCCTTTTAGCGACAAACCCATGGGAAGTTAGGGGTAGCATCTCAGAAATGGAGACAGAGTGCTAGCTTGTGGAGATGGTGAGATCTTTCAGCTTGATCTAGGATCCGACTTAGTACTAGGTTCCTCAGGCTATAATCCAGATGCGGGGAATGTCACGTCTATGGTGGATGCATTATCTTGGTGATAAAAGGGAGGTTGGGGTTTCAGGGACATACTTTAAGATGGAATTGCAGGACGAATTCGTCTCTTCTATAATGAAGGAATATAATAGGCAGTAACTTATCTCTTATCAGTAGGGGATCATATCAATGATATAGATGGTGATAATGTTCAAGGATATTCTTCTCTTTACTCAGGGCCTCTTTCCGGATGAGGAGTCCCGTGAGAGACACTTTTAGGAGGAACTCTGACCTCTTCTTTATTATGTTGTTACTCCTTTCACCCAATATACCTACTTAGATGTCCAGAAGAAGGATGAAGTGGTGGAGAGGATACACATGCTGGTAGGTGTGCCCCAAGAGGCGATCGAGTTGTGCCGGTCAAAGGGGAAAGCTGTCAATAGCAGGCCTCCAATATTCGGGCCTTCCAGGTTTCATCCAGTGGCGATTAGGCCCCAATACTTCCTGTTTCTATCTACCGGTCATAGCCACTTCATTGAGGTCCCATGACCGAGATGCTTTATCTATGGTAGTCATGGTATTGTTCATAATTAGTGCCCAGACCAAGTGATGTACAATTGGGGATGGCTATTTTCTGTGCCCACCTCAGCAGTAGTAGTTTCCATCCAGGCCCTTTCAACAGCAGTAGTAGGGAGAGTGAGATTATGATCCACCAATAGTAGATATTGCAGGAGGAGGCCTACCTCATGGTTCTACTCAAGGACCTAGACTAGGCTGTGGTCAGGGAGGTGGCTGACAGCCGAGGGAAAGAAGAGCTGAAAAGGTGCAGTTTCACACCACAAAGCCATCAGTTCTTGCTGCTATAGAAGTATTTTTAGGCATGATCATCTTATTTAGTACTCATGAATGTTCCATGTTGTATTTAATATCTTCACACTATTTTTTTTAAACATAGTCATGACAATTATTTGGGTCTAGACAAATAAAGACTTCTTATACCCCTGGTTTTGAGTACACCAGTCGGAGGTCAGACCATTTTGTCTCATGTTTTATGGTGATGTAGACTGGTGTTGGGACCACAACACTTTAGTGGGGACCTTCTTTTTCTATAGATGCGTCCATATGATGTCATTTATAGGCATCAACTGGTTGTTCCCGGTTTGGGTCATTATCAACTGCTTTCGAAGAAGGATTGTGTTACCATATACGGGCGGCAAGCATGTCTCATTCACCTGTGAATGGGGTTTCTAGGAGAGCATCCGGAGAATGAAGCACATTCATTCCTTATTATACAAGTTTTCCATGGATTCAACAGACTCAGAGATGGTAGAAGTTTCATGAATTGTCAGGGATTTCATGGACATTTTCCATAAATAAGTGGGGAATCTACCCCCTCGACATGATTTTGAGTTCATTATAGACTTTAAACTCGGTGTTTGTCCAATTTTAAAGGCACCCTATCATCTGAAGCCTTCTATGTAAAGATTCATATTGACAATCTGATGAAGAACAGTTTTGTATGACCAAGTGCATCACCATTGGGTGCTCCAGTCTTGTTCATGAAGAAGGCAGATGGTGGTCTCATGCTGGCCATAGACTACTAGAGACTGAATCATGTATTGTCCAAGAACCGTTAACCTCTCTTATGTATAGAAGACACTTTTGATCAGTTGAAGGGAGTATGATGGATCTTCATGGTCGAAATATGGCCAGGATATCACCGGTTGAGGGTGATATATGGAGACATCTTTAAGACTAACATCAGGTGCATATATTGGCACATAGATTTCATGGTCATGTTGTTCGGTATTATAAATACACCATTTGTGTTCATGGGTCCCATGAATTCCATCTTCTAGGAATATCTGGACCAGTTCGTAGTCGTTTTTATTGGAGACATAAGGATCAACTCATGATCATAGGAGGATTACATCAGGCATCTGAGTATGGTTTTAGGGGTCCTCTAACTGCACCAGCTCTACATGAAGTTGTAAAAGAGAAAATTGTATACATTAGAGGTTAACTTACATGGACATGAGGTGTACGAGAAGTTTATAGCAGTTGATCCATCAAAGGATGAAGTGATTGGTTATTGGGAACCACCCAAGAATGTGACAGAGGTTCGTAGTTTCCTAGTTTTGGTAGGAAATTATCATATATTCGTGCCTGACATTTCTCGAATTAAATATCACTTGATAACATTGAATATAAAAGAATAGTCTTTTATGTGGAGTGAGAAGTGTTAGTTAGCCTTTGGTTATCTAATGGTGATTTTTGTTAGTTCCCCAATGAATAGGTTTCTAGAAGAAGGGGTGATTATTGGGGTTATCTATGACACTTCAGGCAAAGTCTTGGAGTGTGTGATGATGTAATAGTATGGGTGATCTCATATGGGTCTAGGCAGTTACATCCCAATGGGAATAACTGTGCCACCCTTGGCATGGGTCTCACATTTGTTGTGTTTGCAATAATGTTGTGGTGGTTGTACCACATCGGGGAGCACTTTGTGGTCTTCACAGATCACAAGATCTTGAGGTATTTCATTTCCCAGTGGGACCTGAACGTGTGGTAGCAGAGGTGGATGTTGTTTCTTCAAAAAATTTACATTGAAATTTCATACACCTCGGGAAAGGGGAACGTGGTGGCTAATTCCATGAGCATGAAGTCATAGAATGATGTGGTTCTAGAATTGGCAGATTCTTGGAAGGCGATAAAGGAGTTAGTTGTCATACATATGGATGCAAGGGCGGAGGAAGGAAGAGGATGACTATTCTAGATGACAGTGCAATCCTCTCTATTGTAGCTGGTGGAAGAGTCTCAGTGGGGGGACATATAGGCTGAAGTGATGCATGATCATGTTAACTAGGGCAATGCACCAGAAGGATGGTTGAAAGAAGTCCAGAAACGAATGATGTTTCACAGAAATCTATTCGTCTCGGTGGAAATATGGGAGATAGTTCTTGGTGACCTCTAAAATCACCCCTGGTGGTACACCCAGGATTTTCTATGATATACTAGGGCTTAAGGGGTCAATTTTGGTGGCTTGTGGTAAGGCGGGTAGTGGCAGAGTTTGTGGGAAAGTGCCTTATGTGTCAGTAGGTAAAGGCTAAACAGTTCATCCCAGGAGGTATGTTACAACCTTTTTATTTCCTCTAGTGGGTGGGGGATGAAATCTCAATATATTTCGTCATAATACTACCCAAGGATCAAGGTGGATCTGATTCTATCTGGGTAGCAGTAAACCGGCTGATGAAATCAGCTCACTTCCTGGAAATCATGGAGTTAAGTGCAGTAGGAGCCTTTCCATAGAGGTACCTGGACAATGTGGTGAGGTTACCTAGAATTCTGATGGCCATAGTTTCCAATCGGGATACATAGTTTTCCTCACATTTCTAGAGGAGATTGTAACACGCTTTTGTCACCCACCTACACCATAGCACATCTTCCACCCCCAGATATATTGGAAGAGAGAGCGCACCATCAAGATATTTGGAGATATGCTACAAACATATTTTTTTACTTTAGGGGACCTTGGGTACAACACTTGAATCTGGTAGAGGTTCCCTACAATAATAGCTATCACTATACCATTGGAATGGCTTCGTTCGATGCTTTGTATGGGAGGTCATGTTGCTTACCTGTGTGCTAGGTAGTGGTCAGGAAAGAGGGTGGTCATGGACCCAAGGAAGTGCAGTGCACGATGGAGACAGATCATCTTATATGAGAGTGGATGAAGGCATCGTAGGACTTGCATAAGTGCTAGATTGATCGTAGTAGTATACCCTTACAGTTTGATTTTAGGGACCATGTTTTCTTAATGGTCTCCCCTCGGTGTGGGAAACGAAGAATCAATTGATGGATTATGATTTATCTCATGTTCATTGGACCATTAGTGGTTTTGCGAGGGGTTGTCAAAGTGTCTTATCATCTTGCATTACCCCCTCCATTACTGAGGGTGCACAACATCTTCCATGTGTCTGATATCTGTTGATACCAACATGATGATTCACACGTCCTCGATGGGGGAAAGCTGAATATCGAGGATGACAGGACTTTCAATGAGTGACCAGTGAGGATCAAGGATCGTGAGAAGAAGATGCTCTATGGATAAACCATTCCATTGGATTTTATGTTGTGGTGGCATATTTTCCTTAAAGAGAGAACCTAGGAATTGGATGCACAAATTTATGCCCGGTACCCAAAGCTATTTTTAGGTTTGTTCTGTTTTGTTTTGTAATGGTGTGTGATGTATTGGTTGACCTTGTTAACTATGAAATGAGTTGTTTTCCTTGTCATTTGAATGTCTATGAAGTGTCCTGACTATGGAAAAGGGGTGGACCTAATCCCTAATAAAAAAACATTAAAGTTGATGTTGTTGAAACTATTCGGGCGAGTCAGTGCTACCAAAAGTGGATAGTATCATGACATGGGGGAAGGGACTCCCTAATCCATATTACTATACAGTGTGAACTTTATATGTTGTTTCATCACTTGAGGGAGAGGTGTTCAAAGATGTCTAGGGTGGTTTAGTAGGGAGATGTGTCTTATGAGGGGGTTGTTTGGACCCCTCTCTGTCAAACCAGGTTTATTTTTAATTCTCATGGACCTGAATAGTTTCAATGGTATCTAATGTAATGGCAGTGGACCCTCCTTGTACATTACTTTTCAAATTTATGTTGTTTGGGATGTCGTGGACCCCATCAGTATGTCCAGATCCCAAGGGTGGCATGCCGGTGGCAGGATGTCACCGTGGTGTCACCCATCAGCGTGTCACCAATCGATGCCATGGGGGCTTGTTGGGGTTTTCATTCCCATGTTTTCTTGAAACATCACATTAATGTCTTTTAACATTTTAATGTGGTTCAAGGATTTTTTTTCCCTATAAATATTTTTTAAATTACCTGGAAGTGAGGAGTCCCTAAATGAAGCCATTTTCCATCTCTTTAAATGAAATCCTTTAATGAAGTGATGTTATGGGATCCTCTCTGATGAGAAAATTTAAATAAAATTTAATTTCCTCATGTGTAACCATCCAAACATGAGTTTAAACACCAATCTACCTTTAAATCAGTACCAAATTTATACCCCGTAACTGCAGGAACTCGCCTATTATTGCACAAGAATTATTTATCCTTCTTGGATGGTCTCATTTTCATTCCTTTTTGCATTTGGTGTCCCCCATCCCAAGGCTAGTTGTGTGACTATGATGGAGCCTTTCATTCTCACATGTGATGTCCCTGATGTTTCTCCCCTGCAAGTTGAACATCCCCAGTTATAGACATGTGTAGAAAAAAATAGACCATTGATCATCTAAGTAGGGTTCTCCCTTCGTCTCTCATAACTATATATCATACGGGGTGGGTACGATGATGTTCCTTCGAGTTTGGATGAAACCAAACCATAAAAAATATGATAAATGGATTATAAAGAATGATGGGGTGAGTTTGATGATGATGTTATACTCTTTTACCTTTTATTATACGTTGTGAATTTTATGGGCTTTTGTACACTAAATATCGTGGTTGTTGTTGGTCCTTTCTAGTACAATAATGTATCTATGTTTTTCTAGATATTTCTTTTATTGAATGGATGTTACATGGAAACTGGTTAATCACATAAAATTAGTTTACTTAAATTGGTCCCCAGTGAACAATAATCCCTGGGTGGTCACACAAATTAACCAAATGTAAATAAGGAACTTAATAAATGATGTGTTTGAATCAGGACACTCCCTTTCTCTATTTCTGTAAAATGTGGGTTTGTTCTGCTTGTTTGATGTGGGGTGACTTGGATAGGGATGTGATAACCTTTTATGGTGTATTTGTTGGTTTTTGGATCGGAGTCCATGTTGTGTCATATGTTGGGGCTCGGTTTGGTTTAAGTACATTGTGGGATCTCACAGATCCCTTTTGTAGTTGTGGCCTTACAAGAGAACCAGGCGTGGATTCCTAATTTTTTTCTTGGTTGTTTTTACTTCCATCGCATGTGGCTATGCCTATTCGTTTCTTGGTCGTGAAGAATTATTTAAATGAATCCACTTGAATGTGATAATATGAATGGTTTCAAAAGGGGATTTGTTTTGCAAGAATGAGTTGTGACTTGGTTTGGGTTGTTGTGTTTTTTATGATTGAATAACAGCGAGGGTGTTTTTGAATGGGATGGTTTTGGAACCCCTAGGTTGGGATGAGTCTTTTTATCTATATGAATAATTTAGTTCGTGTGTTTCTTATTCTCACCCCACCCAAGTTGAGTGCATTATGCCGAACACCCCCATTTAATTGGAGGGTGTTTTTACCAACACTCTTATGAGTGGATGGTTATTATCTCCGTTTCTACTCCCTTTTTGGATTAACTCAATACTCTTCAGGTAGGTTGTGACAAAATGAGGACCATTATAGCCCATGATTCTTTAGGTATGGTATTTTTGTTGGTTTTCCCAGGTGTGTGTGGGAAGGTTGTTTCCCAAGTGTCTTCTGGAAGAGGCCCAGGTATCTTCGGGTGTGGCAGTAGTTGTTCTATCCCATGTTTCTTTGGGCGTGGTGGTATTTTTTTTAGGAACAGGGGTCTGTAGGTGTGGTTACATGTTGTTGTTGAGGAATAGGTGTTTGCTGGTGGGATGTGTGGTTTTGGTAGCCCGGGTGTGTGCAAGCAGGGGGGATAGTAGTAGGGAGGATGGGTGGATAGTTTCCTCACTAGGATCTTTGATTATCACCTTTTATCATAGTGTATTAGAATGCCTCCACACTTGTGCATGAGAACTTTTCTTTTTCCCTAATGAGTATACAAGTATACTCACCCTACGTATATAAAACTACTTTCAGGATTCTAGGTGGACTTCGAGGACTGTGCCTAACCCTATTAGCTCTGATGTCGGGACTGTTGGCATTGTGTTTTTTCTTTTCCTTTGGTACTTTTCTATTGAGTTCTCTTGTACTTTATTGCACTTTATTTGGAAGATGCATATGGGAATGGATAGTTTTGTATATAATTTTCCTTTTGGTTTTGATGTTTTTTGGATTCAATATCTTATCTCCAAATCCTACTAAATAAAAAGTGTAATTCCTTATATTTTTTGTGTGATCCTATACCCTTTGTGCTAGTCGACACTTCAGGGCCTATTCAAGGCAGGTCTCGTAGATCATTATCTCTCCTTTAACATGAGGAAGGAAGGATCTGGAAATGTGATATCCATTCCCTCATCTTAGTGAAGGTGGGTTGTCACATAGACTACATCCATTTACATGGTATATATAAAATACTTTTGATATATTATATTGTTTATTGAATTTTAAAAATTTAAATTTTTTTCACTTTTTATATATTTCTTTCTTAAGGGTTTGATGTAAATGTTACACAAGTTTTAAGGTATTACAAAGTAGAAACTTCTACTAAGTTTCCATTAATAAAAAAAACTCTTAAAAGTATCTTGTATAGTTCCATGTTTTAGGTAGAATGTCCTTCCTTGATCCCATCCCTGACCCTAATCATATTTAATTCATGTGTAAAACATTTCAAAAACATGGGATGAGCATAAAAAGCTCAGTAAGGGATATAAAAATACAGAAAGGAAACATGAGTACATGTCTACATAAGAATTAATGAAATCATAATTTACTCATAAAACCTAAGCACATTAACATTCCTCATCAAATCATGAATAAAACATAGAAATCATAAGGCATAACGGTAACTAGATGCATTCATAACATTCTTACGTTGGGAGTAACCATCTTGGTTACGTTTGGAATACCCATCATAGTATATTCCCTAAATCTCTTCAGACAAACCATAACGTTTAACCCGATCGCGTTACCCAATGCATTGGTGAGCTATAACGGTCTCAACTACCCTTAGTTTATCAAGGAACTACCCGTCTTCATAATAATGACCAAGAACCATAACATAATCGTATCACATAAAACATGCATCAAGGAAACATAAAATATTCACTTTTCAATCACAAGATATAAATACAACACATTGATATAAAAACATTATGAAAACCATTTTCAATACCAAAATAAAATAAAAGTAAAACATTGAATTTATTTTTCATTTAAAAAAAGGTATGGCTTGTATAAGAAGTCGAAACTCAAATAATGGTCACAGCGGCGGAGAAGTCGTTGTCACCACATACGTACGACAAAAACATTCAGTTTTGTCATTTAGTAAAACACTTCGTATAAACAAGATTCCTTTTGGATAAACATAAAAGTCAAAGGGGATTATACACCATATAAAATAAGGATGTGTATAAAACAAAATATGCCTCAATGAAAAGAGATTGAGACAAAGTCCCATACAAAGACGGTATCCTTGGATTAAGGATAAATCAATTACATAATTATGTGTGAAAAATGAATACACCATATATAAGTGGATATTAAGTGTAAAAAAATTAGTGGTTATTCACACATATTCATAGAACGACATATTCAAGGCATACATGTTTATCCCAAATAATCAAAATTGGGTTATGAAGTTCACTTGCAAAAATTCGACAGCCTAACGGCATCACTTCAATATTCAGAAAATGAGTCGATGAGAGATAAAAAAAGTATCTCATCACTGGGACATAAAATTTACATCAATAAGGATATATAAGAACATATCCCAACATAATAGTATTTTAATTAAAAGACATAACAAAAGAATTCTTTTAAAAAGAGGAGGGGGAAAGGTTCCCTTACCGACTTGTGTATCTTTCGAAATGTACACCCCATGGAAGAAGGGTCATTCAATGAAGACATAAATACCCATAAACAAAATTATATTACACAAAGAGTATGATAATGTGAAATACATACACCACTCAATGGAAATGGTGTAAAACATAGCATAAATGTCATGGGAATAAAAGTGAGATGAAAAATCCCTTATGAAAACTCAGCAGCATAACAGCGCCACTTAAAACATCCAAAAATGGTTTGATGAGATCAAATAGGGTCTCTCATCATATGAACATAAAAATTATAGTAATAGGAATATAAAATAATATCCCCAAACATAAGAAAGATGATCTTAAAGAAAATGACATAAAAGAGAGTGCTTAGAAAGAAAGAGATAGGTAGGATCCCTTACAAAAATTCGGCAGCCTAACGGCACCACTCAAAACTTCCAAAATGGATTGATGAGAGAAAATAGGTTCTATAATCATATGAACATAAAAATTACAGATGGAGTAATATAAAATAACATCCCATTCATATGAAATATGAGTTTAAAAGGAATGACATAAAAGAGTGTACTTAAAAAGAAAGAGAGGGGTAGGATCCCTTACATAGTGTCCGACATGACTCGATCGTTCTTTTATCTACTGAATAATAAAATTTGGTAAATTTATAATTTATTAAGGACCTCCTTTAAATATTATTATTCAGTTAATATCACATATTATAAGGTTATAATAATTGGTTAATAAAGTGATTTCATATCAGACATTTTTGTTGATGTTCAGTACATGAGTAAAATTTTAACTTGTTGGAAAAGAATTTTCCATGTAGTTATAGGTACATCATATCCAGAATTGTATTGATATTTTAAATATCATATATATCCAGTATATATAAATTTTATACTATTCCATATCATTTGGAGATAAAAAATTAAAATCACCGTTCATGGAGACGGTAGGCCGTACATACGTATGAATGCTACTTTCATTCATTGTCATTTTAGTGGAATTAAAACAAAATTAGATATATATATTATAATTCCATAATTATATCCATAATTTAGATGTAATATATTACATATATATTTATTATATATATGTACTTATAATAGTACATAACAATTGGAGATAAGAAATGAAATGTACTGTTCACGGAGACGGTAAGTCGTACGTACGCATGAAAGCTACTTTCATTTCTTTTTTTATTAAATGGAATGAAATAATAATGATATTAAAGTATATTATAATTCCATTAGGATATCATATGTAATACCATAAATTACATCTTTTATACATCCCACATATGGCATTAATGAATCTAATCACTTTGAGGGGCCGGTAGTCCGCACTTCCTAAAATGAAGATATCACGTTTACCCATAATGGAAACCATAAAGGTATGGAATAAATGAAAAATACAGAAGATTAAAGAAATAATAAACATATTATATATCATATATAACTATAGTGAAATTTTAATGGCCACCTTTGAAGGTGTTAAAAGAATATTGAACAATCATCGTTTCGTGAGGCAGTAATTCACCATCCACAGAAATAGTATGTTCTATAACCATTAGACGGAGGTGTGTAAAAGTGTAGCTCTAATTATTATTATAACAACATCCTAGTATATTTAAGATACTTTTTTTCTTACAAAAAAAAGTAATAAAATGATTTTATGGGGTTGGAGAAGAAAAATAATACAAAAGAACACAGGGTAAGACATCACCTTTAAATCAGGTAACTCTTTTTGATTTGAGATCAATGGATTCCTTGGAAGGGATTATGCCCAATGGTGAGGCTTCAATGATGAAGATAGGTATGTGGAGAGATTAAATGGGCAGGAGTTGTCCTAGCAAAAGTCACGAGAGGTGTGTCTAAGGTGGTATTGGTGGGGGTATTTTATAAGAGGAGAGGAGGGCACTCTTGGAAAGTTATTAAATATTACATAATTTTATAATGATTCTCGGATTTTAAAGGTACCAAAAGGATATATTTAGGGGATAAGGTGATAAGGTTTTATAATCCACCCATCCAATTGGTTTGTGACAAGTGTAGGTCTTAGATTTTACATTAGATTTTCATTTTATTTAAAGCGTTAAATAATGAGGTAATTGATGCATCATCATGGTGTCATAAATAATTTAATTTATTTAGTGTCTAAAAATTATAAAAATATATCATGATGTAGGAAATATTTTTATCTTTCTAATTAATATTTACAGTCAAAAATATGACCGTAATAACCCCATTTAATAATTGTTTTATTAAAACAATACATGTTTGTGACATTTTAATTTTAACTTTAAATAAAAAGTAATTAATGTCATTTTCCTACAAAAGTGGATCCATGGGGTCCACAAGTTGACCCATGGATTTTCGTGGTGATCCATGACTAATCCAATAAGGGTATGACATGTTTCATTGTCATTTCATATTATTAAAACATTATTTTTACCTTAAACCACACTTATTACCTTTAATCGCGATTAAAACATAAAAGTTACTATTCACCAAAAAATTACTTAAATATCATTGAACCAAATTTTAAATTATAATGACAACCATGAATTTCGGATTTTTAAAAATAAAATCACAGAAATGGTAATGTTTCATTTAAACAAAAAATCAGTTTTTTTAACTACAACTTAGTGGTTTCACTATTCATCAAAAATTGAAGTTTTTCAGAAAAATAACAAAAATTCACCCTAAGCTATATTTGATATTCCGAATTCAAATTTTTTTTATATTTTACAAAATTCAAAACATATAATTTGCATTAATTAATTTAATAATTAATTCCCACTGTCAAAAGAAATAGCGTGTTTTTAGGAAACAATATCTAATAAAAGATTGACACATTTTTAAGTCCAATTTCAAAGTGTAATTAATTTCAATGACCACTATTTGATTAAATGGTAATAATATATTTTAATTTGAATTTAAAACCAATTAAAAAGATAATCTAATCATATAATTAAATTAGATTAAAAAGAGGTTATGAATTAAAATACAGCATTTTTCACTATTCATTAAAAAATAAACATTATTGGAAAAATACCAAAACATTACACAAAGTAAATTTTTATGTCAAAATTCTAAAGAATAATTTTATAACACATAATATTTTCAAAAAGTGTATTTAAAATAGGTTCTCCATTAAAAGGTGGTTGATCGACCTTTTAATGAATATTAGATTTTGTACACTTAAAATGGAATCATTCATATTTTAAGCCTCTAAAATTTATTGGATAAAAGTAAAAATATTTGACAAACATATATAATAATTTTGTAGTTAGTTTCATTCATTCCCTCCATTATAACGGCTAGGCATTAACTACCATTTAAAATAATATTATATTATTATTAGAGTGCAATGTACGATTCCCAAGAAACTCGTTGTTGCGTATTGGGTACGTCATCAAGCATAGCCTCCCCTTTAAAGTAATATTAATATTTTATTCACAAATATGGATAAATATGAAAATGTCATATTATTTATTTACATGTGGTGTTACATCCTTCCCCCCTTTTGAGAATTGCGTCCTCACAATTTTAAAATAGGGCTTGGAAACTTCATTGAAAATCCCACATCGGAACAAGAGTCAGTAAAACTATCAATTTAAAATAAAGAAAGAGAAGTACAAATGTCACCTATGTTAACCCATAATAAAATTCCATGTAAAAAATAATGGACATGGAATAAAAAGAAAAGGGTCATCTTCTGAGGGAGATTGATAGAAAACATGTTTAGGAGAAAGATAACCCCAAGAAAATCACAAACTTTTTGTGGGTTAAACGGTATTCGATTCCCCAGTAAGAAAAGTTAATATAAAACATTTTTGTTTTAAGTTACTTTTCATTGAGGAATTTATTTTTGATCTTAAGGAAACATACTTACTTGTCATGTTGAATTTTATCTTTTACTATATTTCATACACAAACTCATACTTTCCCCAAATGATGAGTATTTATGAAGACTTGTTTACATTAAGAGAGCTATAATCAACTTCTAGAAAATCACCTAATACACAAAAGAGAACTATATAATTCCCATGTATTTAGACTTTAACCAAAACCAAAACCATAATGGTTAGTACAAGATCAGATAATACACAAAAGGATAATCCTTTATAAAAATAAAATATATTCTTAATCTCCAAAATTTGTCCAACAAAACCCAAAGATCAACGAAGACCATTCAATAAACAATTTTTCTATAAAATTATTCAATGTAAAACAAACATAGATTGAAACCCAAATATTTGAAGGATTTATACACATATTCTTTAAAGGTAAAAACTTACACTTATCTCCCTATAACACCAGTTCCTCTTAAAGTCTTACATTGAAAAGTAATTAACCTAATCGCATATCCTCCATGATAGGTTAATAATTTCAATAGATAACGTAATTTCAACTTACTCATAATTCATAAAATAATCTATCTAAAAAGAAAAAAGTCATACTAACCATGGACTTCACGTAGTCCAGTGGTAGGCGATAAATACCGGTCGCACTTTGATTGTGGGTTTGATTCCTGCAGCTTTGTCCAACGCGACAGGTTGTCACACGGTCTGCGTATTGTTCTTTTTATAAAACTCCAAAAATAACCCTAACATGTTTTAACCTCATGTTTATCTCAAGTCGTTCATATTCCATCATAACATATAGTAACCCATAATTACTTCATAAGAAAACATCATATAAACCCTAATGGTTACCTTTATAATTATTACCTGAACTTCCACATCGATTAATCATCTCATACATGATGCATTACAGAACATACCAATGTTTAAGAGGTTTATCAGGACTCCTTGAAAGTTGGTTGAGAAAAACCACGAGTTTCCTCATTGAATCCCGCATTTCATCTAGTCTCTTAATTAGAGAACCACCACAGTTTCCTTCAAACCCATTTTCACTTTGGTGCCAGCTATATCCATCCATTTACTATGACTAGAAATATCAGTGTGAGTATATCAACAAAATAATCATGTACTCATGAGGAAGATAAACACTAAGATATACTTACTCATTCACTTTATCTAAAAACTATGAATCTTTATGAAATCCTAGCCATTATGGTAATGTCACTTATACTTAGAGAATACCCTAACCTCTAAAGTTATCTAAACCGACCACTGATACCAACTATAAGGCCCCATACTTAAACCTTACTTAATATTGAATTAAATGAATATTTCACATTGAGGATATTTTCAGGTTTAGAGATTTAGATAATTAGGACATAACTATTACATCTCACAAGATTACAAAGTAGACACTTATACTAAGTTTCCATAAATAAAAAAACACTTAATAGAAATATGTCTAGTTCCATGTTTTAGATACCATGTTTTCCTTGATCTCATACATGACCCTATTTATCTTTATGTCATGTGTAGAACATTTCAAAAACATTGTATGAGCATAAAAATCTCAGTAAGGGATATAAAAATATGGAAAGGAAACATGATTACATGTATACATAAGAATCAATGAAATCATACTTTATTCATAAAACATAATCACATTAACATACCTCATCAAATCATGAATAAAACATAGAAATCATAAGTCATAAGGGTAACTTGAGACATTCATAACATTCTTACGTAGGAGGTAACCCTCTTGGTTACGTTTGGAATACCCATCACGGTATATTCCCTAAATCTTTTCAGAGAAACCTTAACGTTTAACCCCTTCACGTTACCCAATGCATTAGAGAGCTATAACGGGCTCACCCACCCTTATTTTATCACGGAACAACCTGTCTTTATAATAATTCCCATTAACCATAACATAATTGTATCACAAAAAACATGCATAAAGGAAACATAACATTTCAACTTTTCAATCACATGATATATATACAACACATTGATATACAAACATTATGGAAAGAATTTTCAATAACAAAATAATATAAAAGTAAAACATGGTATTTATTTTTCATTTAAAAAAAGTTATGTCTTGTAGTGGAAGCCGAAACTCAAATAATGGTCACTGCGGCATAGAAGTCGTAGTCGCCTCATACGTACGACAAAAACTTTCCCTTTTGTCATTTAGTAAAATGATTCGTATAAACAAGATTACTTTTGGATAAACATAAAACTCAAAGGGGTTTATTCACCTTATAAAATATGTTTGTGTATAGAACAAAATATGCCTCAATGAGAGGAGACTGAGACGAAGTCCCCTACAAAGACGGTATCCTTGGATTAAGGATAAATGAATTAAATAATTATGTGTGACAAACGAATACACAAAATATAAGTGGATATTATGTGTAAAAAAATAAGAGTTTATTCACACATATACATAGAACGACATATTCATGGCATACAAGTTTATCCCAAAGAATCAAAAATGGGGTTAAGAAGTTACCTTGCAAAAATTCGACAGCCTAACGACGTCACCTCAAAATTTAGAAAATGAGTCGATGAGATATAAAAAGGTTATCTCATCACTTGTACATAAAATTCACATTAATAAGGATATAGAATAACATATCCCAACATAATATTATGTGAATTAAAAGACATAAGAAAAGAAGTCTTTTAAAAAGATAATGGTGAAAGGTACCCTTACCGACTTGGGTAACTTTCGAAACGTACACCCCATGGAAGAAGGGTCATACAATGAAGATGTAAATACCCCTTAAAAAAATTATATTAAACAACGAGTAGAATAATGGGCAGTACATACACCACTCAAAGGAAATGGTGTCAAATGTAGCATAAATGTCATAGGAATAAAAGTGAGATAAAAAATTCCTTATGAAAACTCGGCAGCCTGACGGCGCCACTTAAAACATCCAAAAATGGTTTGATGAGATCAAATAGGGTCTCTCATCATATGAATATAAAAAGTAGAGTAAGAGGAATATAAAATAACATCCCCAAACATATGAAACATGAGCTTAAAGGAAACGACATAAATTATAGTGCTTAAAAAGAAAGAGAGCGGTAGTATCCCTTACAAAAATTCAGCAGCGTAACGGCGCCACTCAAAACGTCCAAAATGGATTTATGAGATAAAATAGGGTCTCTCATCATATGAACATAAAATCTACAGTATGATTAATATAAAATAACATCCCAATCATAAGAAATATGTTCTTAAATGGAATGACATAAAAGAGTGTACTTAAAAAGAATGAGAGGGGTAGGATCCCTTACCTCGTGTCCGACATGACTCAATCGTTATTTAATCTCTTGAATAATAAAATTTGGTCAATTTATAATTTCATAAGGAACTCCTTTAAATATTATTATTCAGTTCATATCACATATTATATGGTCATAATAATTGGTTTATAAATTTATTTCATATCAGATGTTTTTGTCGATGTTCGGTACATGAGTAAAAATTGAACATGTTGGAAATGAATTTTCCTTGTATTTATAGGTACATCATATCCAGAATAGTATTGATATTTTAAATATCATATATATCCATTATATATTAATTTTATACTATTCCATAAAATTTTGGGATAATAAATTAAAAGCACCGTTCATGGGGATGGTAGGCCGTACGTACGCATGAACGCTAAATTCATTTTTTTCATATTAATGGAATTAAAACAAAATTGAGAGATATATATATTATAATTACCCAATTCTATCCATAATTTAGATTTAATATATTATATATATAACCATTATATATATGAACTTATAATAGTACATAACATTTGGAGATAAGAAATGAAATGTACCGTTCATGGAGACGGTAAGCCGTATGTACGCATGAACGCTACATTCATTTTTTTTCTATTCAATGGAATGAAATAATAATGATATAAAAGTATATTATAATTCCAGTAGTATATCATATTTAATACCATTAATTACATCCTCTATACGTCCTACATATGGCATTAACGAATCAAATCACTTTGAGGGGCAGTAGTCCGCACTTTCTAAAATGAAGATATAGCGTTTACCCATAATGGAAACCATAAAGGTTTTCCATAAATGAAAAATAAATAATCTTATTGAAAACATAAACATATTATATATCATATATAAATATAGTGACATCTTGATGGCCACATTTGAATGTGTTAAAAGAATATTGAACAATCATCATTTCATGAGGCTGTAATTCGCCATCCATAGAAATAGTATGTTCTTTAGCCATCAGACCGAGGTGTGTGAAAGTGTAGCTCGAATACTTCTTATAAAAACATCCTATTATATTTAAGATACTGGTTTTTTACAAAAAAAAGTAATAAAAAGAGTTTAGAGGGTTGGAGAAGCAAAATAAAACAAAAGAACACAAGAAAAGACATTACCTTTAAATCAGGTAACTCTTTTTTATTTGAGCTCAAAGGCTTCCTTGGAAATGATTCTTCCCAAAGGTGAGGCTTCAATGATGAATAAAGGGATTTTTATATATTAAATAGGAAGGAGTTGGCTGATCCAATGTCTGGATAGGTGTGTGTTAGGTGGTAGAGGTGGGGGCCTTTTATAAGAGGAGAGGAGGGGCACTCTTGGAAAGTTATAAAATATTACATTATTATATAATGATTTTCGGATTTTAAAGGTCCCAAAAGGATATATTTCGAGGATAAGGTGATAAGGTTTTGATATCCACCCATACAATAGGTTTGTGATAAGTGTAGGTCTTAGATTTTACATTAGCTTTTCTTTTTATTTAAATCGTTAAATAACGAGGTAACCGATGCATCATCATGGTGTCATAAATAATTTAATTTATTTAGTGTCTAAAAATTATAAAAAAATCATGATGTAGGAAATATTTTTATCTTTCTAATTAATATTTATAGTAAAAAATATGACATTTATATCTCCATGTAAATTTTTTTTATTAAAACAACACATGTTTGTGACATTTTAATTTTAACTTCAAATAAAAAATAATTAATGTCATTTTCCAACCAAAGTGGCTCCATGGGGTCCCCAAGTTGACCCATGGATTTTCATGGTCTCCCACGACTCATACAATAAGGGTAGGACCTGTGTCATGGTCATTTAATATTATTAAAACATTATTATTACCTTAAACTACACTAATTACCTCTAATCACGATTAAAACACAAAAGTTACTATTCACCAAAAAATTATTTTAATCTCATTGAACCAAATTTTACTTTCTAATGACAACCATGTATGTCGTATTTTTGGAAGTCAAATCACAGAAGTGGTAATGTTTTATTTAAACAAAAAATCTGTTTTTTTAACTACCACTTAGTGGTTTCACTATTCATCAAAATTGATGTTTTTCAAAAAAATACCAAAAATTCACCCTAAGCTATATTTGATATTCCAAATTCAAAAATGATGTCTATTTTAAAAAATTAAAAATATATAAGTTGCACTAATTAATTTAATAATTAATTCCCGCTGTCAAAACAAAGAGCGCGTTTTTAAGAAACAATATATATTAAAATATTTACACAAGTTTAAGTCCAATTTCAAAGTTCATTTAATTACAATGACCACTATTGGATTAAATGGTAAAATTATATTATTATTTGACTTTAAAACCAATGAAAACATAATATAATCATATAAATAAATTAGATTAAAAAGAGGTTTGGAATTAAAATTCAACATTTTTCACTATTCATTAAAAAATGAACTTTATCTGGAAAATACAAAAATTTTACACAAAGTAAATTTTGATGTCCCGATTCTAAAGAAGAATTTTATAACACATTATATTTTCAAAAAGTGGATTTAAAAGTGGTTTTCCATTAAAAGGTGATTAATCGACCTTTTAAATAATATTATTTTTTACGCTTAAAATTGTATTCATTCACATTTTAAGACTCTAAATTTTATTGTATAAAAGTAAAAATATTTGACAAACATATATAATCATTTTTTATTTAGTTCCGTTTATTCCTGATATTACAATGGCTAGGAGTTAACTACCATTTAAAATAATATTATTTTATTATTATAGTGCAACGTTAGATTTCCAAGAAACTCATTGTTGAGTATTGGGTACGCCATCGAGCATATCATCCCATTTAAAGTAATATTAATATTTTATTCACAAAAATGTCTGAATATGAAAATTTCATATTCTTTATTTACGGTATCACATTAGGAATATTATTACCTAGGAATTAATTATGCATAATTTTTATTAATTTTTTGTGTGTTTAAACTACATCAATCCCTCTTTAAATTTTTCCTACATGACGAACTATGTTTCTCATATGGTTTTTTGGTTACTCAAACATCATTAATTGATCTATAAGTATTATTCTTGGGAATAGTTATTTTATTATTTTCATTTTCATCCATTTTCAAACTAATATGATATTCCACCATGTATATATCACTCAAAAAATTATAATTGAAAAGAATATATATCCTTGAATTATATCATTTTTCATAAAATTATATAATGTTATGAATTATTTTCCTAATCCATAAGTTATGATTTCAATTCCATATCTACATTTATCAATAATAAAAATGTTCTCCTACCATATTTTACAACCCAATTACATATTAAAAACGCGACTTCAAATATTACATATTACAATTTTTATGATAAAATTTAATTACTCTTTTTATTATGTGAGTTTTTTGTTAATATAAAATCAAAATATCAAAAGGTTAATACCGTTCATGATTAAACGGGTTGAATTCCATAAAAAAATTACTTGGAAACCATTATTTATATTTCGAGGCTACATTTTAATAGCTTGTTTTGAAAGTAAATATTTCCAATAATATTAACATCTCAACAATAGAAATTTATTATGAAATTGATGGACAATGTTATCTTCTAGTGAATGTTAAAATTTTAATTACTAGTTTTTTACATTTTTTAATTAAAATATAATATTATATCAAAAATTGAGTTATTTTTTATGAATCACCCTCCGCAATGAATTATGAAGTAATTCATTTTCTAGATTGATTGTTTTTTATAAATAAAAATAATTCTTGAATTTGTTTTATTTGAAAATATTTTGGAACGTTATAAAGCCCCTTTTTCATGAGTTTTATATATAATGTAGGAATTATATCTTTGGACACAAATATTTAATGATAATCATGGGTGTGGTCTATCTCACCATCATATTAATTTTGAAATGTTTAATATCACATGAGACCAAGAAGGTACATGGGCTGTCTCCCATGCCTAATGAGGTGCATAGATAGAAAAGTACATGACCCCAGTTTCCTGATGATAGTGATAAGATTCTTACAATGGAACTAAATGCAAGAAATCAAATAAAAAATGACTGAATATTTTAGTTGTATTGGAATGAAATATACATAGTTGAATATTAAATTACATTTGAAAATGTGGAAAACGAATTATTTTCTTTGATTCCGCTAGTATACCCTTTAGGATATCTAAACTTATCAATCATAATACACTTCTTATAATTATATGGAATATTAATCATAAGAAATTGGTGGGATCTAATGTCTAGTAAGGGTATGAATATAGTGGAATCTAACATGAATAAAAAAGGAATAAAAATGTAAAGGTAAATATATGACAACACATGATATTTAATTAACATCATCCCCTTGTAGAATAATATGTTAGTAATAAATTCTGATAATATAATTCCAAAAAAATAATCACATGATCATGAAACTTATTCATGGATATCAGAACTATTATAACAATCACATCAGAATTAAAAAATAATCACATCATTATGAAATTATTACTTTATAAATCATCAATATAATATTGACACATCCTTACATGACATATTATATAATATTTTAAGGCCTCATCGGGACACAATATAGAATTTTTATGATAATTACCGATGTATACGGGGGTTTTAGTGGGATCATCCCCTAAGTTACTATGTCTGATGAGTTCCTTATTTGAAATTGGAAATAAAATCAATAAAATCTGCAATATTGAATCATTCCTAAAAAATGATAATACTTCCTCAAATCAATAAACATAATCAATAACCATCTAGAGTAATATGGTGAATGATATCAAAGCAGTACATACCAAGATAAAATGACCATAAAACATTCAAAAAAATATTTTAGATGGTATCAAAAGATATTAACCTATTTAATTAATAATATTCAGCAAATAATGCTAACATTAATGAAAAAAATTTAAAAATGTCATTGGAAATTTTTTAATGAAAATATCTCTTACACAATAAAATCCCATAATTTTAAAATGTTGAAAATATGAAGGATAATTTGTTCTTTCAAAACAAACATGTAAACATGTGATGTAGGATTAAAATACAATATTAGGGAGGAAGTTGTTAGAATCCATTCTTGTAAAATACATTAAAAAAAATTAAATTTATACCTTTGTTAAAAAGGATAAAAGTACCTCATTTAGAAAATGATTAAAAGATTCCTTTCAAACCATTTTATAAAAAGTAAAGCATGGTAAAAAAATAAAATCATAAAAAATTAGATATTAATATTAATATTAATTAATTTTATTTGAACTTTTTTAAATAGAATAATAGTATTCCCCTATAGGGGACTTAAACATAAACAATCTCAAATAATGATGAAATTGTGAAATCAACCCTCCCCACATGATAAAATCCCTTAAGTAATGAAATTATCCCTCAAATATAATTATGATATAAATATAGTAATTATTAATTATATATGTGTTTAATGTATTCCATAAATGTTATAGGAGGTATAAGAATAAATAATTATAAATCGGTCATGTAAGACAATTACGTTTTCACTAGGACATATTATTTAGATCCTTTTCTATGAAACTAAATGATCATATTTTATAGTGAAAAAACATCCAATACATGGATAAGTATGTTTATAAGATGAATGGTTAGTTTTTTGTCAACATAGGTAGCTCAATGTGGTGTAAATAAGTGAAATAATGAGTTTCATATTATAATTGAGGTGTGGGGAACTTTTTTGGAATTTCGTAAAATATTATATTATAATAAAGTTTTTATATTTACCAAATGTATCTAAATGGATAAATATTATATCATTGGGAGGTATATGGTTGAAATATAATAAAAAATGTTCAATTTTTATTGTCGTTTAAACCTAAAAATTTAGTTTAACCGCTTAGTTGAACAATTGAAACATCTTCTCTGATACAATATCTTTCACAATCAAAGTGTTATGATTTTACATATAGTGTATACACTAACACATAAATGGATAGGTCAATACATTATAGACCACAAATTACACAATTCCTCTTTTAATACGTTCATTATTTTTTAAATTATCTAATAAATTTTTATTAGTTAAATTTATCATTAGTGACAACTTTTCTGTTGTTCATTTAATTTTTCATCAAATAAATGATGAAAGATTTATATTTTTAATATAATTAATTTCAATAGAAAAGATATCACAAATTATTCTACAAATTTTTTGAAATTCTCTAAACAGGTAAATTATATCTATTTCAGAAATTATAATATCATTTATTTTAGAATTATAATAATTTAATAAATACTATATTTCCATAAAGTAAACATTTAAAATAAGTATATAATTCTAAAAAATGAAAATTAAATTATTATTATTAATATAATATAATTTTTCAATATTCTAATATTTATATTCATTAATAAGATTATTTTAACATTATATGATAACATAGAAGATATTTAATACAGAGAGAGTGATATTTTGTATCTTCCGTTGAATTAAAAATGATAATTATCCTTTTCCAGAAAAGCCTCCATTAAACATACCAATTTCAAGACTAACAAGTTTGGGGTCAAATTTCATTCATCTAATTAGAATTAAGATGAAATATATGACATTTTCAAATTATTATTACCCAGATTATCCTGATTTACCCTTTTTCAATGTGATACATTTACCATAATTACTATTCATATTAACATAAAATAAACCGTAAATATTTAAAAATTAAGATATTTGGATTACAAAAATGGAATTTATTTTTGGAGATTCAATTTATATATATATATTTTAAATTAATAATAATATCAATTAAAAAATGTTACGTAATCCTTTTTTTGAAAAATATTTTTGTAAGCATAAAACTGGATTTATTTTCCTCCTATAACTAGAAGAAACAATAAATGAATTTTTATACAATTTACTGAATATAAAAAATAAAAATTTAGTTAAAATAATTATCCAATAGTTAATAATTCAATTTATTAATATATAAATATATTCCGTAAAAAATGTTTTTTAGAAAAACAATCATTTCTCTTTCAAAGTATTTATATTTTTTCTGATAACAAAAGAATTAATTTAATAAATGTGTAAACAATATTATTTCCATAATTTAGTTAGTATTATTCATACCCAAAATTTTAAATATATTGTTTATTATTGTAACATCATAATAGATCGTGGTTCGTTAGGACTTGGGGTTGAATAGAATAAATGTTATCAGTGAGATTAAATTTTTATTGAAAAGGGAATATCAAAATATTATGTGGTGTTACATTCTCTACTCCATCAAATAAATTTCCCTAAAAATTTAAATCATTTTACATCAAGAATAGTTTTTGGTTATTCATTATTTTTATTTTTTCAGCTTCCCACATATCCTCTTCCATATTATGAATTTTCAAAATTTCCTTTACCAACAGAGTAATTTAATTCCTCAACAATTATTCTATTTTGTATATAATTTAGATAGGCTCTTAACAATAAGATAAATAATTTTCTAATTCTATTTCATTAGAAGTGATAACATTCATAAGTCCTAGCATTTAATTCCTTGAAATAGTGATATGGAACCCATCGAGTACACTTGAATGGCTAGGTCGCATTGTCCTTAAGGTATTTCCCCAATTGTTTCCATGATTTAAAAATTTCTGATGTATTAGGGGATTACGTTTCCATTAATACTAAATAATATAACACCCTTTAGTGAATATACCTTCAACAAAAAAATATCCCATGGATAAAATTTCAAATAATTCCACTGGTTATTAGTGTAGCTCTTTTTTTCTGATTTTATCTTTTTAGATATAAGATTGAATATTATTTAACTTTTTTTGTCTCGTGTACATGTTTTGGACCTATAATCTTGCTTTCACCAACTTCATTCCAATAGGTTGGATTATGAAAGATTATTATATATAATTCTTAATATGAAGAAAGTTGAATACTCAAATAGAATATATTATTATGGAAAAACTCATACAAAGGTAAATTATTATACTACATATCATGAAAGGTATGTTATAATGAACATGACATTTATTTAATTGTTTAGATGGTTGTTTATGACTGCCCATTAATTTTTTGATAATAAGCGGTTCCTAAATAAATATTGGTATGAATATCCAATTAAATATTTTTTGAAGTTTATATTTTAAATCATGGATCATAATTATACCCATTTGAAAGTTGTTCAAGATGAATTCTTATAAATTTTTTAATATAGATTCAAGAAATGTGATCAGGAAGGAAACCATCTCTTATAGAAAGATATTGAGTATATTTTGTTTGTTGATAAAAAATAAATCAAATCACAAAGTTATTTCTTGGTGGCTTTGGTAATCTAGTGAAAATTTACCTTTTAAATTCCTACCATTAACATGCTGGAATAGTAAAATTAAGAATCGATCATCTAAAATGTTGTCTCCCCGATATCACATTTTGCGAAAACAATCAACTTGATGTATAACTAAAAATTTCCAGATTCATATTATCCCAAAAATATTTCATCATATTTCAACAAATATTAGTGCTTCGAAGTTGAATAAATAGATTTGAGCTATGGGAAATATCCAGTAAATCCATCTTTATGACATGTATATAAGGGACATAGAGTCTCATTCTAAATTTGTAACACCATCTTAATATATGATTTCTTCTAATTTCACATCATTTGTGGATATAAATATGTATTTTAAATTATGATCATCATGCTGAGAATTTTTTATCCTTTTTAATAAATACGGTTTCTGAATTATTTAGAAAAGTATTTGTATTTCACCCTAAATTTCCGAAATCAGTATTTATTAAATCCATGACTATATGATCCCTACGGATCCTCGTTTTTTTCACAACTCCATGTTCCTTCTTAGTCAATTAATTGTCTACCTTATATTCCATCCATGGGTAGTAGTGTATCATTAAATCATAACCCTTGATTAACTCGAGACATTGCATTCTCCTCATGTTGAGATCTATCTTTGAAATGAGTTATATTAGGGTCTAATAGTCAGTATATATCTCAAATAATCTAGTATAGATATAATGCATATGTTTCATCAATGTAAACATTACATTTGCTAAATAAATATCATGAGTTGGATAATTCTTTTAATGATTTTTTACTGATCTATAATCAGAAGCAATAACAATATCATTCTATATAAGGAAACAAACAAGAACCTTCTATAATGCGCTACTATAATTTAAAAAAATAAATCATTTTTTAATTCTAGAGTTAAAATAGGTTCATTAACCAATATTATATTCAATTCAATACAACAATCATCAAAAAATTATTTAAATTACATTTCCTATAAAAAATGAACTCTTTTACAAGAAATCTTCATTAATAGGTTAGAATGTTGGGAAACATTTTAAATGAATCGGTGATCATAATATAAAAATCCAATGATACTGTGTACCTCAGTTAAGTTAATCAGTATAGAATTTATGGGAGTACATTTTTTATTACAGGAAAAACTTTTATTCTATTTTTTTAGAAAAAATGTCCAATAGTAGAATCGTTTTGAAGCCATTATTCTTAGTTTATAAATAGTTCAGATCAATTTTTTCATCAATGAGTCTCAAGAATATTTGATATTTAATTCTCATGGTAATCATAGATCTTAGAGTACATAAAGATATAACAAAAAATACCAAAATATCATCATGATATAAATTAATAATCTATTCATTATATGCTTGAAAACATAGGGTGATTTAGTCGATCCAAATCTCAATAATATATATCATAATATACATTCCTTGTCAAAAATACAATCTTTGGAATACATTCCATTATAAGTCACAATTTCATAAATCCAAAAAAGTTCATTCATTTAAAAATATATAATTTTCTGAAATAAATATAATAATACATCAATACAATGTTGAGAAAGATTATTCATTATCATAATAACATTGATTTCCTTATAATTAAGGAATTGTATCATAGATCTATCATTCTTATTAATGAATAGAAAATGGTCTCTCTATGGTGAAACACTCTGGAATATAAATCCCTTATTCCAAAACTCCTATAATTGTTTCTTCAATTCAACCAATTTCATACTTTCCATTCTATAGGGAGTCAATGATACTGCTCTAGTAACTTGGATTAAATTAATTTGAATAATAAATCTGATGATTTTCTCAGTTTTTGGGAAATTTATTTATGAATAAATAAATGTATTCATGCATTATAGGTAGATATTCATTTTGATTATTATATATTCCATTATTAGAATTTATATTCTATTATTACTTAAAAAATCTAATACATAAGATCTACTAGGATTGGAGATGGAAATGAATCTGATGAAGTCTGCCGTATAAATATATTGAGTTAGATATCTTAATCATGAATTATAATTCCATTCTAATTTTAATAAATAATCATATTAAAATTTGATATACAAACCATATAATGGACTATACAAAATCTACCACAACTATAATAATAAAGTATTAAAATAATGCATTGTTATGTGTCTTAATGAGAACTAACGGACTCATACTTGTCTTGGCTAGACTTCCAAATAGCTTTCATGACATATGAACCCTTTTTTATTGTTCTAGGTATAAATATAGTTTTATTAGAAATATTGTAATATATATAATGATGAAATGATATTGTAACAAATATATAATTTTATAAATTTTAGGATATGATTGAATTGCTATCCCCAACATCATTGGGAAATTGAACATCAGCTGTTGTGATTACATGAGTTGGGACTTTCACCCTTGGACTCTTGAAATTTCCAATGATTCCTAGGGAAATAATTTTTAGAGTCACATAACATTAATGGTTAGGCATTGAACATTGTTATCTTCTTCCTTGGTGTTTCAATCACGAGCCTAGTGTACTTTCTCTTTACACAAACAGAAAACTCTCAATCCCTGTAAGATTATTCCATAGTTTTTCTTTTAACATTTATTTCAAGGTGGAAATTAAACCCTTCCCTTTTTCATTTTTGTAATATTTCTATTTCAAGATTTCAAATTAATACTATTCATATATTTATTTATCTCAACTTAATATGACATGAGAAATCATTATCTATATTAATAGAATATATCACTATATTCTCATATGATGAGAATGTTTGGTAGACGCGTTCCCTTAGACGGAATGGAATTGTACAATAATGGATATTGTAAATATTTCTCCACAAGTTTAGAATATAGTAAAATACATTCATTCCAATCATTGTATTATATTTTCCATTCATAGAAACATTCTCATCTTCTTTTTAGAGCATATTGAGAAATTTTCAATCAATATCAAGTGATTTTCCATGAAGAAAATATATCATCTATGAAAATTTCATTGAAATAAAATTATTCAACACTCATTTTATCCTGATCATCCTTTACTTTTTAAAAAAATGACGATGATTGATCCTCATCCCATGAGACATGATTAACATAAATAACATCCATCTCTCAATCATCACATTATAAAAAGAGAAATATATTCTATAAGGAAATTATCCATTTATTATTATCAAATGTGTCTTTAGTTCCATTGAATAATAGGGAAAACATACTTATGAAATAGTTATAAATTGTTACACTATATTATGGATTAGTGGGATACTCTAAACATGTTTTGTTTTTGGTCATAAACTAATTCATCTATCCCAATATAATTATAATTTCTTCTTATATAGTCACAACTCCCACTCGATGTTTATTACCATCCAAAAAATGGAAATACCAATAAGGATTATGTAGATTAATAATGATTCCATTTCTTCATCTTGGTTTAATTTCTAAAAATTGGACAAACTATATTATAGTATGATTCATAGTGTATAATACGGAATCTAGGAAATCAATAAGTACAAATTGAAAAGTTATGTATAGATAATCTCATAATCATAATATGGTTTTCTTTTGGAATGTTCTGAATGATTTTCTTACGGTTATGTTAAATTATAAATTCTCCAAATACTTATATCTATGTTTTATTCAAAAAATTCTCTGATACAAACTCTGAATACCCAAACCCTTGTATTTGAGATTCAAAATATAACTTATTACATTGATAGTAGATACAATTAATCACTTACCAAAGGACCATATAGTATATTAGTCTTTAAAAACAAGATATTTATAATATGTAGAGGTGTTATTTTAGAGATTTTAATGTTGAACATAATAAATAACTTCCTCTATTTGATTTTTATTTCAATAATACCTTTCATTTTATAATTAATATGGTTCTTTATGAATCTCTCCATGGAAATATTAGTATTAAATTAATTTCTAGGTATGATTTGGTAAAAAATAAATCTACTAGTACTTGAGATAGCTAGGGAAATAGTAGTGAAATTATAATCCATTCAGTAGAAAATAATGGAAGCCTAGAGTAGACTTAAATTATATAGCGATAATCATTAGAGAAATACTGAATTTTAAGATGGTGAGATTATATTTCATGGAATTTCATCATGTTATAAGGTTATTAGATTCAAAATAATGCATTTTTGTGACATATTTATATAGGTCTATTCAACATTCTTGTTCAAGTACGTATGATAACTCATTTATTAGCACTTCCATTACAATAAACTCAATTTCAGAAGTTATTTAATATATATCTCTAAAGGGAGTATATACCTAATCCATCATACTCACTAAGATAATATTTATTACCATTTGACCAAGAATATATCAATTAAGAACCACTGGACGAAATCCTGTATAATAGTCATAATCTCTTAAAAAATGACTACTCACAAGTATAATTTGTTACAGATAAATCATAAATTTGAGTAAGCTATACAGGAACCTATGGTTGTTCTGAAACAGACATGTGCTCATATTATTGTATCATAGTGGTAGAATTTTTTTGGTTTCATTCATTTTATTTGGGGTAAAATATTACACCGCTGTATTTAATAATAAATTTCTCATTAATAAATTTAATTACATCGGTTGCATATAAGACACAATACAAAGCATCTAAATTAACCATAATATAGTATTCTAATATAACGTATTCGTTAAATTAGAATAATGATTATAAATAATTTTTAAAAAAACTATGTATAATGTTTTTATATAAAAGAGAGATATTAAAAAATATGTACTAAATTATTAATAATATCATAATATGATTTAAATGTTATTTTTTCCTAAAAAATAACAATGATGGATTTTTATGACAAAAAAATTAAATTAGTTTCTATAAATATTAGAAAACTTATTGGAAAAAATGAAATTAATTTTTTATTCTCCATTTTATAAATATATTAGAATAAATCTTTGATAAGTTTCTAAAAATATTTATTGCCCATGAATAGAGAAAAATAATTATTTATTTTGAATACTATCTTTTTAGTTTCCATAATTTAAAATAATTATTTTTTAAAACTCGTTACTTTAAATGTGACATTAGTTTAATCATTTTATTTTAAATCAAATTATTATCTTTTTAATTAATGTGGTGTTGGATTTTCGTTAAAAAACACATTATACGTGAGAAATATTTTCTAACAAGAGATTTCATTTCAACATGTTTTGTTGGATTATTTTAAAATTAA